>VZRN01000344.1:448972-586630 GCA_013397935.1 Dasyornis broadbenti | reverse complement strand
GGGGTACGGGCTGGAGGTGCTGAAGGGCGGCGTGCTGCTGGGCTCGGTGCGGCTGGAGGACGGCAGCTGGTTCCTGGTTGGGCGGCTGCCCGGCTGCGCCCTCTCCCTGGAGCACCCGTCGGTGTCGCGGCACCACGCCGTGCTGCAGTACCGCGGCGCCGGCTGCTCCCCCGACGACCCCAGCGGCGCCGATGCCGCCGGGTTCTACGTGTACGACCTGGGCAGCACCCACGGCACCTTCCTCAATAAGGCGCGGGTGCCGCCCCGCACCTACTGCCGGGTGCGGGTGGGCCACGGGCTGCGCTTCGGCGGCAGCTCCCGCCTCTTCCTGCTGCAGGTGGGTCGGGACTGAGGGTCGGGCGGCTCCGGAGCGTGTGCGGGAGTGGTAAAGGCTGGCCCGGGTCAAGTTCTGGGATTTACCCGGCTCCATCGGGTGACTGCCGGAGGAGTGAGGCGGTTTGGAAGCAGCCCAGAGCTGCCGTGGTTGTTTTGCTGGGAGAAAAACCGTGGGTATCTGCTGCCGGCTCTGCAGTGAGATTTTGGGCTGAAGGGTGGACTGGGGCTGCGAGTTTCTGCTGATGGGCAGTGAGTGCAAAAGGCATTTCTCTCCAACAGCGCGATGCATTAGAAATGTTTTTCCGACAGTATGATGCCCCGGTAAAGAACTAATATTTCTTTGTGAGCAAAGGGTGCGTTTATTAGTAGGAACTTTGACAGCACATCGTGTGCTGTATGTGCACTCCAGAAGATGCTCGTTCCTCAAATTCACCTGTGTAGTTCTGATGGGAATTTTTGCATTCAGTCTTTAAATTACAGTTATAAGTGAGATGGATCTGGCTACAAGGACACAGTAATGCTTATTTCTCCCTGCCCTGCTTTGGAAAATGCCATTAAAACTAATATATTTTGGAAAGCAAACCATAACTAATGGTCTAATAATTCCAGTTTATGAAGAGCAGTATAATGATGTGTTTATGTTGTTACATGTAATCTGCACGTGTGTTAGAAATACTTGTTGGGGTTTTTTTAAAAACACTTCTGCTTATTTTCTATTTGGACTTAGGGACCCAAAGAGGACCAGGAGTCTGAGTCAGAACTAACTGTGACTGAACTGAAGGCACTGCGCAAGCAGCAGCAAGCTAAACTAGAAAAGACAATGTTGGGCGAAGACTCCGATGAAGAAGATGAAAAAGAGGAGAGAAGTGAAAGGAGTCAGAATAGTGATATGAGCTGCTCGTGGGGAATGGGTAAGTGACAATGTATCGATTGACTAATATGCATTAGAAGGTCTGGAAGCCGGTTTTCACTGAATATTAGGTTGATGCTCCAGCTGGCTGCCAAGATTCACAATCCAGTTGAAGTTTTTGAGTACAAATTACTCCTTTTGCAGTTAAAAAGACGGATATGTGACAAGGCAGACAGGAACTCCTTTTATAGAGGAGGACGTAATTTGCCTATGCCTGTAAAAGGCCATGAAACTGAGAGTTTAAGTTAATGCTGTTTGGTTTGTTCCTGTGAGGATGTCCATGCTTTCACCCAAAAGGTAAAATGTAACTGCTTGAGGCTTCTACACAGTACAGCTGTCTTCACATTTTAACAGGAACCCCACATATTAAAGCCAGATAAATTATAAAGCTTTTTTGAACAAAGTGAGTTGGGTTTTTTGAATGAAAACATATAAGCACATAAACCTTTGAAAGTACTGAAACTGACATGGATCTGCAAAACTGTATCATATGTTTATGGAATAAACTAATAGCAAAACGAATAGTATTAGTTATGGAATAACTAATAGCAAAAATAAAAGGGATTTTTTTGGATTGGGTACAGAAATGATAAAGTTAAGGGAAGTAATTTTATGATGTGGCTGCTACTTCTTTTGAAGTAACAAAAGTTGAAATATACTAGTGTTCTCATTCTAATGTTTCATGGGCTTTTTTTTGCACTTTGTATGTCTTCTAGGTGAGGATGCTGAGGAGGATGAGGTTGAAGAAAATCCTATTGCTGTTGATTTTCAGGATGTACAAGATGCGTTTTATATGAAAGATCCTAGGAAAGCCTTACAGGGCTTTTTTGATAGAGAAGGTAATTTTTGGGGTTTTGTTTTTGTTATTTTTTTTAATTAAATTATTATGTTCTACTTAGCAAAGTGTTATTTTGTTGCTTATTTTTACAGGGGGATTTAGGGTGGGATGTGGGAGCAAAACTTTTCTGTTACATTGTGGGTAACATTTTTTGTTTGGTCGAGTGTTGGTGAGGGTTGATGGTGGTTTAGTTTGGGTTTTTTATTAAAACTTGGCTCACCATTGTATATCTGAGACTTCTTTACTATTTCCTAAACTGGGAGTTGGCAGTGAGCACCTTTTATTCCTCTGGAGAGACACTCAAACTTCATCCATGGTTTGCAGCTATGCTGAAAAATCAAAACCCATCCATTTCCAGACTATTTTCTTTGGAGATGGCTATAATTGTATATAATTGAAAAATGGGAAAGTATAAAACAGGCAAAAGGCAGTCATTAAGTGATCTAAAGTTTCAGTGGTTGCTAATGAAACTTAAAGAATATTCACTTATTTCCTAAAGTGCAAAATCAGTCTTCAAGATGAACAATATTTGCAAATTCAGATTGCAAACTGTTGTTGCTCAGTGTCATTTATTTTAATACATACAGAGACAAGATTGGGTTTTTTCTTTGAACTACATGTTCCTAAACAGGCCACTTAGAGATTTTTTGATCTGAAAAATCCTTGATTTTGAGAAAAAAAACGATTGAGTATAATACCAACTGAACATCCCATGGCTTTAAAAAAAAACAAGTAAGGCAGAATCAGTCCTTTGATATGTAACAAGAGCATTTTAACCCTTTTGTTTAGCCATGACGTTCTTCTCTGTTGTAAAGATTACTTCTGCTTGTTTCACTTTTGATTACTACATCAACTTTCTTTCCTTCTCTAGGAGAAGAGTTAGAGTATGAATATGATGATCGTGGGCACAACAGCTGGCTATGCAGGATCAAGTAAGTTGTTATATGATATGTTATGTTATCCTTTGATACATGGAAGTTGCCATTGTTGAATTTGCAAAGCAAAGCTGAAGGAATTACTTGTTGTATCACACTTGGCAAGGAAGCCAGTTAGATTTAGGCTTAAGTCCTGATACTGAGACAAGTTCAAGGATCAGTGCCTAGTTCAGTGTTCTGGCAGGATTTGGTTTTCCTAATTGATGAAAATTGGGAAAGCAATTGTCTAGGTTCTTTCAGCTTCCCTTGTTGTGAGAAATATGTGAAATTGAAATACAAGAGAAGAAACTAGGAAACCATCTCTGTCAATTCCTAATGGGAAATATCAAAAAAACCCCAACCTTAATTCTACTGTGTGCCCAATTTCAGTTCTTGTATGGTATAAGGCAGTTTTTGATGGGTTCCTGCTAGAGGCCACTAATGTCATTCAGGAGACAGGAGAAGGTGAGGTGGAAATTAATTCAACAAGATAAGTCTCAACATAGCAATGATTGTACTGCTTAAAAATCCTTTGTTTTAGCATGGAAATTATTTGTTACTGATGTTATGAATACAAGATACCTGTACTTTAAATGATTCAGGGATTGGCATTTAACCTTTTAACTTCCTATATTTCCAGTGGAATAAGTAGAGGAAAAATTATTGTTTGTACTAGTGAAATACAAATTTACTCACATGATTTAGGAAATCATGCTTGTGTTTTGATTGATTCTGTATGAAATGAAAAGTGGAAATATTTAACCCACAAAAAAAGATTAAAATGAGCTGGGAAAAACAATACCATTGTAAAATATCTGAGTAGCATCCCTGAAAAGCTGTTTGTATGTGAGCTGTTCTCTGATCCTTCAAACTGAACAGGTTGCCTGTGGATGATGCATCAGGGAAGCAGCTGGTGGCAGAGGTTCTCCATTCAGGAAAGAAGAAGGAAGCAATGATACAGTGTGCACTGGAAGCTTGCAGTCTGCTCGATGCTCGAGGAGTACTGAGGCAAGAAGCAGGTGAATAACTGTGATCATTCTAAAAGCCCTATATTAAGGATTGGAGATTGTTATCTTGAATTTGCTTTATTGCTGAGTGGTATGCAAATAATTTTGTTTCTTGGCTTCACCCTTACCTTTCTCAGTATCCCGAAAAAGGAAATCAAAGAACTGGGAAGATGAGGATTTTTATGACAGTGATGATGACACCTTCCTCGATCGAACTGGTGCTGTGGAAAAGAAACGACTGAACAGAATGAAGAAAGCTGGTAAAATTGAAGAAAAACCGGAGACTTACGACTCCCTAGTAAGAAGAATTATTATGACATGAGAGGTTACTCTCTCATACCTGTATTACGTTCTGGCTAAGAAGAAATCTCAGTGGATCATGGCAGTGGGTGAATGAAATGCCAGAACAGGATACTTTTCAATTAGTTTTAACGCATCAGAAAATAATTTCAAGCTTTTAAGTCCACAGGACACATCCCAAAGAAATATCTCGTTCTGCTTCAAAGAATAAGAATCCTGGATTGACAGGCATATGACAACTCTAAGTCCTACAAAGACAATAGGGTGTGCGGGGTTGGAGGGTACAGTGGTGGTGTAAAACTGCTGCAGAAAAATTAGGCATACTTTCGTGGTTCAGAAACTTAAGTAGTTTAAATAATTTTCTATGTCAAGGAATAATTAAGTTGTTAGAAACAATCTAGACTTCTAATTTTTTTCAGCCCAGGAAGTTCTGGTCAAAGATCAGAAGTAGAAAAATGGAAGTAATTTGGTACGATATTCGACTAACTGTTAAAATGAGATTTTAAGAAGATAAAATCTTCTAAGCATGTTGTTCTCTCATAGGTCACAAAGCTAAAAGAAGCAGAAAATGAGCTTTCTGAGATAACAGAGAAGCTGAAAGCTTCAGGGAAAGGTAAGGCATGAAGTTTATTTGATCATAGTGCTTTCCATAAAGAAAAATACAGAGCTGAAAATTATCTTAAGGACTTCTCTTTTCAAAAGTTTGGGGTTTGGGGGTTTTTTCAGAGTCCACTTTTCACAAAGGTATAGGAAGGTTTGCAGGTCACTGAGTTAGCTCAGGAGAGTACTTATGTTCTTCACCTGATGGTTTATGTAATGTGTGTTTATAGTCACTTGCTTTGGAAAAAGCTGCATTCATTAGCAAGCAACATCTAAGTTAAAGTGAGGTGGCAAGTGTACAAACTCCTGGAGTTCTAAGAGGGTGAGTATTATTACTGTTTGATCTGCCCAAATTACTGAAAGCGACCCAATCTGAGGAACACTGTTTTTTCCACTCCCATAAAAACCATTTATAAGGAAAGAGGAAAACACTGACAAAAAAGGTAGTATCTTTTATTTCACTTCTTGCATTGTAAATACATTGTAAAAAGGAAAGGTAGGAAGAGAGAAATGTGGAGACAAAACAGTTGACACTTAAAACATATGTTCAGTGAACATGCCAGCTCATGAGGGTGCCATTCAGGTTCTAGAATTATGCCTTAGTGATGGTATCTGTTAGTGAGATTAAAAGCATACTGTACCAATAGCTGCATTTTGATTTTTGTTCTTGATGATGTCTTGTGGATTAAAAGGAAGGCGGGAAGGAAATGTGTTTAGGCTGGTTCTTCATACAAAATCCTTTTTATCAGAGTTGGCATTAGTAAAGCTTGCAGCATTAGTTTGTCAGAAGTTTCTCTCCAAGAAGCCTAGCAGCAGTGTGACAGCTGGGCTATCTTCTGTGCATAGTATGGCTGTGTTTCTTTCTAGTTATTCAGCTCCACACCAAAACCCATTTGTATCAACATTTTTGTTGGTGATTGATTATACCAGATTCCTGTTCAAAAAGCAGTGCCATTCCATCAAGCATTTTAACTGATGTTCAGTGTGTTTGAAGGATTGTTTTCAGCGTGACTGTAGTTGATAAGTAGTTAGAAATTGACTAGAAAAAGAAGCTGATGCTTAGATTATCCAAGAGGTGTAATTCCAAGGTTTAATTCCATGTTCTGATGCCTTTGTTTTTACTGATACTGTTTCTCAACAAGACTGTAAAATTAAATTGTAGTAGAAGCTGGGTGAAGGAGGAGTTAGTTCATTTTTATATTTCTACTAACGCCATATAATGCTGTAGGCTCCCTCCCTGCCAAAACCTGGCCATGCAAACCCAGTACACGTGTTTTTGTAACTTGCAGGTGGTTACACAGCTAGTTAGAGCCTTGAAAAAAGGTGCAGTCTTGGCACTTACTGAAGTACAGAACCATTCAGTATTGGATGGGAATTCCCTAGAACTAGGCCAGGAAAAAACAAACATAGCAAATATTGCATCAATCAGCTGCTTTGTTTGGGTGTTTTCTACATCCTTTGATTTTCTCTTATTTGAATACTTTAGGTTAATCAGATGTTGAGAAAGCCAGGAGCAAGGTTATTGACCATGGATCATACTTACCAATGTCATAAGCTGTCCAGCAAAGCTGCTGCATTACATACAGTTCTGAAACCTTAATGCACTTCTGTTTGCCCTAAATGATTATTTGTAGCCTGAAGACAAGAGTGTAGAGACACCAGTGAGTGAATGACAGGATAAATTGCTACACCTCTTACCAAGCACTTGGAGAAATTAAGTAGCTGTCTAAAAAAATCTCAGTAGAAGTTCACAAATTGTTCCCTGGGGCTCTTCAGAACTAATTACTGATGGACTGACTTGGTATCTCTCATTCACTGATGCTGCTGAATGCAGATCAAATATATGGAGCTCTTCAGTCTTATCTTTGGTTGCCTGTTCAGGAGAAAATATCAATAAGTTGATGGTGCAGTAAATAGCCCTGTAGCTTTTTTGTCACTGAGATATAAAGTATCATAGACATGATTGATTCACCTCTTAGTAATGTCAAATTTTACTTCAGTAGTGTAGAAAACTGCTGCAGCAGATAAGGAATGCTAAGTGTAACCCTGCAAGCTGAATTACCTGATATTAGGCACCGTTGGTGGAATTGAGGAGAGAATCTGATTTGTGACAAGGGGCAATCCAACTCCCTCAGCATCACTCACAGACTGAAGCACTTACACTGCTCTGCAGTACAGCAGCAAGCTCTGGATTTAATTGTGGAGCTTTAATTGTTCTTAATAATGTGGCTATTCACTAAACCACATCTTTGTAATTTGATGTTTAAATCAAATTACCATTCTGCTCTGCTCCTGCCTGCAAGGAGGTTCAGACTGATTGTTAACAATACCTTTTCATTGTTGGTTTTTATCTTGCTTTGTGTAGATAGTTGTGGCAAAAAAGAAGAGTATTTCTATGAGAATTTCGTTTATGACATGTTTTGTCATCATTTATGCTTGTGTAGAGGTGGATGCTACAACTGTCTCTTATCTTTTGAAGCCTGTTAATTCTGTATATCTTTGAAGAGTTACTGCTATGGCTTTCATATATTTTGAAATGGTAAACTCTGTTTTGTTTTACATCAGAAATATCCTTTTCAATGGAATCCATTTATAAGCATGAGTCTTATTAGACTTTCTTCTAAATATTTAAGTGTTGTAAAACTGCTTGAATATATACTTTCTAGAGTAACTTAGACTATTTTATTTCTATGCATTTAAAATTTCAAGTGCTACTTAATTAGCTCAAGCTGAACTGAAAATAACTCATTGATCAAAAAATTATGCTTTTGCGTATATACAAAATATACACACATATATATAAGTGCTTATAATATATAAGGCAGAAAATACATACTGGATTTGCCACTTTGCAGAAAACTATCTGTCAAAAGACTTGTTAAAATTCTGGCAAGAACATTTTTCTTTGTTTGCCTCCAAGTTATTTTTGAATACCATATAACAACTTCTGAAGCACTGTTCAAGCCCAAGAAAGGCATTTTCCTGGATCTTTTTGTTTGATTATTTTAAATCCAGGTGTTAGAATTCTATATTTATTTTTCTTAGTCACTAGAGATTTAATTTTACCTCCTGAGTTTTATTTTAATTAGTCAAATATGCATAGAATTGTTAATATTTGAAATTCGGTAGAGTAGAAAAGCTGTCATTACTTTTTTTCAAGTACAAAGCAGTTTTCTTGCCAGTAAATGTAATAAAAACAAACGTAAATTCAGTGTGATGAGCCTAATGCATGAAATTGGTTTTGTATGCACTCCTTCAGGGGTAGGAGGCAGCGTGGATTGATTTTGAACTTTGCAAATGTTTTATGACATAAACATTCCAGGAAAGTCAAAATGGGATTCCATATGCAGTGGTGAAGGTTTTTTTTGTGGCTGGGATTATTTTAGTCTGTGACTACAAAAAAAAGCCTGAGGCACTTTTTTAAGGAGAGCAGATCTAGAAGTGAGATGAACAACCTGGTATTCCACTCAAAAAGAAACATTCAGTTTTAAGAGAGGCTTTGTTACGTAAGTGGATTAAAGTTTACTTTCAGGCTTTTGTTAGAAGAAATGCTTTAATCTTTCCAGGCCTAACAGCCTCCGTTACTTCACTAGTCAACAGAGGATAGTTGTTCCTATGTACCTTATTGTCTAAAGGCAGGACCTGATGATTATAATTCTCATCTCCCCACTGTAACATTATATATCTTCCCTTTGTCTTGCCTAGTCCAGTCCCATCCAGCAACTCAAGATTCCTTGGATGAATTCATGACCGAAATAAAATCAGGATGCACCTTAGACAGCGTGGCACGAAAGAAGCTTCATTTGCGGTCATTTGAACTGAAGAAAGAGCAGCAGAGACTGAAAGGATTGATAAAGCTTGTCAAGCCTGCAGAGCTGCCTGAGCTGAAGCCCCAGTAAGTCTTGATGAAAATGTAAAACAATTACTTTTCCCTTTATTGTTATCCATGGGCAGTTGTGCAAGCCCCGTAAATAGTCAGCTTTCCAATCACAAAAGCAGGACAGCCTTCCAAACTACCTGGCTCATCTCTTTAAAGAGCTGCCGTCCCTCTGGGCTACTGCAGCATCTATGGCTGAGGGAAATGCACAACACTGGAGTAAGACCAGCCCAAGCTGGCAGGATGATACAGGTCAGGGACTGACAGCACAGTGTTAGCTTCTTTGATTTTTTTCCCAACCTGCATCCAAAAGGAAGTGAAGAATTTTACAGATACTATGTACAACATGAAACCTACTTTCACACTGTGAAACATTTGGAAGTCGAATGTAGTGGCTGTTCAGCTACTGCCTAGCAGCACTACTGCAGTTTGAGAGGGTGTGTGCTGGGTTCATCATTTACTAGTGGCAGCTTACTTAGAGGTTTATTACTTAATTAATTCATTTAAATTGAAGTTTGGCCTCCAAGTATGTTTTTATATATGAATATGTATGTATGTATGCATTTGAATTTGAGGGAGCCTATGTGATACAGAGTTTTTTTTCCTTGTTTGTTTGTTTTTCGCTTCCTGTTATGGCATGTGTCTGAATCCTACAACATATACGTAGGATGGAGGAGTCATCTCTTGCAACTTCCTCGTTGGATGCTGCAAGTGGGAGAGAAATAAAAGGATTTTTATGTATCCACTTCTCATATGCAGACTTTTTTTTTTTTGTATTTGTATATATAAGATGTGTTTGATACTTGGTACAGTTTTCCTTTATGTCTAATTTTTATTAGGGCTGGGAGTTATAGTCTGAATGCAGAGAACAAGTCTAAAAAGATGAACCTGCCTCTCTTTGGTGCAATGAAAGGGGGGAGCAAATTCAAACTGAAAACCGGAAGCCTAGGGGTAAGTTGGACTTTTGAGTGCTGCAAGTCAGTGGCCGTTTCTCAGACACCTTTTCAGGCTGGGAAGGCTGTAGGTGGCAACTGTGTCTTCTCACATGCATGGAAACAGCCTGGAGGTGCAGCCTGTGGCAGTGGAAGGTGCATGGACAACAGGCAGGGTCTGTTGGGTATTGTTTGCTGCCAGCAGTTGCCATTCTGTGTCCTTGTACAGCCAGTTTCCTGAGGCACAGCTGTGGTCAAAAGGCAGTGGATCACTGGAGGCAGTCTGGGGACATCAGGATGAACCACTGCTCTGCCTCAGCAGCTGGTTCTTTTCTCGTTTTTTTCCATGTTGATAGCCAAGATCATATCCAAGATTGATTCAATTTCCAGTGTGCTTCTTATAAAAAGACTGCACTCCTTGTTTATGGACTGGACACATTTTTTCACCTTCCATCTCTACTAATAACTTTTCCTTAAAACCTAACTATTTGTCATCCTGAGAGTGTTTCCTTACCAGCTGTCTCTGACAGTGAGTGTGCTTTTTCCTGTAATGAGTATCTGTGACACCTACTTCTATCTTGGCACTAATGCACAAGTCTTTGTCTTGCAGAAGTTGCCTGTTAAGCGTCCAGACATCCCTGAAAGCTTCTTAAAAACTAAAGATGATGGACCAGAAGAGGAGGAGGAGGAGGAGGAGGAAGAGGAAGAAATGGAAGTGCAGCAAGAAGCAGATGCAGTAAACAGCAAAGTGTCAAACCTGGAAATTAAAATGACAACAGAGAAAGAAACAGGAAAAGACACACAAGCTTCTGATGCCTCTCCTTGCAATAACAAGAATTTCAAATCCCTTCAGGATGGTAAATTATTGTTTCTGATTTTTCCAGTAATGAAGATGAGTCTGTTACTGCTGAATTTTTAAGAGCTATGTGAATCTAATGTTTGAGTCACAGGCTCTCCAGCCCATTTCTTTTCCATAGTTTTTTACCATGATTTCAGAGTCTGTGTGGCAGCAGCTGAGTCTCACATGGTTCCAGTTGAAACTCTGCTTGGCAGGCAGTTTTTCATGCTTCTTGGTGAAATAGAATAAATCTCCTGGATGAAAGAAACTCCTGTTTTGCTTCCTTTAGATTGATTGTCCATATGAAAAGAGCTGCAATATATTGTTGGCAGTAAAAGTGACTTAATAATAAAACAAATGTCTGCAAAACTTCAGATCCATTTGTAAGCATGGATAAAATAATTTTAAAAGTGTTAATGGAAAAATGTCTTGTATCTTTGCGGTATCTCAAATCCCTCCTTTTCTGTATCAGCCTGATGCATTTGAAAACTCAGTAATAATGTTTCTCAGTAAACAATATGTTTGATGACAGAAAGCTAGTTCTAGCTTTTTGGCTTAATGCTGGACAGGTTGCTGTTGGAAAATGTTTCAACAGGTCACACGTTTTTCTTTATTGTATTGCAATGGATTTGGTGGATAAAATAATTTGGAAGACTTTTGAGAGTTCTTCCTGAGACAAATGTAGCAAGGAGTTCCCTTTTGTACTTGGTATCAGGGATGCATTCAACTCATCTGAGTTACTGCAGAGCCCACTGAGCTCTTACTTTTTCTGTTACAGGGGTTGATTTTCTGCCTGAGCCAAAGGTACTGAGGAATGAATCTCAGGTGGGACCCTCACAAGAGAAATCCCAAGGTGAACATTACAATACTTTACTTTACACTAGCCTCGGGGTTTAGAAACTGACTAAAGGACTTACTATCGTATGTGGGTCAAAGGAAACTGATCCTAATCTAGAGCCTAAAGAATCTAGAATGGAACTGAAAGATCATGTTTTGCTTGGGAAGTGGTAAATGTATGGTAAAGACAGGTCACTTCCACTGTATTACATTTCTCCTTGCTCTTCACAGTCATTAACTAGTTTGAGATCCTTTGTTTAAAAAAAAATAGCATGAGAAGAATTAATTTAGTATTAAAACTAAAATAAAAAGCATTAATATGATGATGCTTTTTCCTCCCTTATTCTCTTGCAGTAGATCTTAACACTACAGAAGGACAAAACTTTCTTTTATAAAGTGACAAATGCTACATAACATTAGGTAATAATCTGTTAGTGACCTAGATTATGCCTCTGCAAGTATGCACAAAAAATCAGATCTTCAAAATTAAGAACATTGGCTGTACATGGAAGAGACTTTTATGACCTTTCTATTTTTTCATAACTCATACTCCTGTGAATCTGTCCTCAGCATCTCACTCATGGACTTCAGCTATGAGACTATTAATATCAATATTTCAGAGACTTAGCATCAGAAAACCAAGGAATTCTTCTCACCCATCAACTCTAAAGTTTGGTGTTTGTTTTTTTAAAAAAGCAAATTGGTCCAGCACATTTCCTACTCCTTCTTTTCTAAATCAATCACTGCAGTGATTACAGATAGTAAGTGTCTTTTAGGAAATAGACATCTACCATTGACTAAAGTTAATGTTACAGAATCACTGATAGAGGATCTTATTAAACTGCATTCAGATATGACTGACAGTGTATTTAACATAAGTTAAATCTAGGAAAAACAATAAGATGTTCAGCAATATTATTCCTAAGTATGAATTGTGTTGCAGTGAGGTATCTTGGATTTCCTTATCGATGTATTAATTTTTATGTGAACTTCCTATAAATTTATTTCTGTAGAAGTGGTCATTTGTGCTGTGTCATAAAACAAATCTGCTTTCTTCCCAGCATCCAAGGCATTAAATAAGGAACCTGAAGAGACATCTGAGAAAGTTAAGAAAATCAATAACTCAAGCAAGGTCAGTTACAACACCATGACTGCTGCAGCTTAAGAGGAAATAATTTATAGGCTCTTACTTTATTGAAATAGTAACAATTTGATGGAGTATACCTTTGGTGATAGTAGTGCTTCTCTGCTGACTAAGACCCAAATGTAGAACTATACACTGCCATTGAACACAGATTTTGGAGTCTCCAATGACAAGGTAAAAGCATTTCAGGCATTCTGGAGGCTCTCTGTTCAATCACAGAAGTTATTCTTTTCACCTTCCCACTTGGCAGCTACTATTGCTGCTTCTCCTGTATCACAAGTGCTGGAGACCATAGGTACTCTCCAGGCTTTGAAATGTCAATGCAAAGCTTTCCTTGGAGAGTAGCCTGGGAAATACACACTGGCTGAGACAGAACATGCTGTACTAAAGTCGTAGTTGGTCTGTATCAAACCTCATCCTTCTCTGTAAGATGTGAAAAGAGATGGGTATAAGGGATTAATGTCTTTTGCAACCAAGTGATCACTAAATTTGAGTGGATGTACCAGATAATGCTTCTCCTGTGTGTAAGATTTGTATTAAAATGTAAAGTATGTGAGTTTTGCACGTTTTGGGACTCAGTTGTTGCCTTCTTGGGTCTAAGGATTTTCTCTGACAGCCTAAAGATTATTGTGAGGCTCCTCCCAATAGACAGCATCCCACCCTGCTGCTGACTGCCATCAGAGGAGATGACTGTACTTAGTGGGCCATGAGTTCTGACCCCTGGGACAGTTTCTTTGTGGTGCCCATCTTATTTTAGCCCTGCAGCGCTTACTGAACCTCAGCTCCCTGCATCCTGTGTGTGCTGAGTGCTGCCTTGTTATTCCTGGCAGAGGACCCAGGGATTGGGTAGGCACAGTCCTCAGAACTGTCTTTTTGTTGCTGGCCTTGCTAAGATGCTAAAGAAATCCAGTGTATATTTATACTGTTAAAGCTCAAATTTTACCACTTTAATGAATATGGGAGGACAAGGCAGTTTTTCATGCTGAGGCAGTCGAGTCAGCACCTCTCACC
Source organism: Dasyornis broadbenti (assembly GCA_013397935.1). Lineage (NCBI taxonomy): Eukaryota > Metazoa > Chordata > Aves > Passeriformes > Dasyornithidae > Dasyornis > Dasyornis broadbenti. Next base: position 573,086 of record VZRN01000344.1, on the reverse strand, counting down.
AGCAGAGAGTTTGCTCTAATGCTGAGCATTCTCCAAATGCCAGATGGCTTAGATGTATTCTTTCTCCCATCACAAATCACTTTTTTCCACATGCTGTCTCTGCCTTTGGGCTCAGATCTTGCATGGAAAGTATCAACCAGAAGTAAGCTTTTCGGTTGTTTTTTTAATATTCCAATAACTTCGAATTATGTAAAACTGGAAAAACAATTTACAGGGGATTGTTCACAAGCCATATTTAAAAGCTGTGCAATTCTGCAGTCTAATGTTTTGGAAAACATTCGTCTTCTTTTAAAAAGCTGGTTTAGATGTTAATTTGGGGAAGGAAAGTTTTTGAGGCAATGAAAATTTGCTTCAACTGCTTAAGCTGAGACTGTGTAACGATACTACAGAGTAATGCAAATCAGTGCTGAGGAACTTGGCATTATTTTGAGCTTTTAAGTCTTGCACTCTACAGTTTTATGATTTTTTTTACCTGCAGTTGTTGAAAATAGAAGTTGTTGAGAAAATGATGCTGATGTGGCAAAACTTAAAAATCTAGGGACAAAAAGATACTGCTGTGTCAACAACGGCATTGCGAGTGACCTGTTTTGGTTTGCTTTAACATTTAAAGATGCCAGTGGGACATGAAAAGAATGAGTGTTCTTTTCTTTTTGAAAACTAAGTTATTCTTATATAACAGCTGAACTTTTTATAAACACCAGTTTGAAAGTCTCCTTAAACCCAGTTGTTTCAGTGGTATTGTGCATTCAAATCAGTAAAGCACTTATTGAAAATCCTACTCTAAAGCTTTTCCCTGCATAAAGAAATTTTGTGTCAGGTGACACCACCAAACATTAGGTTTAAACTGTCCAGAAGTGGACAGGTTCTGTTGAGGGGAAAATTGGGCTGGATGACCTCCAGAGGTCCCCTCTAACCAATATTTCTATTAGTCTGTGACTCTAATGGAAATGAACTGGATGTGTTTGAGGGTTTGATCTTTCTTCTGTATTACTGTTTTCATCCCCGACTCTTGTAGAAATAACCCTCACCTCTCAGTATTTGTCTCTGAATTAGTGAGAGATTTAGTGGCTGTGACACATTTGGTGGAGGGGGCACAGCACCTTAAAGAATCTTTTTTCTGTTTGCAGGTCCAACAACCTTTTTTTTCCTCACAGTACCCAGATGATGACCCAGACTACTGCATATGGATTCCTCCTGCAGGTATAAACCATTTCCTTACTGGTCTTAGTCTCATAACTCAGGAATCTTCCTAATAAGTAGTCAGGATGTTCTTGTAAGTCCTTGAGAAAAAGCTGGTTCAGGAATACTTTACCCAGAACGTGATATTTTGTGGCATGTTATGCCCCATGTGTGTTGTATGGCTGTGCAGGTTCTTGCAGTGAAATACAGACCATATCTGTCGTAGTTTCATGGCAATGGAGAGATACACCTGAAGTTTGTTTTTCAGTTTTGTAACACCTGAGAGAGCTAACTCCATTCACACTTGATGGTATGATAATCTAGTTGAAAGACAAGTTCAGACCTTCCCTAGGGATGAATGTTCAAGCAATGTTAGTAATCTCAGTTTTCACAGAAGTTTGTGAAATCCAAAAATGCTTCTTTGCAGTTTTTTTAAAAAATCTTTGGAATACAAGCACTGGGTGAGGTGTTTTGGAGAAAAGTGTTGGTAATGCTTTGGTGAAGGCACTGAATAATTGATGCACTCATCCAACGTATGTTAAATTTGAATAATTTTTTAACTACTTCCAGGGTGTTTTTAGCTAGGTGAAATTATTCTTAAACAGGGTAATGAATGCTCAGTTCCTCTAAAACAGAAAATTCATTTTCATGCATTGAGGTTTTGACAGTAAGTTCAAAGCATAGCCTTCATTTCATAGATTCATTACTATAATTTTTGTAAGGCTGTTTCAAGGTTATAAAAATAAATTTCACTGAAGAAAACTGTAATCTGGTGAATCATCCTTCAGTGACAAGGCTGCACATCTCTGGCATATGAATTCTCAGGAACAGAATACCAGATTCAGTAACTCCAAGGTCTGATCTGGAATAGTTAAGTGAGCTTTGTCCGTAAGAGGGAGCTCTGTTTTCTGGCTCTGCCTGTGAATAGTCAAACGTTCCTTCAGAGCTGGCATTATGAGGACTCCAGAGGAAAAAAAACCCAAACAAACAGCCACAAAAACGGGAGTACCTGATGTAATCTCAACACTATTAGTAAAGTTGAAATGAATTATAAGTGTAAATCAAAAGACACATTGCAATATGCAGTCTGACTTTATCTTTGTGCTTGTGTGGCTGGTGCTACCAAGAGACTATTTCATACAGGGATACACATTTCTCTTTGATGAGGGGAAAAAGGAATAATGCAACTCTTCCTCTTTGTCCATTAGGTCAAAGTGGTGATGGCAAGACTCATCTCAATGAAAAATATGGCTACTAAGCTTCAAGTGCCCCAGAGTACATCTGAGGCTTGAAGGATTGCTCTATTTTGGACTCTTTCACCACATGTTAAGTGAGGGATAAGAGACTTGGGTTTTCAGATGCTGTTTCAAATTCAAGGGCATCAGCAGCTGCTCTGGCTCTTAGCTCTCCCTATGTGTCCTCTGTTTTTCTTCCAGACACTTTTTTTATGTAAAAGCCCACACATTCTTCTGCCTCTTCTTTCACTTCTAGCTTTGTTTTGTTTTCTGTTTTTTTAAATTTGGCTTGAAACTGTAGGCTCATTTTTCCTTTTGTAAATAAAAGTAGACAAAAATATTAAAAGAATACACCTCTGTATACCTACAGGCTTGATAAAATTTATTCATGTTGGGCTTATGCAATTAAATTAAGAAACATTACTGGTTTGTGTCTGTGGCTGCTCTTTGAAAATACTGTCATGGTAAGCACAATCTAAAACTTGAGGATTCTTTTTTTTTTCCTGTCCTGTGAAAAAAATAACAGCTTATGTTTTGAAAAGAAAATTGTTTTCGTTTTTTCCTCGTGCAGTTGTTGGAATACTTGGTATGGAGTGGACAGGAAATGGTGAGTGTACAATGTTATAGAGGTCCAGAAATTCCAAAAAACGGAAGAGGCTGGCAATGCTTATTTTGAGTGGGGGGTAACAGAAGAAACAGATGGAAGGAGATCGTGGAAAAGCCTATAATGAAACCTGTTCCTCATGTCACAACATGAGCAAAGTGCCATCTTAATGCAGTTCAAGGAATGCCTGCTCTTAATTTATCACTAATATAGTTTTGAATGTCTGTTGATTAGGCTATGAAATTCTTTGCCATTAGAAGTTATTAGAGCTACGAATGAAGTCAGGTTCAAAAAGCAAACAGGCATCTCTATAGAGAGGTGACAAGTGTTTACTGAAAGGCCCTGATGTTTTTCCCTGTACCCCAGGGTAAATCAGTGCAGGCAGTTCCCTCCCGCCTCAGCAAGGGCAACCTCCTCGTATCAGCGAATGGAAATAATTGAACAAAAGCAAAGGACAAGTATATGTCCCCAACCTTCTGAGCCTGCACATCAAGTCCTCTTTGGGATCAGGGGGAGTTGAGAAGAGCAAGGGAAGTGTGAGCAAGCTGGAGTGTGCCCCAGGGCTATGGAGTCCTCCAAGGAGGCCAGCAAGGGCCTGCCAGAACCCTGGGGACACTGACAGGCCTGCCTGTCCCTGCCCAGCCTCTGTGAGCCCTCACAGAAAAATAAATCTTTTCTGTTTGTTGCACTTCGACTCCAGCTTTGAACTTTTAAGCAGCACTTGGGACCTGAAGCCTCCAGCTCAGTAACATGGTCGTCACTCATCATCTCACCTAAACAGCCTTTGTCTGGGGGAATCCCCTGGGTGAATCACGATTGTCCCAGAGCCTGTGCTGTGGTAAAGGCAGGGTCATGCAGGATGTCTGAGGGTTTAAATAGCTGTAGGCACAACCATACAGGGTTGTGCTGTAGAAATGGCAGTCTTGCAAACCAGGGACACTCATCCTCTGGTGTGCTTCCACCAGCCAGTGGCTGCATCCTCATGGATAAATCACAGGAGGGCGCATCAGAAGCTGGGTCGAAGGGATAACCATACAACACCTTACTTAACAGGCTCAAGCTACAAAACAGCATCTTCCTTCTGCCTCTGATCTGCAGCATATGTAGCAGGTTTTTGTCTGCATCTGCACACCAGGCTGGGCAGCCTAAAGCTTCCTGCTTCTGGCAGAGGCATATCTTTATGTAATCCAAGGAAAGGCTATTGCCTCTCTATTCAAAATGCCAGACCTCATAGGTTTCACAGCTGTAGCCCTTCCCCAGAGCCTTGTTCACTTCCAGGGTGTACCAGACAACTGCAAGGGACTTCTGTTTATCAGCAGCTGACCTGGCAGGTTTCAGACAGGGAAAATAATAATTTGCCATTTAAGCTCGTGAGAAGCACTGAGGAAAAGAACCTATGTAAATACACCTTTATTTTTACAATCCTAAATTAGGTGGTCAGTGTATCTTTTCATCGGGGGCTGCTTTTTAGTACAGACAAATGGCATTGACCTGCTGCCAGGAAACACATCTCTGGGGATAAGGGCCTGGACAGTTTGGTCCTGGCTAAGAACATGAGCTCCCCATCTGTTTCTTTTCATAGCAGCTCACTTGTGCTCCCATCTGGATCTGATGGTAAACCCTGCTTTCGTTAGGCCATCCATCTTTTGTTTCATTGTGGAACACGAACACCCAAAGGTCGTCCTCACTGGATGGTTCCAGTCATTTTCACGGTGACATTCAGTAAAACCATGGAAAAAGCACCCATTACATGTGAAAGTTGCTATTCTTCTATTGATGATCACTTTGCCATCCCAGAAGCAGTTTCTCACTTGATACTCAACAGCTGTGTAATGCTTGATATTCTCCTTTTGAGCCAGGTATGTATGTCATTCGTCAAATATCTTTTATTTCCAATAAGAGCTATAAACCAGTACATGGGCATGGGAGCAGAGGTCACCATATTACACAGAAAGGGATCTACACAGCAATAAAGCTTCACCTTTTCATCACTTTCTTTCTCATCCATTATGTGACAGGCCATCACCATAATCTTATCTCTGTATGATCTGCAGGCCTCCCTCCAAATTTTTACATCTTGCTGGCAATAGTAACTCAGCTCTTACTGCAAGTGAAAGATCTTCTGATGGTCTGTATACCTCTCAAGAATTGCTTTTTTTTCCTTAAGCACCACACTGTGCACCCTGTCATAATCCTCTTGTGGAAGAGGGCCTATGTAACTCTGATTTTAAGCAGTGTTGAAAAAATGGAGGAAATAACTTTTGCAGCCCTTGACACCCACGACTTAGGGAAGACTGCTTAGTTTCATGAGTAAAAAATATAGAGTCTATAAATATGAAAACTCTCTTGCACATCAGTTTAACACCCTGGGTAATTAACTGCAGACATGTTTTTTCTTTCAGAAGCTGGCTGACAGCAGAGCAGCCATCATAGCCTCTGGCATTAGAGAAGCGTAGCCTTGAAACTTTTCTGTCATTAAGCAGCTGACTGAAGTCCATGTGTCCCCTTAAGCTCCCATTCTCCTTCAATTTTCCATTGCACCCCATGGGGCACCTGGCACTAACTCCATGGCAAAAATGTCATTTGGGCTGTGCACGGTTTCCTGCACATGTACCATGTCAAGAGGAGAACCCTGCTCTGCACATGGGGATTTGATCCCAGGCATGGAATGCTGCTGCTGGCTTGTGTTACAGGCCTGTTCATGGCACAGACTGCACTTCCAGACTCAACCTTTGAGATGCTTTTCCACATAAAATCAGAGCCAAACAATCTGGGTTCCCCAGGCCTGTGCAGCAGTATGCAGCTGGGGCATTTCCCTCTCATGGCAGTGTTAAGTGCATGGTCACATAGCAAGCAGAGCTGGCAATATTTACAACTAGGGGTGTGATTATAAGGGTGTATGGCAAATCTCACAATGTCTCAAGATATTTCTTGCCCCGAATACTTTTCCAGACCTCCCTAACCCCACAAAGATGTTCACTCCCTGAAAGATGCCAGGACTCTTGGGATATCTAGGACTGTTGCTTGGCTCAAGAATCCTCCAGCATTTTTTTTCCATTCCAATAGGAGGATGATGAGAACATTAACAAGCAGCAGGTCCTCAAACAGAAAAATCCCACTCAGCGTGACGTTCCTATGCACAGCACACTGTTTTTTCATGGAGCTCTCTTACTCTGCTCAACAGTTCTGCACCACTCCAACCCCTCACTGCTACAAGTGCTGTGAGACCTCCGGCAAAACAGAAAGAACCATCACTAGTGGGTTTTAGGTCAACCATGCAGCACTAATTTTTGTCCAACACTGGAATGGAGATAAGTTGTAGGGTCCTGTGTACCCCACTCCCAACAGCTTTTACTGTCAGAGTAGCGGGCAGAAAGCCTGGTCATGCTTCAGCTCTCTCTGACTTTGTACAAGCAGAATGACTCAGTCTGAAACTTTTTTCAGAATTTGTACTGCTTAAGGTAACAGTGGAAGTCTGCAGTGGAAGCTGTGCATGCAGACAGCTGTGGGAAAGACTTGAGCAACACCACCAGGTGCTGCTCACAGGTACTTGCCACAAGTCATCAGAAACTTGTTCTGTGTTCTCAAATGAGCGCTTTGTGAACTTCATGCATCAATACCTCATTCAAATTACCAAACCTTTGCTTTTTCACATGCTACCTCACCCTCAGCCTCTGGAATGACCATTCCCTCTGCTGTGTGTGCTCTGTGGAAGTCACAGATTGGTCTGATGTCTTCTCCACCATTCTCTACATTTGAAGGTGGGGGTAGACACAGACTTTCAAGTATGCACCCTGGGGACTTGTGAGGGAAGCTGCTTCCACCATAAGCAGTCTAACAGGACAATCTTGGCTGCGTGCTGGGTTTTCTGTCTCATGTTTGCTGCATTGACCAAGGGATAAAGAAACTTACAGCAAAGGCTTCATCTCAGAGGTAGCTGTAAGGTTCCCCTTACCAAGGGCAAGTAGAGCTCATCGCACCACCCACCAATCTCTGTGTGACACCTCCGCATCAGCCAGCTCTGCTGGTTTGCAAGGTAATTTTTTTTCCATGTGACTTGGTGACTTCGACCCAGCACTGCTGCATTTTCTCTCAGTTTCTTCCGAAACCACGGATTAGAGCAAACAACCTCCAGATGGAGCTCACGATGCACAGACCTCACCACACCGACCTCCTCCGACCCAAGGAGGAATCGTGGCTGTACCTCTGGTTAAGGTCCCTGAAGGATGCTTCCTCTTATCTAAGGAAAACTGAAGCTACATGTAACACTCGACTTTTCTGAACGAAAAGGAGCATTCATAAGGTTCTTCAGAGCATTCAAAGGAGCAGAACACCTGTTTGGTTACCTACTTGTCGCACTGGGTTTACAGCACTAAAAAGCTACAGGACACGGAGAGATGTCATTAAAGAGCAGCCCATCCTGTAGCAGCTCACAGGCCTTGCTCCAGCATTCCCAGAGGGATTGTTTAAATCTGCTGTCTCCTGCACAGAGGGCACGATTAGCTCGTATTTTCTTTGGAACATGTGTTTACCTCATTATCATACTTACTTTCCACTGCTACAAAACTTCCAGTTCTGTATTCACCTAATAAATACTCTTAAATTTATGAGGCATCAGTGCCCTAAGGCCTTTGAGCACCTAATGTTTGGGCAGCTGGCTGCAGTTCGATGCATAAAGAATATACACTTTTTATACCTGTATATCATCACATTCTGCTGTTCTGAGACACAGAATACACACTCAGCATAGCTGTAGACATGAACAGGGCTTTTTTAGGTTTATTTTTTTACATTCCGAAAATGAAATGCTGTCTTAGAAGCTCTCAGTTTCATTTTCTGTGAAGTGAATGTGAGTTAAGATGTTAAAATTGTTCTTGAAGTCAAAGAAAAGATCTATATATGATTTGCTTAATTATGCTTTTTTAATTGTGGAAGTGTTTTGTTGATTGTGCAGCTGTGTGGATGTGTATGCAGGTGTATGCACACTTTCAGCTGTGAATATATTACTTTGTTCCTCTGCTTTGACCTGTTAAACCACTTGAAACTCAAGTTTATTCTTTTGCTGGATGCAGTCTGCTGAAACTGCAGTCTTAGGGCATTTTGAGTGGCTCGCCTGTTTATGCTGAGTACCTGTTTCTAATCCAGTTTCTTGTAACACCCAGAAATGAGATATGTAGGCTAAGAACAGCATATGATATGAATCCACGTGCAGGTGATTGCTCAAGGGAAGTGTAATGGATATCAGGCCCGTGGAACAGCAAATCAAAACTCATCTGTGCTGGCCCAAGCGATGAGGGTGCTTGGATGCACATTAAAAGACTCATCAGCTCCCCTAGAGCCAAGGCAAAGAGCTTCTCTTTTTGCATGGATCATGTTCATACTCCTGTGCACAAAGATAGACTTGCTGAAGCCTTGACCGCATGGCCAACAGGCAGCGTTTGCAGTGCTTTGGTTTAAATGCAACGCATGGACTCTGACAAAAATTGATGTTCGTGTGAATCAAAAATCTTCATACATACGGAAGGTTTTAAGAGCTGGCATGTGTAATACAAGCAGAGCAGAGTTTGCTCCAAAAGGGCAGTTCCTAAAGGGAAAGATTTATCCTGTGGCTTCTTAGAGTTCTGTTTGGCAAGGGATCATTTTCTTTTCATGCTGAAGCCAGGGACTAGCAGACACCTCTTGAAGCCATCCCTTGACAATGGTTTTCCTGATTTAATTTGATCTTTTCTCACACCAGACCATTTTGCTTCTGCTGCTGCTTCTCTGTTCCACTGTTGCTTTTCCTGTGTATTGAATTCAGTTCAAGCTTCATTGTTTCCCATGGGACAGGACATCGTTGTGTTGAGCCTCTTCCTTTATTCATCTTCATCCTCAAGCCCAGTACTACTTACCCATACGGCAAAACACCCCCTTCATACTTTTGTCCTGCTCCTGAATTGCGCAAGTAGTTCTGCTGGGAGTTGAACTTAACCAGAAACCAGCCTGAACCATGATATTTTTCCATCCATCAAGCCGAAACTGAATCTGAATTTGTTTTGCAAAGTTTTGAGAGAAGTCTCCAATCCCAGTGGAACCTGAACCAATTTTTTGGGTTTGTTTCCTTTTGAGAAAGTGGAGGGGGATGGTGTAGAGGGACACGCACACCTGTCTCCTAGCTGCTCATTTTCTTTGGGATTTGTCACATCTTTCTTTTTGTGAGGTCCATCCAGCACAGAACAAAGTGGGCAGTATCTGTTGCTAAACCGGGTTTAGCTCCATCCTGTGCCCTTACCTTGCCAGGAAGGGCTGGCCCCCACCGTGGCAGCTGTCGTGGGCAGGAGGTGTGTTTGCCATTCGGGCAGAGCTGAGCAGGCTGCTGGGTTCTGAGCCAGCAGGATGAAGTGGCACAACACTAAACAGCCGCTGCCAAATCTCTCCCTTTTTGTTCTCCCTCATCAGAGAGGAGTCAGGGAAGAGCTGAGATTTGCTCTTATAAATTTCTTTGGGCGGAAAATGGCAGAGTTGTCAGCTTGTGATGGGGTGGGACAATACTTCTTTGCAAAAAGCCAGAGGAATATTTATCTGAAATCTCATAACTCACTCGTTCATACCCTTATTCCCCAACCACAAATAATCACCCCACTCCCATTACACCTCTTCAAGAAACAGCAATTCAGGCTGCTCCATGACAGCAAGGCAGTAAGATCCTAATTGCTCTTACATGTGAGGGTAACTATAATGGGGTCTGTGGTGGAAGGATGATTTATTTTCCAGTGTTGAAAGCACAGCTGTAAGCACACAGACCTTCTCTGTGCTTTCGCCTGAAACAGCTCCCTTGGCATCTCAGGTGTCTCACCGCAAGACAGATGAAACCTTTTTCTTCCTCCAAATTAGCAGATTTGCCTGAGAACTGTCATCTGCTCTTACAAAGCAGTCAGGTGAGGAGACATGTTGTGAAGCACTGATGCTCTGCACGTTCTCCTTGACTGCTCAAAACACACAGACAAGTATTAAACAGTTCAGGCTCTGGCCCAGGCAGAATCAGCTACCGAGATTGCACCCTGACCCACTCCCAACCTCTGACTGCCTTCCCTATGGCATTTACCTCCTGCTGCCCAACACATCCAGCAGTAAAATGTGGCTAATTTCACAAAAATGCAGCTGCACCCAGTGAGTGAAACCCTGATCTCTGTGAAAGATACTGGCAGTACATGTAGTTCTCTTGTGAAGAGCTTTGTTAGCCAGGTGCAACCAAGTGTCTCCTCCCCCTGGAGGTGGGATTGCTGTTTGGAGTGGGAGGGAGAGAGGAGGTGGTGACAGAATCTCTCGTGTAGAAAATGGCAGAATTAAAGCTATGCTTGAAATTACTACAAAAAAAGCTTTCTATATACATGGATGGGCCACTGAGAGCAAATGGGCAGGAAATAAAATTTCATTATGACAAAAAATTGACCTTGGTTACCTGTTGTGGCACTGGGGTAACTAAAATCCTCTTGGAATAGGCCCTGGTTGTTCCCCAAAGACAAATGGGAAGATGTGCTCTTCTTAGAGTAGAGCATAATGGTGAGATGTTACAGCTCTGACTGTTATAAAATGAGAAAAGCATGAATGAAAAAACCTCTAACATCTTTTAGGGAGAAAATTGGCTGGGTGGTCCATGGGTACAGTACAGATTAATCTCTATTTACCTCCATCAGAAATGGATTCCGTGTCTGTGAACACTAGCCATCTATTTCTCTCTAATCATCCCTTCACAGGCTAGCTCACAGCAGCTGTGCTGTGTTTGGGACAGAACAGCTGTGAAACCCTGAGCAGCTTCCCCAGCAAGGAGATTGTTTCACAATCAAGCAGCTTCATCACTTTTGCCTCTATGCTGGGAGATAGTTCAGCCTCATTCTTCTTATGGCTCTAAGCCCAAGACATATGCAGCAATGCCCAAGCAAGTCCTGTGTCCAGCAGGATTTGATGACAGCTCATCTCCAGTCCTATAGTGTTGATTTGTGGTGGGTACACACAGAGAGAGATGCAGAATATCTACAAACAATACCAAGTATCTAAAACCAATATTGTTATCTTGTTTAAAAATTATATAAAATCTTCAGCAAATTGGATTTCATTGTTGCATCCTGCCTCCTCTTTATCTGGAAATTGCCAAAATGTGTCATGCATGACAGTAGGGTTAACCCAAACCAGTTAAGCTCTTTCAACAATGGCCCATATTTATTTCTAATAGCTGCAAAGACCTGCTTAATGTTCTGTTGTGCTTTTTAACAAGCATCTAGTGTCAATGGGACTTCATTAAAGAGGGTTTTTTTAACTGTAGTTCTTGCTCCAGTTTGTGTTTTGTAATAATCATGCTTAAACAAGAAAGAAATGTCATGTCCAAGCCATGAGGGGGGCATGTGTCTAAATAATACAAAGGAACTGGAGCTGTGCAACAGCAGGAGAAGGAAGAAAATGCCAGATCCTCCCCACAGTCACTCAGAGTTTACTAGAAATAGGAATAGCTGTGCTGGGCCAGAGCAAGACTCTACTCGCTTGTTATCCCTCAGATGCACAGAGGAAGGACAAAAGAAACTACATGTGTGTGTGTTTGCTTATACGTGCATATGTACAGATATTCATGTGTGTGTCAGACTGTCCTCAGAGGTGAACAGTCATGGGGTGCAGGAAGCGAAATTCCAGTTAAATATCAGGAAAGTTTCTTCACATCTGGAAGGGCTCAGCACGTAACTGGACAAGGGCCTGAACAATCTGACTGACCCAGGTTGGGCTGGCTTTCCAGGGATTAAACATAATCACTCCAGAGGTGTTTTCTAGCCTGAATTCTTCTAATTCATATGTACATATGTATGTATATACATGCACATGTACATTCACATATAGACTTTTAAAATATATTAAGATACATATATGCATGTATGTGCCACATTCCCTCTTCATTTTCTGTATGGAAAAGTGTGACAAGCTGTTGCACTCACGGCTAGTCTTTTCAGGGAAAAGAGAGAAGATCTTTGGGACAGGACCTACCAAACACACGTGTTCAGCGGTTCTGTTAATGCAAATTACTCCTGAACTGAGAAGGGTTTCTGACATGGGCCATTCTTATAAAAAGGTGTGCAAGACCCGATTTAGAACTATAATTTAAAGTCAAACCAGAGAAATCATGCTACAGAAGAGATTCCCCAGCTGAATAACCACTTCAGCTGCTGGATCTTTCTTTTGTGAGTCTGTGAAAGTGTTTGACCAATGGATAAGGATGGTTGTTGTGGAACTAGAAGGACAGATACTGGGGAAAATTATGACCTTTCTTCTGTAAGGAATGATAGTGTGAAATGAGCACTGTGCATGAGGGAGTGAATGGGCTGTTGTCTCTTAAGCTCTGGTTTTAGTTCTTCCTTTGGATTCTATTACCTTTTGCACTGAAACTGAATTTATTTCTACATTCTGTTTCAGCCTAAAGCAATTTATAAGTCTTGTTCTTCCCCTTGTGAGTGGGTGGGAAGCTTTTATTTCAGAACCCTTCAAATAACCAGATTCAATTTCACCCTCATAAATTTGATCTCCTACACACATCCCCTTACTAAATAAGCAAATATTTTTCCTAAAACCAGTTTGGCTTACTCTTAGATTGACCTTTTGTCAACAAAACATGAAGATATTATCGTAATTGGAACCACTTCTCTCAGGCCTATAAACCAGCAAAGGAAAAGGGGAGAGAGGAGAAAGGAAAGGCTGGGGCTTAGAAACCTCATTTTGGCAATGTCAATTGGGCAACCAAATAGCATGAATCATAAAAACAGTGAAAGAGGCAAAGAGATAATGTGTGAACAGTTATTGCAGTGAAAGAGCTGGTAAATCATTGTATATTTAACAATCTGACCGTTAGGCTGGGAAATGATATTTCATTTACTCCTGTGGCACAGCCAGGGACTTTCCGAGCAGCAGGCTGGGTTCAGCTGGCACAGACTCCTCAGGCCAGCCACGGCAGGGCGATGACACTGGGGTGCCTTGCAGGGGTCCTCAGTCCTTATGCCATCATGAATGGCTCATGACAGCTTTGCCAGTAGGGATGCATGGGGTCCAGTCCTGCTGCCTCCTCCAAAAGCCTTCCAGAGGACCTCCAGACCTCTCCTGCCTCTGCTGGTCCCCAGAGGTACAAGCGCGCGGGTTTGACCCATGTAGTGGCAGGATTCCCCAAAACAGCCAAGGGCACAAGCTGGTCTCTGTTTGTCCTTTCCTCATCCACAGCCAGGCAAGGGTGAAGTGAGGTGAGTGGTTGGACACAACCTGTTCAAACAAGCTGCTTCATAAACCTAAATAAAGATTTTTCCAGCAGCTGAGAAATGCTTTTTCCATTACTTTGGCTGTTTTAATGTCATTGAGAGGAAAGGCCTGGAGAAGCGCAGGAGAAATGGTTCAGTAAACTCCAGAGTGTCATAATTCCTGCTTGGGAAAGCTTGCTACTCGTCATACAGGACCTCAGAAGCAGTAGGAAGGGATGACCTATCTCAGTGTCCTCTCCTGGATGTGCTTTCCCAGCTGGCTCAAACCCTTCCCATCACAGCAGCATGGATCGGCAAGTATGTGCTGTTGGGGAACCAGGAAGGACATTTCCCACTACCAAAAAAAGTTCCTTTTCAAGGAATTGGAAGGCACTTGAACACTGACAGAGCTTTTCCTAACCAACCACCAACACATCAACCTTCTGGATCAACCAGCAGCTGCTTTTCCCTATGATCCTCCCTGGGCAGAGCAAACCAAACATGAAGGCTTAGTGGATAGGACAGTCCAGTCTGGGCTATGATGTCCTGGAGCAGTCTGGTGTCACGTCTGTTCAGGGAATCGTCCTCTCTCACACATATGCACACCTGAGGCATCATTGGCCAAAGCATGGCAAGTGAAGATGGAGAAGTGTGATGAAATGCATTGTGGAGTCAGGTTGGGCCTGTTCCACTGACAGAAGGTGCTTCCTTGGAGCAAAGCAGCGCAAGGAAGACGCAGCTGGGCAGCCATGGGGTCAGGCAGGGCAGTGGATGTTTGAGCTGAATCTGCTCTGACCTGCTCCAATCTTTTCTCTTTGCCTTAGACAAGCTACATCCCAGATCAGTCCCTGTGCATCATCACCACCAGTTATGTCATCAATTTCAAAACGACACAGGAGAGTTGTTGGAAGAACCAAATGGTGATGCTTCTCTAGAGATACCACAAAAAGTACACTCAGGACTGGGTGCAGGGCAGATAGTGCCCATTATCTGCCGTGGTCAGTGAAGTGACAGGGGTCTGTCTCTGCTTTGGTGTCCATGTTACAGCTTGCTATGCTCTTACTGGGTGTCTCCCTACCACCATAGCGGGTAGAGAGGAGGGGGAGATGAGAACAGAGTTCTTAACAGATTTAGGGAAATGCTTAAGCTGTAAATCAAGATCTTCAATGCATTTCATCTCCTTCCCTTTTGGTACTCAACAAGAAAATAAATGCATACCCAGGAAATAAGGAACAGATGAGCAGGCACATCTTGGGACAAATAAATTAACATGGAAGTGAGCGGGCAGGCGAGAGTAGCAATAAAGGGTAATTAGACCACACAAGCATCACCAGCATGGGACTCTATCTCCAAATATTGCCAACACCCAAAAGGTCCACACACTCTTCCATTTTTTGCGGTTATGCTCCAAGGTTGGGATGTTGACCATGAGAACCTGATGCTTTGATGACTGGATGGGTAGTGATGCTCCCCAAGAATAAACAATCACTGATGGAAATGAAGTAGAAATAGAGAGAATGCCCTGGTTCCTTCCTTTTGGGGCAAATTCCTTCTTCCCACAGCAACTAAGCTGTGAAACAAGAAAGAAATTAGGGCAGGTGTTGGAAAGCCATTGTAACCTGTAGTTGCCCTTGGGTTTGAGTGTGGCCAGCACCTTAATCTTTCACGCTGTATGCAGAAAGGTATTTTTTTCTATTGAATCTATTGAAGTTGAGATATTTTTCCCTTGTTCCCAGTGCTCCATAAGCCCTTACTCAGCAGTGTCCCAGAGCACCAGCCCGCAATGCTGTGCAGAACACAATCCTGCAGCACCCACAGAAATGAGTGCAGCCTCAATGAGCTCCTCAAAGGCCAGCAGCAGTCCTTAGGTCCCATAGAGCCTTGAATGGCAGAGCAGAGTTTGACTCTGAGCACCTGGATCACCTCAGGACTGTGTGCTTACCACTCTCCCGTCTTGCTCTCCTGGTTTCCACTTTGTAAACATTAGACCAGTATCTTGTATGTGCTTTACTCAAAGGCCTGCCCAGCCTTTCCTGAACAAACTGAAGGCGTCCCAGGGCACAGTCACCACAGTGATTTGTACTTAGGCCCAGGTAAAAGTGAAACTCAGCTGTAAATGCCTCTTTATTCCTTTACATTCCCTGGGTTTGATTGCAACATTGGATTGCAAATGCAGGAAGCATATATTGTACTTTGTACATTTGCTGAGCACGTTCAGATGCCTGGGAAGTGCATGGACTGCAGGCTGGCAAGGACTGTCCTGTGTCAGAGCACAGAGAGATGGCTGCCCTGCCCTAAGGACACCAGAGGTGTTACTGCTGTCAGAAACTGGGAAAAAACAGCAACACAAACACAGCAGTACCTGCACAGCACTTCTGTTGGAAGGGCAGCTCTGCTCATCAAGGGGCCTGACCCTCTCAGGTCAGCAGAGCCCACCACAGCTTGCAAAATGTCCTCACTGCTCTACTGGGCCATGCCCATTCCTCCATACTCAGCCACTCATGCAGCTTCTTTCCCACCATGCTCGAGGACTGAGATGGCATTTCTTTATCCAGAACCATTTGCACAGTTTCCCCAAGGTGCTATTTGACATGGGCTTTTGCCCAAGGCCTCACTTGCTCCAGATAAGTGCAAGCTGCTTTCCAGTGAGACCAAAGCATTTGCTTAATATCTGAGTTAATGCCTGTGTTCCCCAGATAGGGCAAAGATCAGGCACTTGGAATACAATATCTGTGCAAGACCTCCCTCCCAAATTACAAATGACAGAAGCATGTTCTTTCTTTTACCCCTTCTCTCCAACATATCGCTTCTCCTTTGTCTGTCATTTACCTCTCCTGGACTTTGTTTTTTCAAGTCCTAGCAGCATTCTCCTCTCCTCCCCTCCCCTCCCTTCCCCTCCCCTCCCCTCCCCACCTGATGCACATTTCGCAGATCATTTGCCCACACAGGCAGGAGCTGGGTTTCATCAGGCCTCTAGCATTACCATGCTCTTTCACGAGCCGCCTGTAGAACATTCTGGAAGGGCATTGCAGGCCCTCCTTCAGTGGTCAAGCACTTTGGTGGCGTGTCGGTATGGAAGCCTTCACAAGTCAGCAGGGGAAGTCTGAAAGTAGCACCAAATCGTAGAAGGTTTGGGTTGGCAGGGACCTTTAAAGGTCTGACCACTCTGCAGTGGGCAGGGACATCTTCAAGCAGGTCAGGTTGCTCAGAACCTGCCTTGGTGCTGAGCCTGATGCCCTGATGCTGGCCATCCTCAGTGCAGTGTGCAGGCAGGAGGGACGTGGTGCTTCCCATTGTCAGAAGAGCATTTTCCTGCATGTCCTCCAGCCTTCTGCGGGGGGAAATATTAATTCTTTCCTCCATGTCTCCAGATCAAAAGGACTATTTCCTCTCCTGCCAAAAAGACCATCTTCATGCACGTGTCTCAAATGTCACTTCCTTGAGCAGCCTGCTCTGCTCTGGTGAGTCTCCCTCTTTCATCAGAGGGCAGTGAGAATGGAAGAGACCTGGTGGGCCATATCCAGTCCTTTTTTTTGTCACAGGCAACCGGGTCATAAAGTCCTCTGCAGAGACCCACCCTTAGCTCCACAGAGCTATTCTGGGGACTGTTTGGTTAGCAAGAGTAATATTTATGTTAAGCATGAATGAGAATCAAACATCAAGCACAGGTTTCAGTTCTGGTTTGGCATTTCCTGAGCAAAATCCCAACAGTATATAAAATCTTTAAACCTTCAGGTTTGCATTTCACACTCTCTCTCTCGTATGAGTGTGTGCCTCCAACCAGGCTATCTTGGTATTCTGCAGCACAGGAATAATAAGCTTGCACTTAGCTGAAAGCCCCTGCTCCCCTGTATCACCCACTGAGCAGCTCCCAAGGTGCACAACAGGCTGTGGAAAGGTTTCTAGAAATCACTTGGGGTCCTGCTGCGAAGCAGCCACCTCTGAACATATTGCAGCACTCACTGAATGGCTTCCAACAATGTGAGAGCTTCATTTGTGAGACTCCTAAGGAAATTGCATCCAGTTGTCATTGCAAAAGAGGGAATTTAAGGCATGCACAATGTAATTATTCCCACTGGGAACTGCCAAAAACAACAAGGGTGGCACCCCATTGCTGTGGAGGAGGGGGGCAGAAGCTGTAGAATATCTCCTGCTGTGTGTGGCCAGGACTTTGATGTCCTATCTTCTCCCAGCACAGCCCATCCTCACAGCCTCTCAGGCCCTCCCAGTGCCACAGGAGAGCACCAACTGGGCTGGAGGTAGAGGCAAGCCCCACCAAGAAGCCACAAGCTGTTGGCTGCCTTGTGTGACAGCAGGGACCTGTACTCTGGCAGAAACAGATGCCTCCGGATAAGGCCACCAGCAAACGTTTTGGAAGGTTAAAATTTCTTTTACAACGTTATCAGCAAATCACCCATATCTGAGTAGGCATTAAAGTACTGGGTTCTCGATTTAACAGGAAACTGAATGTCTAAACATTTTTGAGGATCTGTATGTAAAATGATAATAACAGTACCTCAAATTTTAAGAAAGGTGTTTCTGAGGTGACAGAAGCTCCTCCTGATGAGGTGGGCAGCACTGGCAGACACAGAGGGGCACTGCTTTCCTTCACCAGGAGCCCCCCAGCCAGGATTAGAGCTGGAGGCTCTGTGCCACCGCCGTTGCTGCCCTGCCACCCAGAGCATTTCCTGTCACTGTTCACAAGACACAAGGCCTCTGACTCCAGCAGCCCACTGCTTTTGCAGAGGTCCTGATGCAATGAGCCAAAGATAGCCACCGCTGGGTTGTCTGGCTGGAAAGGCCAGGGAAAGCACACGTCTGTAAGCTGTCCCAAGCTTCCCCACCACCCTCTAGGCTCTGCAAAATATCTTCAATTGTCACCAGAGTTTGAAAAGACCCGGGAAGCAACACCTGGATCAAATCTAGGCTTCATTAATCTGTTAAATGTCCTTTTTTCTCTACCCAAGCTCTTCTCCTCCCAGTGTACAAAGCAAAACACAGCAAAGACCTCTGGGGGAGGCTGGGCCTGGAAGAGGCTCAAAAGAACCTAATCTCATTCTTCTGTGTATGTTTTTGCTTTGTAAAGACTTTTGCATATGTTGTTGCTCCTCATGTCAGCAGCAGAAGGGAGCAGTCAAGCTGCAGGCGACAGAGCAGCCTCAGGAGGGGGATGCCATGGACACTCTGCCCAGCCAGGGGGCATCCCGGCAAAGGTGGCATCGCCCTCACTGACCCCACGGCAGCACCCAGCTCCACTGCCGTTCGCAAGCCCATTCCCAGTGCTGGCCCTGCTGGTATGGAAGACAGCCTGGCCACTGTTGTTAAGAGCAGCTATGTCCCATCTGCTCTCCGATGAGGAGGACAGCTCAAGTGAAACCACTGGATGGGTCTGAGCAGCGGCTGGAGCTGGATGGAATGGGTGTGACACAGTCCTGCCAGCTGCCAAAGTGCAGGGAGCATCCCACAAGTAATCGGGTGTACAGTGAAATGGCCAAAGCCCACACTGTTTAATCTCCAGCATTGGCTCTAGATTTCAGTAGTTGTTTTGATCTCTGTGTTAAATAATACCAGTGCCTTACTGAAAGTACATTTGCAGAGGTTTAACAGCAATTAAATGCATATGTATCTCTTGTATGGGAGCTCAGCTTCACTGAATTTGGTTTTAATAATCAAGTGGTATTTTGTTTACATGCTGTAATTATGATATTAAAATCTATACCTAAACCTCACTGAAGACAGCGATTTTTTAATATGTGGCAGCTTTTGCAATGGACAGCAGGATGCAGAGGTAAAAGGTGACAAGATGGATGTGGGGTGAGCACTCATAAGATTACCCATCACCACAAACACAGTTGAGTGGCACCTTCCTGGCATCCAGCAAGATAGGTGCAGCTTCCAGCTCTTCAGCTGAAAGCTACTAGATGGCTAGCTGGCATCCCTGAAAGATGGACACTACCAGAAGACTTATTTGGGATGCTCTGCCTCCCAACAGGGTCACAAGATGGATGAAGTATTTATCCTAATAGCTGTGACTGTAAGATTCACACAGCTGGAGCTCACACTTAGCATGAAGATTACACTCCCCTCAAGTGATAGAATGTAAGATCCCAAACCTTAGCCCTTTAAATTTGTCTAGGCCTGCCAGGTAGGGCTCGGAGTTGCACAGTTACCATTTGGAGTAAAGCTTTCTGGAGAACCGGAACCATAAATCAAACACAAGGTACTCGATACTATCTCTGGATCAAAAGCCTTCAGCACTTTTCCTCTCTGGATTTGTATCTCCCTCCTGGTGGCTCTCTTCCCAGCCTGTAGTGTAAGCTTTTGGAGAAAGGTGCTCTGTTGATACCGACTGCTTGACCCAGAGATTTTGCCTTACAAGCTGTAGTCAGTGCCCCAGTGAGGACATATCCAACACATTTAGCCCGAGAGATAATCAGTAAGAGGTGGTGAGGAGAAGTATTTGAGATCTTGTATTTTCTCTCAGTCGTGAGTATAGACAGCCCTGCCCCATTCAATGGCAAAGTCAGATCATGAAGGTGTGAACAAACCTCCATCTGCCCACTGGAACTGGGAGAAAGAGCTCAATGCAGGCAAGTAAAGGTGAAAAGAAGTTGTGTTTTCATGCTTTTCATCTCTCCACCTCACAGCCCATGCTCTTCCCTGCCACCTCCCACCATCGCCCCAGCAGCACTGCAGAAAGGAATGACAGGAGACTGCCTGGTTGGGATGTTCTCCTCCAGCCTCAGCCCAGGGGTTTGGTGGGGAAGGTCAGCATATACGCTGTAAGTGAGGGCAGAAGCTCTGGACAAAGCCCCTGCATGGGCCCAGGCAGTGTAGGTGCATTCTGTGCCTGCCCACAGCACCATCACAGCCAGTGCCGGGTCAGATCCTGCCAGGGACATGCCAGCAAGGTGGACACCACAGCCCAGGCCCTCTGGGCTGCGTTACACGGCCAGCTGAGCAGGATCCAAATGACTGCTCTCCTCTTTAAAATCTGTGGCCACAAAGGAGAGTTAATTTCTTTGTCATGTGTTGAGTTGATGACTTTCCTCCAAGCAGAGGAGCTGTAGGAAGAGAAACAGTCAGGGGCTGAGATTAAACGGCACCTCCAGTACTAAAAGCGAAGCAGATTTGCCTGTAGTGAGTTTTCCTTTCCAAAAGCCATGCCTGGATAATCTCAGTTTCTACCTAAGAGATAGCAGAGCTGTCAGGACATGCTGCATGCGGCCACACAAGAAAAAACAGACGTGACCCCCTGGCTCTTAGGAACAAATGTAAGGGGGAGGGGAGAAAAGAACTAGCAGGGGAAAGAAGGCAACAAAACCCAAATTCATACAGCAAACAAATGTAAGAGGTTCTATTTTTACCCAGTAATCTACATGCCTGGCCCCCTTCCTATTTCTTCCATTTTTAATCTACAACAAATATCTCTGAACTGTGCTGAGACAATAAATCTGGGGCCCTTTGAAGACCTTGGGAGGCAGTGCAACAACAATACACTTTATAAGCTAAACATTTTAGAGATTCGTTTTCCCTTTGATCTGCAGGATGGTACCCCCACTGCATGTGTGTGCACACCCCGACACGCATGCACATCCTGCTGAACCCACCATGCCATGGGAGGCTGTTCCCCCACCACTGGTGATGGACAGGAGAGAGGTCATGGATGGCTGTAGCACACAACATGCACCCGCTCAGGGACACACATGTGAACGAAGCTCTTTTGGTGAAAGAGCACCGTCAGAGATGTGGCCACTCCAGTACTGGAAAACAGCAGAATTTAAGGTCACAGTGGCAGAATTAATTGTTCAATGGCAGGGGCAGGAAGTGGTTATAAGCAATAGAGTTTGCTTATTTTTAAAGCACAGTGAGAGAAAAGGAAAGGAACTTTATTGCATGATATCTTCCTTGTACCCGCAGGAACCTCAGCAGGGTCACGTCCATGAGATCTGCCATGCAGCCTTCAGCCCCTGAACTGGCAGAGTAAGCGAGGGCAGCAGCTATTTGTCATCCTTTGTGTGAGCCTGCTCTGGACACTTCGCCTGTGGGTTTCACAGAGAATTGTTGACAGTAGAAAAAAAAAATGAGGCAGTGATCACTTCACCACTCTAGTGGCTGTATAGCTGAGTCCACTATGGCCTCCCACAGGCACTGAGCTGAAAGGATGCAGAGAATTTATGAACTGCACATTACTCACCAGTGCATCACCCACTTAATTCCCAAATACTGCTCCCCTGGGCCAGGAAAAATTGCTGTAGATTAGTGAGCAAATGAGATCTCTAAGCACAGCAATTTGGGGCAAGAAATATAAAAATCCACAGCTCAAAGAAAGAGAGTGAGATCTGGAGTGAGAGGCACGTGGCCCAGGATAATATTTCCTGGTCACAGGAATGTGAAGATCCTGTTTCATCAGCTCAGTCTCCAAGAGTGGGTACCCACAGAGCTCTGTCACAATAGGGACATAAATCCTAGTGAGCCAGAAAAGAGGTGGGCATGTCTGAAGACACCCTGGCCTTTTCTCTGAGGACTCTCAACCAAGGGCCAACCTGGGTCAAACCTCTTTCAGCTGCATGAACTGACAGGATCCCAGTAGGAGTGAGGAGATCCATGAGCATGTCACCTACGCTGCAAACAGATCAGCTACAGAACTTGCTGTGTGGTGTGTGTGGTGGAGATGTTAAATCCTGGGCCACAGACAGAAGGTTGCTGCCTTACTCACATCATTCTTACTCATTCTCTGGGTAATCCAGCCTCTTACTACCCTGCCATTGTGCAAACGTCAATTCAGACTCCAGAATAACAACTTCTACTGCTTTTTGGGCTCATTCCTGACACCTATGCCCAAAATGGTTGGGCTGTCACCAGGTTTCCCCTCACTTAGTTGCTTCCTGGGGAAGAGCTGCACCAGGCACACACTGCTGTGCGGCCAGAAGAGCAGGGCAGTAGCTGCAGCATATTGAATCAACAGCATCCTCCAGCCCCTGCCCTCCAGAAACCAAAGGGAGCACCAAACCCAATCGTTTGACACAAATTAATTTCCTGCAAAGGCTTCAGAGTGAGTTGAAAGCACACGCGAGTGCACACACGCAGAGCCCAGACCCTGAAACCTGAGCCAGTGCAAGCTGCAGCGAGCCAGCCTGACACGGAGGGAAGCGGGAAGCTCTCCATCCCCGCGGGAGGCGGATGCAGACTGCGCTGCCCCTCGTTGGTTTGAGTCGGCAAGCGGAGCGAAGCGCCAGTGTTTGCACAGATGCAGGTCTGTGTCACAGGCAGAAGGGCTGAGCAACACGGTGATCCTCCGCTGCCCACCATGGATCCCTCCATAATAATTTTCCAGGCTCATTTTAGCCATCTTCGAAGGGCTGGTTCTCCAGCTGCTTCTCAGGTGCCTCTCACACTAGGTCTGCTGACCATGAGGATTGCGAAAGTTGAGCTTCAGGCAATTCTCCCAAGCAAAATCAGAAGATCCTTCTTAAAATGTGAGATTTCTTTCAAAGGATTGAAGTCTCCAGTCTGCTTTCTTGCTGTGAAGGCTGCATGCAAGCTTTCCTCTCCCCTCAGGAGCCCTGTTGTCTTTGCTTTGAGGACGTGAGAGATGAGAACCACGTGTAAGCACAGCACTCCAGGAGCTGGAGCTTCAAGAGTATTCAAAGAGCAAACCCCGAGGAAAGGGGGGTGAGTCTGTCTCTGGTGTCTCAGGTCACGTAGAGGGGCTGGTTGTACACTGCCTGGGAGCGGTTGGGGGTGGCTGGGATGTTCCCCCAAACAATTAATTCTACTTTCAGACAGTTCACATGGAGAGAAAATATGGGACTAAACACTGGGTTCATGCTTTGTACAGCGCAGAGTGTAGGGGTCAGAGGAGCTCAGAAATTAGGTCTGGAAAAGACAACAGGAGTTTGTTCAGTCCATCACCGGTCCCAAGAGTGCATCAGCTATCCCAGCACTGCTTCTGACATGTTTTTCCAACCTCTCCTTTGAGACACATCCACCAATGGATTCCCACCACTCTTTTATCCATTAGCAGGGGTGACCTAGGACATGTTTAACAGCTTAGGCAGGGAAGAGAGAAAGTAAAAGTGACTAATTTCCAGAATGAGACTAGAGAAGAGAAGAAAGTCAAACAGAAGTAAGGAGATGGATGGGAAAGCTGAGAGGATCCACAAAAACTGCCAAGATTTTGAATTTTGTCTCCTTTCACCCTCCAAGAGCTACACAAAGCCCAATCCTCCTTTTACTACATCTGGGGGCCCAAAAGGCTTCCAGATGGTCTACAAAAGAAGAGTCAGAGCCATGTCAGTGCCCCATGAGGTCACATCACTGCTGAGAGGTGATGCATGAGACCATGACTGTAAAACCACAATCTTCGTCACAAGGCTGATCCCAGGAGTAAGGTCGTGCTGGGGAAGATACATCCCTGGTAAGTGGCTCTGCTCTCTCCTATCCAGACAGCCTCTTCAGGTTGTCAGGAGTTGGTGGTGCCCATGCCAGGGCCTCACTGCTCCAGCAGCTCTCCAGCAGTTGGCTCGTTTCTGTGCGAGTTTCCAAGCCTGTTACAGCCCTGAAATAGCAGAGCAACTCCTCTCGGTACGATTCAACGTTACCACTACTGTTGATCTTGGCCTATTATTTATCCATCTTCTGAGCCATAAATTTCCTTCCTGGACTCTGTGACTTGCTTTATAACCGCACTCTTTGCGCTGAGACTGTGAAGCCCTGGGGACAAGACCTTTGCCTCCACACTTTCTATTTAGGGCCATGCAGCTTTATGACACTGACAGAAAGAGTAACTTCCCAGATGACTTCAAACCATCACAGAAGTTTTTGGAAGTGCTACTTTTTTGGCTACTTAGAAGGTCACCAATAAGAGCAGGGATAAGTCTCAAGCCCGAGTTGCTACCATGTGGAAAGGAGGAGATCCTGGTAGCTCGCTTGCAAATGTGTCCTACAACAAAGCATAAAGTCTTTCCCCTGTTCTCCCAAATGGATCAGCATGAAATTCCCCTCCAGTGTCTCATTACTTGGCCTCTGTTTCCCAAGCTTAGAGCCTTTAAGGAGGTGAGTAGCCCCACCATATTATCACTGGAGGCTCAGCTGCCTGTAAGATCTCTGCATCAAGCTTTGGGAGCTCAAGCAAGACCAGGGTTTGCGCTGCACACGTTGGTGTTTGGCTCTCAGGCAGGCCCGGAGCTCACCAGCCTCCTGGCTTGTGTGTCAGGGCCAGCATCAGCTGACTCATGCTCCCATCTGCATCCCAAAGTCAATCGTTCCCACCAGTCTTCTTGCACTGGATCTCTGCAAGGGCCACTTTTTGTTGGGGTGAGGGAACTTGAGCAGTGCTTTCCATGCTTGCCTGCCTCAGCTCAGAGGGGTCCCTTGAGCATGCCATGAAAGGAGAGGCACATCTGGGCTGGATTACAGGGTGGTGCAGTGGCTTTTATAGCTACAGATTCCTACATATGTTTCTGAGCAGGACATATATGCTCATAGATCAAACTGCAGAGAGCCCCCAGGGCTGAGGGCCCTCATTTATGTAAATCGTTCTAGGTTGCCCCCTCTTTGCAGGGCTCAGCTGTGGACACCTTGGCAGGCTGGGGTCAGTGGCAAGAGATGGTCTGGCTGATGCTTTGGCTGATGCCTTCCCACTGGGCACAGAGAATTGCTTTCTTTTGAGAACAGAGGCCAAGCGGAGAGAATCATTTACACCATTGAGATGTGGGTGTAGCACTGCAATTTACTGGCATATTGCAGCCACAAAGGCAGTGACTTCGCATGGATAAGGAGAGCTGTGAAGAAAACAAGGAGGAGGCAATGAGGCTGAGAGTAAATCCACAGAGATCAATAATGTTACATTAGATTTACGCCAGTTAGTAAACCAAAGGTTGTGGTCTGCTCTCTGCAGCGCTGGTTTATCACAGCTCCAGATTTTACACCACGGTCACTGCAAGCAGGATCTGTCCCCTGAGGTTTTAGAAAAAAACTCTTTCTCTCAAAACTCTTTTCTTTAGCTGTGTGTGGGTTGAGAGAAAGAGACAATGATGTGTGGATGGAAAAACAACAACAAAAAAGAACTAAATTAAAATTAAAACACAGCAAGGTTCCAAAGAATTTACAGATGTCTCTCCTCTCTGTCTCCCCCCGCTTCTCCGTGGTCAGCTGTAAATATTTATCTGGCAGGCTGCAGTGAAAGGCATGGCCCAAAACACTTAATCACAGTTCCAGCATGGCTGCCCTCCAGAGCACCCCAAACTTGGGGGACGGTGATTTTTTTCTGCAGCCCTGTTAGAGGAAGGTACTTCTGTCTTCATGCAGGCAAACAAGCACCTTCAAAAGCAATTCATAACATCTCCAACATGGGCTGCTGGGTGCTTTGTTTGTCTTTTTCTTTGGATTTTTTTCATTTTAAAGGGTCTGATTTTCTTTTTCAACCTGAGTGGTGAAGATGAGCAAGCCCTGTCACCCCACTGTCAGCAGCAGCCTGGTGCTGATTGCCAGGCAGACGTGGAGTTGTCGGTGAGGAGGTTTGGGAAATCTTCCCCAGCATCAAAGGAATCATTATATTTCCATAATTCACCCCAAACTGTTCTACAAGAGTTGATGAGACCTGACCCCAAATCCCCTACCAAGGGTGGCTGTCTCTAGGGTGGAGCCTCGGCAGATTCTATGGGTCACTCAGCAGAAATCTGTGACAAGTGGAAGCACTGCTAGAGGCTGGCAATTGTAGGGGCTTTGCTTTTGAGGATGCCCCGCAAGAAACACAGTTGGCACAGGGATTGCTGTGCAGCAATAGGATCCTGCAAAATCAGAAACAAAAACTGTGGGACCAGGGACTTGCAAGCCTCACTCCCTGGTTTTCACTCCTGTAGTGAGTCTGGCCTTCTGACTGATCTCCCTGCAAGGATATTGGGAAGATTTCCATGTCTTCATTTGCACTATTCCTTCCCACATACAACAATTACATAGGGCTCTAAACCCTGTACATTTATATTTTTCCATCTCCTGACGGCTCACTCTCCAGTTTGCTATGGAGGAGCTGCGAGGGGAGAAAGGACCATAGCACCAAAAGCTGTGGCTCCTGTGGAACACACTCTCAGGGCCTCCCTCTAGGTTTGCTCCAGCCCCACAGCCAGAGGTTGGAGCACATAAAGAGGCAGCCAACGTTCACTTTGTGTCCCAGCTTCCAGCCTCCCCAGCCAACATGTGGCAGAGTCTTGCTTGGCAGAAGAAATTAAATGTCCCACCAAAAGCTTGGTTGCTTCTTCACCATAGTGATCATTGCCTTAGTTTCCTGCTGAAACACGAACGTATTTTGTTTTTACAGTTCTCTGCTATTTTCTGCAGGGAGTGGCACACTTTGGCCAAGCAGAGCCATGCATGACATCATATTTTCTTATTGGCCTTTATTGCACTGCAATTGCCTCACCACTTATTGCCACTTATTGCCAAGCAGCTGTTTCACCACCTGATTATTTATCAGTCTGCCTTTATGCCTCCCTGGGCACTGAGATTCACTTCACTTTCTCCCTCCTCCTTGCCAATGTTTCCAGTGGAAATGATCTTTGTCAGCAGATCTGCAAACACATAGATTTCCTTGAAAAGGCAAGTCCACTACTTGCTCATTTAGAGCAGGTGATCTGTAACCACACAGATAAATTGGTCTGAGGTTGACCTATTATCCTGTCAGGGGCCATTGCAATTTTTAACAGACTCTGACCCTACAGAACTGTTAAAGCCCCCTCTCTGTAAATATAAATATATTATAATCTCAGCTTCCTTCAAGAAATAAACTCCCTTCTCTGTTGTAATTATTGTGACCTTGCCATTGCAATGCAAAGGGTACCTGAAAATGCAGCCCAGCTAAATCCAGAAGTTTTCACAACCTAGAGTAAACAGAGTTCAAACTGCACAACTTTTAATCTGTTTTTTAAGCCAGTGCTGTGAGATTTGAGGCCTTCTTTGAGATTTTGAAATCTCTGGGGCTGCTAATACTGTAGCAGTTAACTGTGTGCACTGCTATCAACTGCAGCATCATCGGGGGCTATAGGATACTCTGGAAACAATATGTGCTCCTAAGGCAGGCTTTTCCAAAAGATGCTGTTTGCTTTGACTGCTGGCTTTTTATTGCACATAGGACACTGTACCATGAGAGATTTCCAGTCTCCCTAGTGCTGCTGTTCTCTGAGCACACCCCACTGACTACCCAGCATCACGTCCCAAAATCCCTGAAAGTGCCGGGCCCACCTTTTCGCCTTGCACTGTAACAAACGGCAAGGCGCAGTGGCACATGGGGAAAGGCTGCTGTTATGGCAGGGTGCCTGGTGCCCCGGACAAGGCAGGGTGAAGGTGAGGGGTGGTTTTGCATTATCGCCCCTTGGGACAGCCCTGGCAGAGGACGGAGCAGGGCTGTTCTTTGTGTGCCCACGCAGCCGGGACCTGCTCGTGCTCCATGGGGTTAACGCAGTGTTGAATTTATCCAGCTGTAATTCCCATCATCTGCTCTGTAGCTGCTTCTCGTGTCCAGCAGTCAGGCCCTTGGGATGGCTGGTTCATCCACGAGTCCCTGGTCCATTGGGAGAGCCGGTCACTGCTCCCTTCATACAGCTGAGGCAGACCATGGCAGGGCAGGGAGAGCATGCAGGCACAGAAATACTCAGTCCTCTGCAACTGCTGCCAGGCTGCCAGCAGCAGCCACAGTCAGGTTTTCCCACAGTCGCTTCACCTTCCCATCAGTGCTGGGGTGAGATGCCAGCCTGGCCCCCGGCTGCTGGCCAGCTCTCAAGGGGTGGGGAATTGGAAGGGGCTGCCTGGGCTCAGCTGGAGCTTCTCTGACCCAGACATCAAGCACGATGCCATTTTGGCAATGCACTTTGTCCTCCTGTTTCGTGAGCCAAGAGTTTATAGGCCCACAGGGAGAACCTCTTCTTCCTCTTGGGCACTACAAGTCCTGCTTTTGGCTGCAGGTACTTTTTTGCTGCACGCTCCCAAGCTGCAAATGGGTCTCTGCTGCCACTCTTTCTCTTGGTTTACAATAGGAAAAAAAGGAAAGAGAAATCAAGCAGATTTTTGCTGTTTGCTTTTCCTCTTCAGGAACTGATTACACAGTGGGAACAGCAGTTTGTCAGCCTGGGCACCCTCCTGCCCTCCCCTGTTTTGACCCCTGAGTCCCCAGAGTGGCTGCTCCAGGTATGTCCCTGAGAAGCAGGAGGCTCATATCTCCTGCAGGCTCCATGAGGATCTGCTGACTGGAAGGCAGCTCCACATATTCCACAATGTTCAAGAGACAGCTTGCATTCAGGGTCACATCAGTTCAGGCACATCCCCATCTGCCTGGCATTGGTCTTGGGGTCTTTCTGCTCTTCACAGATACAGGGATAAGTCTACGCTGGCAGCTGTGGTGGGGCACCTGGACACAGCATCGAGGAGAAATGGAACCTTCCCTCTGTCCCCACCAAGAAGGGAGTCCCCACCATAGCTGCACATCTCCAACAGCCTGGCCCAGCCAAGCTCATGACATGGAAGGATGACGAGCTACACCCTGTGTATTTCCATCCCTGCTCTTCCTGTCACAAGCCCAGGAAGCCCAAATTATTTACCTGACACAGGGAGGCAACAGAGTGATTCAGAAATCAAGAAACTTTTCATTTCTCAGAGGGAAGAAAAATACTTCTCCTTTGCAGTAAGTAAATAGTTTGGCAGTGCCAGCACCAAGACAAAATGTGTTGTTCTCCTGGGTGATGTAGGAGTGTCAAGGCTGGGCTACCAGTGAGCTCAGCCATCAGGCAGAGGCAGTGCTGGCATTCCCAAAGCCTGATGGGGGATTCCAACCTGTACAAGTCTTAGAAGATTAATTTCTGAGTGGCTATGGTAAGGAAAGGGCTAAAACTTTGCCAGGCAGCTGCAAGATGCCATGGGAAGGTGAGATGAGAAGTTGCCCAGTCTATGGTACCCAGCCTCTTACAGTGGCAAGCAACCACACAGCAGGTGACCCCAGCTGAGAAGCCCAAAGTCTCTGGTTCAAGTCCAGAGCATTTCCAGGCACAGTACAATGAGCCCAAGAGCCTTGGTCAGCCCCACCTCCACAGAGCAGCAGCATCACTCACAGAGCTCAGGCCTGGTCATGCCGGAAGCCCTTGGCAGCATCCCCAGCTCAGCACCAGGAGGTGCCTTCGGTGGGCTGTGCTGAAGTTCTGGGTCCAGAACACAGAAGTTTGATAGAGCAGCTCTTGCCTCTCCTGGCCTGTGTTCCCTCATGAGTGGGGCTGGAGAGGTAGGGAGGGACTCTCAGGTCTCACCTGCACACCCTGGGCAGGGCTGCAGTCCTGGGTCCCATAGCCCAACCCAGTGCTAGGCAAAGCCACTCAACTGCCCCAGCTCCCTGTTCTGCTGAAGAACAGCTGTAACACCTCTGGGCACCTGGACAAAGCTCATTGAAGGAGCAATGGGAAGAGTAAAGCCTCTCTAAATACCTTGCTCATGGTGTTTAGGCAGCACTGCCCATGGGCTAAGGCACAAGAAGATTGGATTCCCATGGCCACAAATTAGAGAACGTGTTCTTCTTTTAACTGGATCTTCAGGTGTTCTCAGTCACCTGGGGTCCATTTGGGTGGTTAGCCACTCTGCAGTGTCTACCGCAAGCACCCCAGGTAATGCAGACACTTCTGCCACCTGCTCCCCTTGACATTTCAGCCACGGCTGAAAGTCTTCACGTAACCAACAATTTCTCTAAGGACCGAAACTATTTGCTTACTCTGTTCTGCATTTCAGCTCCAAAGGGAGGATCTTTCCTCTGTGCAGTGCCAGTGGGGTTCAAAAATAGTGGAAAATTCAGTATTTTTGTGTGCACAAGTAAAATCCTATTTACCTCAAATACTGTGCTGTCTCCCAGGGGCAATCATAAGGCTACAGTCTGTAGAGCACCACAGTAATGAAAGCCCCAGAAATACCACTGGAGATGGAAAGGTCAGGTGATTTAATAGGAACCATACGTGCTGCTCAGAGTTTTCTGAGTAATCCAGCTTCTGCATGTCCTCACTGCATTACAGACATGATGCATCGTCTCCCCTTTCCTTGGCTTCGTTACGGGGAATGAATCTCCCCCGAGACCCTAATTGCTTCAAATGCTCTCTGCTCTATTTATATTTGATTTTACCCAGTGGTTTCAAGCAATACTGATCCTGAATGACTGTTGATCTAAGGCTGTACCCTGGCTGACATCTGCTTTGAAGGAGTTGTGTGCAGGTCTGTTTGAGTAACATTACACAGGGCAGAGAGGACTCTGCTCTTCAATTAGAGGCTTTATAATAATCCAGTCAATACAATGTTTTTCTTCACAGACAGAGCCATGTGACCACGATGGTTTTCATATCTGTGGACTCAGTTTCAAGCTAATGTGTATCTTTCCCCTATCTTTGTGTTGGGTCCTTGCCTCAGCTGCTCCCTGCCTCAGTTTCCCCCTCACAGACTGGTCATAGCTCCCCTCACTTGGGCCAAAGTGCTGCCAAAACCTTGTTAACCCACCCTGCCCTATCTGAAAAGGGACCTTTCCTGTCCTGCCTGGTGGAAATATCTGCAGCATGCCCCACTGCTGGCAGCCCTGGCATCCAGAGGTCAGCAGAGAGGGGAGGAACATTTGTTCCCTTCTCGGTGCACACGGACTTGCTTCATGGCCTGGGTAACGCGGTGCCTCCCCTCTGCTGCCGCAAGGACAGAGGCACAGCTCAGTCTGTGTAGTGGTGGAGAGTGGTGGGGCAGGAGGAGCTTGTAAAGCAGACAGATGGCTACACAGCCAGCCCGGTTATTACCGGAATAAATTGGGCAAATCACAGGCTAAGCAGTTGCTCTCCCTGTGGTAGAAGAGGATCTGACACTGTGACTGAAAATTAGCAGCATCTCAGAGGCAGTCATGGCTGGAAAGCTTGCTGTGCTGGGAAGCACCGCTTAACTGGGTGTTGCACTTGGACTGTGCTATT
This sequence comes from Dasyornis broadbenti, assembly GCA_013397935.1. Classification (NCBI taxonomy): domain Eukaryota; kingdom Metazoa; phylum Chordata; class Aves; order Passeriformes; family Dasyornithidae; genus Dasyornis; species Dasyornis broadbenti. Next base: position 541,855 of record VZRN01000344.1, on the reverse strand, counting down.
ACTGCACCTTAAACCACAAGAACAAAATGCTCGGGACATGCTAATGACACCAGGAGAAACAGAAGCATTTTGATTTGGTAATAATTGTAGTAATTATTTGCTACCAGGGCAGACATGAATACAATATAAAGGGTCTGATTATTTATCAGCATTCAACACCAGAAAGAAAACAATGCTGGTAAATAGCAGAGGGTTTATTTTGGGGAACTGTTTAAAGCCAAGAAAGGACAAAACATCTCTCTTCAAAACAGGGCCTGTGGAGGCTCTGTGGTGAAGACATGAAAAAGGCTTTCAGGATTCACAAGAGCTGCATATGATTGAGGTTTGGCCCTGATATTTGGCTTGGTGGCACTGCCAAGGCCAGGCTTGCTGAGCAGACTGCCCTTGGGCAAGACCCTCACCAGCATATTGCCAAATGTCACCCACTGGCAATAAAACCACCCGGGGTAGAACACTCTGGCAACCCATTTTGGAAAAACCTGGCAAAGATGTTTCAAACACTTCCAGGAGTGTCACAAACAGGAGAGCTGTACGCACAGCAGGACAGGTCTCACACCAGCAATACTCACTGTCCCTCAGTGGGGAGCAAAGGTCTGTGACACCCACTGCTGCAGCCTGCCGCTCCCCAGCCACTCTAGACCGAGAACAGATGCTGACCAGCCTGCCTTGGAGTGTCTTCAGGACATGCCAGGGCAACGTAGGTATTGCTCCTAGGGAACCCTTTGGTAGAAAGCAACTTTCCTCCCATTGCAGATGGCAGCCCCTTTCCTTTCCAAAGGGCTTTGTTGACTCCATTCACCTCCCCACTTGGCACCCAGCTCCTGTGGCACTTTCGGTTCCTCCACTCATCCAGCCTCGGAGCTGCTATGCTGTGATTGTGTCAGCTAGGAACCTGCAATCAATGCTGGCCAACACACTAGCAGCCCCAGCTATTATTACAGCAGGCACTGATGTGAGCAGCCACAAAAGCAAACAGAGCTTTGGGCTCCTCGTGTGTCCGAGCTGCCTGCACATCCTGCACTGGGTTAACTGAAAACACGTGGTCAGGTCCTGCCAGGCTGGCGTGCAGCTACAGCCAGAGTGAGCTCTCAAAGCATCTACAACTTCTATTTCCTCACCCTTTGCTTGAATAAGCCCACTGAAATCTAGCACAGGAAATGGTGAGATACCAACATGCCTAAATGTTCTCGTCATCACTGGTGTTCTCCTGCAGAGCCTTGCTGCTTCACCTGCATCCTCTTCAGCTTGCTGGGTTGAGGTTTACCACGTGAGGGTTACCAATCCATGGAGGATGCCTGCCTTTGCTTTCCTAACGTTCCTAAATTTCAAAAGATAATTACATGCATAATATACCCATCATAAGACTGCAGCAGTGCTCAAACCAAACTCATTTTGTTCCTGTGACACATGAACACTGGCCTGGCACCCAGTACAGACCTCACACACTTCAGAAACCTGAGCCTGAGCCATGCCTTTGTGACCAGCCTCTGCAAACAGCAACCATGGATGATTCAGGCTCAGCCTGGCTGTGCCAAGGCACATGATGGATGCCAGACAGCCCTGATAACCCAAGGTTCTCCTAGCAGGCCCCAGCACCCATACTGAGGGCAAAGAGGATCTGTAGGATGCCCATTTGCAGCCATGGAGATAGATCAGTGAGCAGCCCACATTTCAAGCACTCCCTGAGTAGCAGCTCAGTAGGGAAATGGGGTCACCCCTGGCCTGACCATCCAACACGTGAGGGCCAGGTCACCACTGAGGCCTCCACATGGAGAAATTCTTGGAAATGTAAAGGCAATGAAGATGCATACAAGGCAGTGTTGTCTTGGCAGGGTTGGCTGCTGATGCATGTGCCTGTTTGAAGCTACTGGCCCACCTTGAACCCTGGCAGGAGCAGACCCTGCTACTGAGGAGCGGGGGAGATAGGACTGGCACACAGTAACCTACCCCAGAAAATGCCCTTATGTCACCACTCTCCTCAGCCAGAGGTGCAATTTGTGCATGTATTTTCCTAGGGAGCATTTTTCTATTTTCTTCTTTCTCTCATTTCAAGTCTGTAGCTGTGTAAATACCGAGCAGCCACAGCATGTTGTGGCACAGGGTTTCCCAGTGCAACCATGCTCTCTCTGCAGATTTGCCTCTGGTTGTTTGCTTTGAACCTGCCACCTGCTACTTTTATTTTATTTGATGTCCCTGGAGTTCTTGTCTGAGAAGCAACGGAATACAATCACACTCTCATGTGTATTGAGGTCGCATTGTCTTGAGTCACTGGTGTCCAGGTGCCTGCTTCTTTTTAATTCAATGGTGAAAGCTCCCAAGTGCCTCAAGGGCACAGATCAGGCATTTGCAATTTTTTCTTCACTTTTCCAATCGTTACTGGTGTGATGCACAGCAAAAGCCTGAGAGTTATTACCACTAATGGATGAGACTGCAGAAACAGGAAAGAAATATTCACCACCCTTGCCTTGGTGTATACAACCCATCCGTGTGTCCTCTGTGCATCACTGTCTGCAGACACCTGTGAACACACAGCCTCATCCATGCCCCTCCCCAGCACAGGCTCTTCTGCCATGCTCCAGATGCACATCCACCAGCATCCATCCTTCCAGAGCCACACTTGCACGCGTGCATGCCCCTTTACCTTTACGCCTCCAAGATGTCCTTCCGCTTAAAATACAACTAATATGCCATAAATACAAACACCACAGGCACATAAACACCACTGTAAAGGCACTCTGTGTCTATACACCCACGCTGCATCAGCACATACCCCATTCAGTTCTAACTTGATACACGCCCTTGAATGCATTCTTCCGCCCCACACCTTGCCACAACATGCTGTACAGCTCCAGGAAGAGCAAGGGAAAGCCCGAAGTTGTTTGAAGGAGATGGTCTGTCCAGCTAGAAATTCTGCTTCTCAGTTTTTCCTGTGCCAAGCCGTGTTGCAGTGGCCTCCATCGAGCCTGGGGTGAGAACTCTGGTCCCAGCAGCACTGCCGATTTTGCCTGTTTTCCTAGTCAATGCCATAGGTAGGCAGATGGGTCAACACTCAGCACGCACCTGGAAGCAGGGTGGTGGGTGGGTTTTCCAAGCACCGCAGGGTTTTGTAGCACAGAGGTGGTGAGTGCACCTCAGATGGGCTTCACATAGAGCCCTGTCAACGGCTGACACAGGTGAGCAAAGGGTACCCTGCTTGTGGGTGATTGTGAGAAGACAGAGATTTCTGCACAAATGAAACACACAGAGACAGAAATAGATATATCACACGTGTGCATGCATGTACATGCATACATATAAGAAAATGTTTGGACAACACAAAGAAGAGACGATACTGTGTGCTGGCTGCAAAGGGAATCACTGAAGCTCAGGGTACGCATGTAACAACCCACTTTGCCAGGGCTGTGATGTTGGTTCCTCTCTGTTATTTTTAAAAGGCCATAGCATTAACCTAATTAATTTACTTTAATTGAAGAAGAGTATTAGCTTAAATGGTCCCGCTTAAATTGTAGAGAAGCTGTAGCCAAGCTCTTCAAACAGCCGCTTGTCCCCATTCACCCTCCTGCAGATGGTTAACACAGCTGAGCTGCACTTTGGCACAACAGCCCTACTCTCTTCACAGGGTGTTTTCTGCTCTGAAGGGAAACACTTGCACGTCTCCAAGCAAGATGGCTCAGAGCAGACAAAGGCCTCAGCTTAGAACTTACGGGCTCCCCCACAGCCAGGACCCAAACCTGGTGGGAAGCCTAACACTGGATCCAGGAGCTCCCGCAAAGCAGAGATCCTGAGGGATGTACACCAAGCTGACCATGCTCCCAGAGTGCTTTGCTCAGACCTCAGCCAGCATCCCTGCGCGTTCTGGGCACAAGCTGGTTTGGAAGCCACAGAGGTGAACAGCCCTGCACTGACAGATGCCCGATGCAGCAACAGGAGGCAGTGGCTACAGCAAGGAATGGCACTCCAAAGACCACAGCTCAGCTCTCAGTTCCCTGGTTTCTGCTCATAGCTCCTGCAGCAGGCTTTGGGAAACCGTTCCCACATGCCAGGGTCTGGCATCCAAAGGAGGCAACATGCTCACTCTCCTCTGTCAGTACCATTGGTAACTACAGCTGAAAAGCACGCCGTAAGATCTGCATGAATACTGCTAACCTGCTTTCTTCCAGCTTCAGAGTTGTTGCCATATCCCAGCTTCTCATCATGTTTCACAACAAAAACTGCCCCATTTTGTCATTAAACAGGAGGCCCAGCCTGCAGGGAGATATGTCAGGAGGGCATGATTGAACTAAATCCAAACACGTGCTGGGGGCCCAAACAACAGCTCCAGGTGCAGCAGCAGCAGCAGCTCTACCCCCAGCTCACCCTGGTCACGGGGCTGGCTGTGCATTGCCAAGCTGTGTGCCAGCTTCCTGCTCTTCAGCAGCTGCACCCTGACTTTGGAGCGCTAGGTATCTGTACCTCCGGCCTAGCGGATACAAGGTCACTGCATCTCTCTTTATGAATATACAAAATAGACTTATAACAAGCTTGATCTGGCAGAAGCCTACAGATGATCAGGGTTTGTTGAGTCATAGCCACCACCAATGGTTTTGAACAGCACCTGGGGCCCCAAAGGTGGGTGCACTGAGTGACTGGGCTGTGCTGGAAGAAACATCCCAGAGACAGGCATTCTGTAAGAGCAAAGGGCTTGGGGGAGACAGCAAGTCACCGTACAACCCTTGCAAAACTGGCCAAGGCCAACTAATAAGCTGCAGCTGACAGAGAGGGGAGGATTTCAAGATAAGAGAGATGGCAAGAAGCCTAGAGGAGATCAGAGCTTGGAGGGAAAAATGGAAAAGGCCTCCTGGGAATGAACCTAAGTAGGACTGCTGAGGGAATTTATGTTAATATCTCTCAAGAGGCCTTTGAAAAGGGGACATAGGTAACAGCCTTGTGAGATGCTGGTGAAGATACAGAGTTAGGAGTGGGGGAGAGACAGGAATTAGCTCAAGTAGATAGAAAAGGGTGGGGAATGCACACTACAAGTACCCAAGATTGAGTTTTTAGAGCAAGATCTAGAGGAAGGGGTAAACTATAGCTAAATTATGGAGAAGCAGAAGTGCTCCGGCTGTAAACAAAACAGCTGTGGAGAATCTTGGGATAGAGATGCAAGACTTCCCGAACTTAAGACCATTTGGGTAGTTACCCACCTTCAATTTTGGGAGTATGGAGACCTCCAGTCATGTTACATTCAAACCCCAAGAACAGGCAAGGCCCTGAAAAGCCAAAGCACCATCTTGGTGCAGGAAGCACCAGTGAGGGAAAACACAGCATACCAGTGTACCATACCTCAAACGGAGCAGCTGCACATGCAAAGAACCTGGCATTCATTTTGGAAAAGCTCTTTATTATCGAAGCTATTCACTTGCAGATGCAGCCGCCTTGCATTGCAGAGTGCTTGGGACTGGCTGCACTGTGTCATAGCTCACTCTACTCCATCCCCTCCTATACCCCTGCGCACAAACACCCAGAAGATGGCAAACACACAAGACCCACCAGAGGTGTGAATATAGCAGCTGTTACACTTTATTTCACTGTGGATTTTTTTTTTTTATTTTTCCTTCAGATTGAAAAAGAAAAGACAGAAAAAAGTTACAAAAGTAGTAAAAGGCAACGAGATTGGCAGGACATCCCTGTTCCCTGCTCCCACCCGGGGCAAGGGAGCCTGCCCCACCTGCAGGCTGGCAGGAACACACCTCTGGGCCCCAGCACCTTGGCAGCTCTTGCTGAGCAAAGCCTGAGGCTGCAGGGCCATGCAGGGACTGCCACGCCAGCCATTTGCACAAAGAATGTGCCTCTTAGACAGGTACCAGGCTATGGCTGACCCATCTCCTGAGCACAGGGATTTGGTCCAAAGGAGCAATGCTTCCTGTCCTGCACTGGTCAGCTTGATCTGGCAGCAGTTAAAAAGCTGAGGTGTGCCGTCAAAACAAGATAATCAGAATTGCTACAGGGGCAGGAGAAATCAGCAGAAGAATTAGGCTCTCTTGGGAAAAGGGCCTTGAAGGGAACCGTGATGGTCTGCCAGAGGTCCCTCATCAGTAAACACAAGTGACTTCTTGGAGGTGGTGCTGGTGCAGGGGGTGGCCCAGCTGTCACAGTCTGGAGCCATGGAGCAGGCAGAGCTGACATCCCCTCAGGATTGACATCCCCTCACCACTCTGCCCAGCTGCTCTGCCTGCCTGAATGACAGGAGTTAGGCAGAGGAGGGTGGAGTTGGGGATTCAAGTCCCCAAGCCTACAGCCTTTGGACTTTCCCCAAGGGTCTCAGCGAAGGGCCCAGACCAGTTCACTGGGTGGTCTCCTACTGGCAGCTGGACTGACCATTAGTCTCAACCAAAGAGCAGCATCAATGACCTCCACACTGAAGCAGATTTAAAAAACCCAAAATTTACTTTGTATTATTTACAGTTGCTCCTCTTGATCTGGACAAGCAGTAAACTACTTGCTTCCACTTGCACTCAGATACGCGCTCATGGTGGGGAAGGCCTACACAAAGAGGTTACTGTCTCCACCAGGTGCAACGAGAGGAAAGGCCTTATTCCTCTGGCTCAATAGGAGAGGCGAGAGCTTGTTCTTTTGACTCCTGCCTTGTGGCACAAAACACACGTCTCAAGGAGAGCTCCCACTCAAATACTAGTGACAGCAAGGCCTAGCATGATCCTAACAGCCTCAGAACTATCTATGGAGAAATGTCCCCCACCTTCACCCAAATTCCCCTCCAGTTTCTTCTACCAACAGCCACAAAATCGACTGCTTTTTGTCAGTCCTTCCTTCATCTGGGAATATTGTTCCACTGAAACCAGGAGAGTCCACCTGAATTTAACAGCTAACATAAACAAGGAGAGTGGAAAGCTTGCTGGAGACATTAAATTGGGTTGAGTTTGGCAGTACCAGTCACCTCCACCACCATGTAGTGGGACAGTACTATGGAGAAGCCACATACTATGGAGAAGTTACATATCCCAGAACACAGATTGCCTCAGCAGAGAGGAGACCCATGAGAACAGAGTCACCTCCAAGTTTTTCTCTTTGATGGTGCTGGGAGGACTGAAGGTGGGTGCTGTGTTTTCCTGGATGGCTCAACACAGACCTTTCATTCTAGAATTTTATTCTAACCCCCAATTCTACATATGCCTTGATCAACAGTCATTCAGGATCAGTCTCATGTCTCCTCTTTCAATCTCTTTGTGGACAGTATCACTGAACTGCCAGCAGATCATCTGGAATGTACAGCTAGATGTGCCAGTTACCCCTCTCCACACACTTCCCTGTCCCAGGGTTTTCCACTTAAGAGAGTTTGATGTGAATGCAATTGTAACAAATCTCAGAGAAGGATCTTGTTTTTCAAATAGCTCTGTATAGCATCTTTCTCCAATCCTGAGCACATTTCTGAGTGGGAGAAGTGTCAAGTCTATAGCAAAGCACTGTAGACCCAGGTATCCTTGGGAAATTGACTGGATTTGGTTTCACACCTTGATCACTCATCCCTGCTGCCATGCAGGACATCATAACCCTGTCTGACACTGCTTTAGTGGCAGTTCTTGCAGTTTGTGGACCTGACCAGTTTGCTTTGGCCTGAAAGACAAACTCACTCCCTTTGCCACTGCTTGGATACATCAGTGGTATGAGAACAGGTGCTGCTGCAAAGCCATTCGCTTCCTCCTGCCAGAGCGGCTGCACTGCAAAGATGTGTCATTGGTCCCTTCTTTTCCCACCCCTCCCCTTGGGTATCACCACCTCCCCTTCTCCCTGCCAGGCAGGACATTGGTTGATAGTTCCTGAGGTTTTTTGGAGAAACTCCTTCAGTAGGCACACGACGGTTCTTCCACTGGAGCTATCGGGCTCAGCGGCTTCAAGGTGCTGAGGGAACGGAAGGCAAAAGTGGAGGGATCATACATGAAGTGGGGTGGCGGGCGGCCTCCGTTGATGCTCTGCAGGGGAATAAAGAGGCATGAAGTCAGTGCTCATATAAACTGCAAACAGTGAAGTTGTTGCTTGAGTGCTTTGTCACACCCCTCTCTGATACCATTACACCTCCTTGAATGAGTGGTCATGCTTGCACTTGCAGCAAATGGCACTGACATTAAGTAGTGGAAACACTTTGCTCACATCCTTGCTCCTACCCTTCAAGACAAAAAAGCAGGCTCACCCCCCTAGGACCCTGGGTCCCTAAGATTCACATGACTAGGACCCATGGCACCTTTTGCTACTAAGTGGAACTGGCTATCCATTATGCATTTAGCATACCAGAGTCAGAATAGCATCACTACCAAAAGGCATCATATGGAAAAACTAAATTCACCTGGCCTTCAAGTAAGATCTAATACACTTTTAAAGCATGGAGACAAACCAAGTCATCTCTGAAGCCTCATTCTTCAGCCCCGTTTTTCAACAACTCTCCAATAAGGATTTACAAACCACCCTCTCTTAAAGTCCCAGGAATGCTGAAACTCTCCAGGGTTTTAGTTCCAGACTCCACAGTTTGATGAAGAATGGCTGAGAGATGCTTGGAGGAAAAGATCCCACCTGAAGGCCTCACAGACTGGTTTCTACCATGGCCACTTAAAGACCATTCTCTCCCCTTGTGTTCAGAGCACGGTCAGAGCAGCTCCAGAAATATCCATATACTCCCTGCACTGCATGACAGGGTAGAAATGCTGTTCTCCACTAGGCTGCGCTGGGATATGTGCATCCCAGAGGAATTACAGGGCCAACAAAGTGATTCCGCTCTGTCAAATGTGAAGAGCTTTCCTTTTACTTTTCAGGACCTTAGTTTTGTTTCTTTTCTTATGCAATCAGAAGCACTAGTGGGGCAGAACCTTCACAGATACTTTTTCACCGGAGAGGAGGTCTCACTGCTCTATGGGCCAAGGAGAGTGTTCAGTCATAATTCTGCAGAGTTCATTCCCAAGGAATAGGCTGGAAGTTCAGCAGCTCAGCTCATGCAAATGTCCCCTGCTCTCATCTCACTTCTGTCACTCTTGGGAAGGGCTTTACCATTATTTTCACAGAGGTTAGGAAAAAAAAAAAACAATGAGAAACAGGATAGAAAAACCCCAAAAACCTACAGGTTGGGCAGAGAAGTGATTGAGAGCAGCCGTGCAGAAAAGGACTTGGTAGTGGTGGTTGATAAAAAACTCAACGTGAACCAGCACTGTGCACTCACAGCTCAGAAAGCCAGTGGAATCCTGGCAGAGTGGTCAAAGGAGGTGACTCTCCCCCTCTACTCTGTTCTTGGTGAGACCCCACCTGGAGTGCCGCATCCAGCTCTGGGGTCCCCAACATAAGAGAAGGACAAGAAACCATTGGAACAAGTCCAGAGAAGGACCATGAAGTCGTTAAAAGGACTGGAACACTTCCCTGGTGAAGACAGGCTGAGAAAGTTGGGGCTGTTCAACCTGGACAGAAAATGGTGGCCTGGAGACCTCACAGGAACCTTCCACTGTCTGAAAGGGGCCTACAGGGAAGCCAGAGAGAGACTCTTCCTCAAGAACGGTAGTGGCAGGACAAGGAGTTATGGGTAAAAATTGGAAGAGGTGAAATTTAGTCTAGATATTAGGAAGAAATTCTTTACTGTGAGGGTGGTGAGACACTGGAACATATTGCCCTGGGAGGCTGTGGCTGCCCCAACCCTGCAGTGTTCAAGGTGAGGCTGGGTAAGGCGTTGAGCAGCCTGGTCTGATAGGAGGTGTCCCTGCCCATGGCAGGTGGGGTTGGGACTAGGTGATCTTTAAGGTTCCTTCCAGCCCTTAACATTCTGTGTGATTCAGACTGGGCTCTGATGTTATGTGACTCCCTGTTACTTTTCTAGGCCATTCCTAACTAGAACCATGATTTCCTTTGCTCAGCCTGCATTGTCAGACTGTTCCTCAAAGAATTAGGCTTTTTAGGAACAATTACCAATTCTACTGTCTCATATAAGGCAGAGGTTCGTTTTAGATCCTTCAAATTCAGGTCTATCAGACAGCTGCAGCCACGTAACAGCATGGTACGATGATGTTTTGGTGCCTCCACTTCTATTCTGCCTGGGTTTTAACTTGTCATTACAGGACAAGCATACACTTGTTTTCCCAAAAAGCTGCTCAAATGATTTGTCTCACGCAAACCGACAGAGCAAATCAGAGTGAGCTAAGTAAATGTCCAAGCCAGGCCCTGGGTGCTGCAGTAACTGCAGCAGGATCTGGAAGCCTCTGTCTCCAGGCTCTTGGTCGCAGCTCAGCACCATGGGGCAGCAGCCTTCATGTCAAGAAAGACCTCTAAAAGCCAGTGTGGGCAGCGTGTTCCTGCCTAGTTGGTATCTCTTCTGCAAATTAAGATGGGCATTTGAGAATGGAAAATGCCAGCATGGTGCTTGGCATTAGCTGTGCCTGGAGTTTCAGCCAGCGAATCATGCCCTGCTACATCCCTCTGACACCTTGGCCAGCAGCATAAGGAACAAGAGAGGCAGATTTAAGGGCCTTTACTCAATAGCCACCTGCTGTGGGGTTATATGTGGTGTATGCTCTGGCAGGCCTCAGAGCTGGAGGGTAACATAGCAACCCCTATTCAAAGCTAAGGGGCAGAATAAATCAGCACATTTGTCCTTCTCCAGAGCAGAGAAGGTCCCCTGCCAGTGCCAAGAGGGAATGGGAACAAAGAAGCTGGCAGTCCCCTCCATTTTGAAATGCCAGACAGGATTAGGGAAGGCAGCTGAACCAGTTCATTTCTGGCAGACGACAGATGAAGAGGCTGGGGAAAGATGGGTCCAAAGGACAGACAAAAGTCTTCTAAAGAACTCACTAGGCTTTGGGTAGGAATTTGCCCTGTGGTTTCTCCCTGGGCCTTCTTCTCGGGCCAACGTATGGGGCAGAGAGCCTTTCCAAGGCACTGCCAGGAAGATGGGCACAGAACAAGGGTTGAGGTGAAGGTCAGGGATGTGAAAAGACACAGGAAGATGCAGAGATTCACAGGTGGTCAGGCAGCTGCAAGTGAGGCTCAAAATGCACCCAATCCTGCCTCTTCATCATGGCACCTCTCAAGCAGCCACAAGACAACCACTGGCTTTCAGTAACAGCAGACAAGGGCAGAGTGAGAAGGGGCCTGTGCCCAACTGCAGGCAGTAGGAGAGGCAGTCACCTGACTGCCCTCATTCATAGCAACACCCTGACCAACCTGCACTCCTTTATAACTCCGAACAATACAGGACCCTTGTGCACCTACTCCATGACTGACAGGGCAGTACCTCTGCTACAGACCTTGCTGGAAGTAAGAAACCTCCAAATCCCTCAGCTTTATTCTTGCAGAGGAGCATTTTTAGAGTGGGGCTCTAAAACATATCCAGCTCTAGGGATGACCAGGTCTGATCTGGCTTAGTCCAAGACACCATTTGGGATCACAGCATGTGGTGGTCTGGTCCTGATGAGTAGCACAAGGCAAAGCTCTGTAGATGTATTTCCAGAAAGAAAACAGATAGAGCCAGCTACCAGAGAGGGGAATACGTTCCTGCCACCCCATCGCTTGGGCCAGCTGCTGCCCTGTAGTCTGGGTAAGCATCCTAGCCAGCCTGCCCTTCTCCTTGGGCACACCATGCCTGAGACTTTGCTTTGACTAGGGAAGGGTGTTAAGAGTTGTTGCTGCTCCCTGCTGCCCAGGGAGTTTACCATAAACCTGCCTGACAGCCCCCGGTGAGCAACCCCAGGCCAGCTCCTGCAGAGGCTCCTCAGAGCACAAACAATACGCACTTGACATTAAAGGCTCATGTGTTCACTGTAATGGCATTCGGACAGCTGGGTACCGTGCACAGAACGGAGCCTAATATGGGCCCTGTGCTAATGGAAATCATTTACCAGAGCCCTCAATTTGCTAAGCAATGTATTTACACAGCTGGAGAATGGCCCGAGTCAGACTCACTCAGCTGCTGGCAGGAGAGCACACAGGCTGACACACGCACTCTGACACACACACGTGCTCTCTCGCACTCACTCACCTGCCCTCACATGCCTCAGGCTCTCCCCAGTACACATGTGCTTCCCTGGTCACTTGTCCACATCTCTCTGTGCACGCGCAGACCTCATCCTGACTGGGAAATCAGGAGAGCTGTTCCACTCACACAAATCTTGCCTGCTTGTAAAGTAACTAAAGCCAGGCAGCGCAGAAACTTTGCAGCATCCAGGGGATGGTCCAAGGCACCACAGCTCATCACTTGCTTGTACAACTGCTCAGAACACAAGGTAGTACCAGCACCTGAAGACACCCAAGCTGCCCCACTGCACACCTTATTTGAATTAGATAAGCTCCTAAGAGACGTAAACTCGTCTCACGCATGCTTCAAGCAATTATGCACAGACCACCATGGTCAAGGGTGCCTCTTCACCCATGTACATGTGCCTACACCTACACTCTTGCCAACATGCACTGTTGTCACCAATAGCATTATCACCTTTAAATATAGGGGGCAAATAAGCAACCAGGTTTGAAACATATCTGAAGTGCATTAGCAAAGAAGCACACCTAAAGATACTGAGTGGAGGGAAGTGCCTCAAAGAAGGCCAGTAAGATTAAACACCACAAAAGAAATGCACAATTAATTGCATTAGCAGTTCTCAGAAAACAGAGAAGTGCACAACTGTTCCATAAACTCATGTGTAACATAATTGTACATTTCACCAAGGAAGAAGTATATAGGTAGAAGATAAACATGTAAAGCTAAATCTATTAATATGAAGCCATATTCCTCCTAGAAACAATTCCCTTACCTCTATGAAGTCTGGGAAAATGTCCCAAATGCATAATTTTAGTCTCATGATTCCACAGAATCATGAGACAAAGCCAAAGTGAGCACAGGTCCAAGTGAGCTTTTCAGCTGTGGGAATGACAATCCCCACAGGAGGGGGGAAATGCAGTTACCCAATATGACAATATCTTCAAAGGGAGTGGTGTGCTAGGGGTGATGGAAAATTAAGACTCTTTGGTCCTCTTTCTTAAGAGCTGTAGTATCCTGGTGGGATTCAAAACCAGATCAGCTTGTGCACTCTGCCAACCTGTCCCTACTCAAGGCCAATCCAGCACAGGAGTCCCTTCTTTTCTACTCTTGGGCCCCAGTGGTTGGGAAATGCTGCTGAGCTCCGTTTGAAAGATGCTGCCTTCCAGAGGTGGGTGAATGATCCCTTTGCAGTCTGTAGGCTCACTGGCTAAAAGTCCTTCGGGATGAAAGGCACCATGTAACTGCAAGTTGTAAAGGTGCATCCGATTCCCACCACCACCACCCTGTGTGGAAAGGAATAAATCCCCAGAATAGCCTTGGCAAGGGCAGATGCCTGCCTGAGATGCTGCCTGTTTGCAAGACAGCTGCCTTGCTCAGGAGTGGGCAGAGCCGGAGGCAGTACCAATATTCAGGCAGGGCACAGAAAGAGTAAAGGCTGTCACACTCCACAGAGGAACATTTACAGGTACACTGTTTTAATTCCACTTTGTCCTCCTTCCTCTCACTCCTGCTAAGTTTGTTTTCTAAAACTTCTTCACACTTCAGCTTTGAGGTGTGAAGTCATCAGCTGTGAGCAAATGAAGGGGACCCACACGCCTGCTCCTAATTACATCTGTAATTCCAAACATGGCTCTGACCAGGCCCCTTCCCATCATCTCTGCCTCAGTTTCTCCAGTGCATTATACACACGTGTCCTGGCTTCTATTGGGATAAAATTAATTTTCTTCCTAGTAGCTGGTGTATCCTGTGGTTTAGATTTAGGATGAGAATAATGGTGACAGTAATAACTAAAACAATCCGTCTGTTAAACAGTACTTACACGAAGTTAAGGACTTCTCAGCTTCTCGTGCCCTGACAGTGAGAAGGCTTGGAAGGGCGTGAGAAGCTGGAAAGAAAACAGCCAAGATATCTGACCCAAACTGGACAAAGGAGTATTCCATACCATATGATGGCACAAGCTGGTGTTTTGCCTTCCCAAGTAACCATGACGCATGATGGAGCCCCGCTTTCCTTGAGATGGCTGAACACCTCCCTGCCCATGGGAAGTGGTGAATGAATTTCTTGTTTTGCCTTGCTTGCATGCACAGTTTTTGCTTTCCCTATTAAACTGTCTTTATCCCAACCCACAAGCCACCTCACATTTACCTTCCCGATTCCTTACCCCATCCCACAGGGGTGGCAACTTAGCAACTTCATCGTGGGGTTAAGCCACAACAGTATACTAGAGCCAGGCAGCCGGGATGAACTAATTAACTTCTAGGTGTTTCGACCTGATGAGAGGCGATTTCTTTTCAATTACAGTCCTGCTTCAGGCAGTTTTCAAGAAATAGTCGCTGGCAAGCAGGACCAGCTCCTCCAGTGGAGCAACAATTCACATTTAACTGCTTATTCATTAACTCCGATAGGGCCTCTGACAATTTATTCCAGTCACAGACCTGGAGCAGCTAAAAGAGTAACTTTTCAAAGGCAAACTCCTTTCCTCCTGAAGATCTGTCCTCCACCTCCAGGTTCATTTGGAATTTTACTTCAAGGAATAGTTATAAGATACTCCATGACAGAACTTCATTTTATGACTGCTCTTTTCCCTTCTATTCCAAGAAAAGGAAAGGTCATCTCTAAAATTGTTCTGACAAAGAATCCAAAACTTTGTAGTTAGCAGTTTTTCATTACCATTCCCTAAAAGACTGCAAGACCTGTCTTCTACCACCAACATAAGGCTGGCTAACACCTATTTCCTTCTATACCACCACACTGCAAAGAGCAGTTCAATGGTTTACAAACACACCCCTGTTCCTCTTGGAAAGGTTAAAAATTTTTTTTTTTTTAAATCAAACACTTGCAGAAGTGTGTGAAGAGTTGTCAGGTGGCAACCCTCAGACTTATAGAGGTGACACCAGACAGATAACACTGAACCTTTTTGGAAGATACTTCAAAGGGTCTAGCAGAGGCTTGTTGGTCACTTGCCCAGAAGCAGAAATAGCCAGTTTCATCTATAGGTCCTTGCTGGCACAAGCATGATAAGCCTTTCTTCTCCCCTCTCACAAGCATCTTTAGATATGTCTTTGAGAAAGCTGACTGCAAGCTTTGATTTTGCCTGCCTAACAACCTGAAGGAAAGATGCTGCATGAATAAAAGGGACAGATGGGTCATTCAGAGGGGGAGGCTGTCGGTGCTGCCTGGCCAAGTTCCCTGGGGAACTCACCACTCCAGGGTCCCAGTGAAGATCATGCTCTGAAGGCAAAACAAATCTCTTAGGAACAAGTGAATGAACCCACATTTCCCTACTAGTAAGCTGTTTTGCACCCACTTTTTTTCCTTCTGATAAGAAATTGCCTGTGCTTTCTGCATACTGTAGCCATTCCTGCAAATACTACAGGGTCTGCATGTGCCTGAGCAGGAAGAGAGGCAGGCACAAGAGTAGCTCCAAAGAAACCCAGACACAGGCAAGGCACAATCTGGCCCTAAATCTCTCAAGTGCATCTGAGTAGACTCCTTAGCAATTTTGCTCTGTACATAAGTGACACTACCTCATCCTCTCCTTCCTCTTCACCCTTCCCATTCCAGCCCTTGCTGTGTAGCAGGAAAGCTCTCCTCTCAGAGAGATCATACCAGCTGCCTCAAGTCCTCCTCCCTTGGGGCCAGGAACCCCAGGTACCATGCTTCCCACAGAGCTGGCACGTGGTGCCTACTTGGGTGTGTGCACGTTCCAGTTTGCATGAGGCCAGGGCAAGCAGATTCCCAGTAGCCAGGCAGGCTGGCACAGAGCAGCACGCTGCCTTCAACTTGAAGGGTACACAAATTAAACCTACAAAGTGAGGATTAATTAGCCTGGCATGAGCAGGCTGCAAACACATGCTGACATGGTGTGCTTGCCTCTGGACAAACCGCCCCAGCTGTGGAAGCCAAGCACGGGAAGTGGGTGCATTATGGGAGAGGTGTGTGGGAAAAGAGGATTTCAGCTCTAGAGACTGGAAGAGGCAACGGGTGCCAGGTTCCCACAGCCACACGAACAAAAGAGAGCAGGGAACAACTGCTGCAGGGCCTGGATGCAGTGAGTAGAAGATGTGCCTAATCAGCCGCCTTGAAGCTGACAGAAAACAGTGGCTCTCTGTGACCCCGTGCCATCCCATACACCTCTGTCTGTTCCACTACCCAGGTGTGACTCAAGTCATTAAATTTGACCCTCTCTCTGTGAAACATGCCTTGCCACTTTCCAGTCCCTTGAACGATGGAGCCACTACCCATAGCCACCACTGACACACAAGGCTGTCCGAGGAGCAACTGGGCTGCACCTCCTTTCTATCACTGCCTGTTGGAGGCTGGGAATTTTTCCATCCTGTGGCTAGAGATACCTTAACGAGCCTTAACGACTGGGTACTTAAGGGACAAAGATGCACTTAAGAGACTAAAAACATAGCCAGGTGTGGCAAGAGAAGAAAAAGGTGGCTGGCCACAGGCAGAGACACACTTGTCCCCAGGACTTGTTGGAGGAGACAGCTGCTGTTTCTTCTTTCCCTTCACTGCTGCCGCGGGAGCTCAGCACTGCCTGGTTTTTCTTCCTTGCTGGAGTCTCTGCTACTCTTTTGTTCGCCCACTCGAGTGGACAAGCTCTGCCGCCCAGTTTGCTGCCCTGAGATTCCCTGCTGCAGCTCTGCTCGCCATGCAGCCGCCTCGCCCTCAGCTCCGTCCGCCATCACTGAGGAAATGAGCTCACGTCACAGCACCCCTGCCAGCCGTGACCGTAACTGTACCAAAAGGGAGGGGCGGTGTCTGGCAGCTCAGAGAAAGCTGCCACCGGGTATCTGGTTTGTTTATTTGTTATTGCTATTGTTATTGTTGCTTGTTTTCCTCCCTATAGATAGGAGTAAAGAACTGTTATTCCTTTTCCCATATCTCTGCCTGAGAGCCTTTGATTTCAACCTTATACCAATTTGGAGGCAGGGGGGTCATATCCTCTAAGGCAGGTTTCCACCTGCCTTAGCAGACGCCTGTCTTCCAAACCAAGACACTGCCCACCTCCCCCTGTTCTTAAACCAGACCCATGACCCACATCAGACAACAAAGCAAGAACAGCACTGAAAATAGGAAGTCAGCCTCCTCACTCACCAGCCACTCGCCACTTTCATGATGGTGTGTGGATTACAGGGCTCTTGGTTATTCCACAAAGTGTATTCTGTAAGCACTTGCATGATTCAACAGATGCAAGGGTATATATGGCAGGAATTTATGAAAAGCAGGAAGCAATTAAAGTTCTTGTCCTTAAGGAAGCAGAAAGGACATGATAGTCCCATTTCTACCTGCTATGGGCAGGCTAAAGGCTGGTTAGCCTTTGCCATGAAATCCAGTAAGAGCCAGATATTTGGGATATTTTCTAACAGACAGAGGCATTCCCACCTTGGCTACACTGGATCCTTTCCCCCCCACTGAAGAAACTCTGGGCAAAGTCCTTTGTCAGGAATTATTTAGAACAAGGGCTGGGGTTCTCCAAGACCAGCTATCATCTGCAGTAGGCAATTCAGTGGCTGGGTTGGGACGAGCATGGGATACCCAAAGGGATATTCATGCTCCCACCTAGCAGAAGGCCTTCTCCATTTTGTTTAGCAGAGGCATGCCCATCAACTGGAGACAAGAGATCACCTGGGGAACTGGAATGCCAAAATCTTCATGAGGGGCTTCTGACCAGCCAGTAATCCAAGGTTGTGACTGGCCAGGGAGGTGAGTCTCTCTTGTTGATTCTAATGTCAGGTTCAGGATTAGACACTGTCACATACTAAAAACCACCAGGAAGGTTGGGGAAACTGTTAGGAAGCTGCAGTTTGGAATTTCTGCTGCCTGAGATGCCAGAGCTGTTTATACTCATGATATATCAATTAGGACACAGCTCTAGGAACATGGCTTGAAGTTCTCCTCACCCTGTCTCTCCTCAGGAGAGTCACACTTTCTGCTGGTTTCTCCATGTAACTCACTCTGAAATTGCAACTGGTATTTATCTGCATATTTATATGCATTCAGACCTAAATGCTTGCACAGCTCCTTGGGAGCCTGTGATGGAAGGGGCAACACCTGCGTTTATTTTTATACATACATACACATATACATGTATATATACACACATAGATATATACATACATACACATATATGCATAAACACACAGAACCTTAATTTTGCAGAAATCTTTACTTCATGCTGTGCAGCCAGAACCAGAGGTTTGCACCAATACTGCTCTGTCACCTGCTATGCCTTGCATTTGTGAACAGCTCAGGCATCTGTCCAGAAGGCTCTGGCCAGCACATCTCCTGCTCAGTTCCAAACTGAAAAGCTTCCTTGTTTTAGGAAAAGCCAGCATGTTTCTGCAGTGGCCTTTTAGGATGCAGAGTAAGAGATAAGAGACAGGGAAGTCATTTGAAGGATCTGGCCCCTGTCCAAGCAGAGGGCGTTCTCAACATTGATAAGATCAAGGCAAAAGCACAACAGGTTTATGTTCTGATTTTAAATTCTTATTTTTACATAGCAGAAAACATCTCTCTGATCAGCCAGGTTATCAGATTGGCCTTGAAACCCTTCCTTCCTTTCTACCAGCCCCAACAAGGCCTCTTGAGACACAACTGGTAAGCCCCTGGGTATCTTCTACCCACCTACTGCTGTTAAAATAAGGTCAGCTCCACTAATCCCATTCACCGACTGCATGTAGAAGTTTGTGAAGAACAAAAATAGGAAAAAATGAGAGACTTTTAACCCTCATCCCGAGACGGCCTGTAGAATTGAAGACTTGTGGTATTATAGACACTCTGGAAGACAGGTGTCTGCATTCAGATCTGGCCAAGCCTGGTCTAGGGCAGAGGCAGTTACACCCCACAAGCACACAGTCACACAGTCATCCTCCTTCCAGTGCCAAGGAAGCATCTCCATTGCAACATCCACCTCTCCACACAAACACACTCTGGACACTAAAATTCCCACACATGTATGATGCCCCTCTCCCACTTCCAGGGCCTTGCTTCCAGTTAGACATGACACTGGCTGACACTTTGGGCACCAGTGACCAAGTCTGCACACTCACACTGCCCACCTCATGTGCAACATCCACACAGGCCAACGCCTGCCCCTCCCCCTGCAGTGACAGGTCCTTTGCTACATGTACCTATTATGTACAAATCCATAGTCTGTGTACATGCTGTCACCGCTAATTAATCTCTGCTCACCTGCCTGCAGAGGCTGATTCTTCTGTTCCATTATCCTTTACTGTGTGGGAACAGAAGCAAGATCTTTTTCTTTTTAATATTATTTGCTCTTCACCATATGCTGCCATCTCTCGCAGCTGCTATTCCTGAAAACATTTCAAACTGACTAAGCTGCTGCATGTTACAAAAAGTTATTAATCTCTCTTCCACAACCTGTCTAGGTTCTTCAATTAGTCACATCACTGTGCCATCATCCCACTTAAGATCTGCTGAGTGAGTGGAAAGGCTGTAGATGATCACCACTTGAGCTGGCACACGGGAAACTTAAGCACAGGAAACAACAGCAAGGTGACACCTTAGTGTTAAAACAGCAGCAAAACCCAACCCAGGTCACCTGCTTAAAGACTCTCAAGGACCACAAACATTTCCAAACGCTGTAGCTGTGTTTCCATGCCAGAGGACAAAGACACTGTCCCTCTCTCTCACCTTCCCATGCGAGACTTCCAGCAGAAGGGGGAGGAAGGCATAGCTCTGATGACGCATGAGAGCACAAAATCTTGCACCCTGACATGCCAGCAAAGCCCCAAGATATCAAGGCAACCAAAGTATCAGTCAGGGGGAGGGTATTTTCAAACGCAGGCATCTCACAACCATGAGACACTGATCTCAGCAAGAATAGGATGAAAATGCTTCACTGATGGTATCAGAAGGTCCCTACCATCATTGGCATTACACAAGATGGAATAAGCTAAATCCTTTCTCCTACAAATTATTCAGCAGCAGGAAAACTGAAGGGAGAAAGCAACAAACCTTGCTTCAAATTCCTGGCATAAGCCATTAGATATCCTGCTCCTCAGATGAGTTCCTGCTTTTCAGATCAGCTCACTCCCTACATCTTCACCCAGTTGTACACTGTCTGGATCTCTGTGACCATCTCAATTCAGAAAGAGACTGCCCAAGTTGAAACAGGAACACTTGTGCATCAGTGCTACAGTGACACAGGTAAACTGGTTCACATGGTGATGTTTCCTGTTCAGACATGCAGACAGCTGCCTGGTTCCTCCTGTAACAGCTCATCAACCCATCTCAAAGATGTCTTCATTTCTTCTACTTTCACCACAATGGAGAGGTTCCAACACTGAACCTGTGCCGCCAGACCTTCAGCAACAGAGAGCCAAGCCTCTCACCTCACCTCCTGCTATCACTCTTTGCAAAAGGCCACATTCAGTAGGGCCTGACAATAGCCCTTCCAAGAGAACTTAGGTGTCTGGTGTGCTCTGACTCTATTACTGAATGTTGGACAAGACCCAGAAATCACAGAAGGGCTGAGGCTGGCAGGCACCTCCAGAGAAGGCTGAGTTCAAACCCCCTCCTCTGAGCACGGTTAGCAGGACTGCATCCTGGCACACAGTAACTCTCTCCATGGACAGAGATTCCACACTTTCTCTGGGCAACCTGAATATCTTACATTTCAACTTGTGCCTGTTACCTCTTGTTCTGCTGCTGGGCAACACTGAGAAGGAATACTGTGCCAAGCATGTCCTGCTAGCTGGATTGAAGCTTCGCTTTATATGATGAGAGCACAGCACTGTCTTTCAGAAGTATTGACCTCTCTCAACTGCCTCCAGGGCTGAGGCACCTGAGCGAAGAGTTCTGCCAGGGATCTGCTGCCTCCTTTATCAGCTGGGTACACAAAAGTGGACATTCACAACCACTTGAAAAATGGAAGCAAAAAATACACCTTTACTTAACAGCTCTGCCACCATAATAAATCAGCAAGAAGCTGTGAACTATCACGTTCTACTATCATAGAAGCCACGAGTGCCTCAGGTGGAGAGGCACTGTCCCAGCTTGGCAAGGCTGGCCAGAGAAGAGTGGATTTTGTGCCTTCTGTCAGAAAAGTGTGTTCTCAGTTTCTGCTGTTTATTTTAGTGCAAGCTGACATGGGCTTAAGGAGTAAAGGGATAATTCTCCTTTCAGATTCTCCAGGGGCACAGTAGTAAGCTACAATAATGAGCTTAAGGTGCCAGGAAACCACCCCACTGAGGTATCACTGAAACCCAACAGACTGGAGAACCCCCACCATGCACCACTGGAAATAGGTGGTGTCCAGGGACAGATACCCAGAAAAAACCCAATGAAAGAGCTCGGGGCAGGCATAAGGGAAGGTGATAAATAAGATGTGCTAAAACATTGCAGCAGGATTAGACAGCTGGTAGGTCTGAAGGACAGGCACACTCTGGGGAGAGCTCATGGGGCACAGGAGGACACAGCTATACTGAAAACAATCCAAGCAGAAGCACATGAGAGCACATAAGAGATCAGGATTAATTGTGCAATCATAACTACCAGGTCACTGTGGGGCTGTTGGAAGACAAGACTGAAGTGTCCTGGCAGAGGGCAAATGAGAAGTCAGAAAAATATCACCCAGCTCTGCACAAGGCTCTAGCCAGCTCTACCTGCTCCTCCTCTCAGATACCAAATTCATTTCCAGAGCAGTGATGAGTAAGGGCACCCAGCAGCATACTTATCAACTGCAGCACTTCTGGGTACACACAGGCATCATTCCTACTGCCTGCTGGGCAAGGTATAAACCCTGAAAGGATTCTGGTCTGTAATTCATCTCTCCTGCAAGTCTGTATAATAAAGCTGCTATTTTCACTGCAGTATATCACAAAGGGTATTTGTTTTCTTTGCCCTAACCCTGGTTTTGCCTGTGTATCACAAACATGGAGGATCATATGGGGCTCAGTGGACTGAGGTACGCCTGCTTTGGTGGCAATGTGCAAGGTCACAAACAAACAGAATCACAGAATGTTTTGTGTTAGAAGGGACCTTCAAGATCATCTGGTTCCAAATCCCCTGCCATGACAGGGATACATTCCACTAGACAGAGTTGCTCAGAGCCCCACCCAACTTGGCCTTGAACATTTCCAGGGATGTGGCAGCCACAACTTCTCTGGGCAACCTGTTCCAGTGCACCCATCACCCTCACTGTAAAGAATTTCTTCCTAAAGTCTAATCTAAATCTATTGTCCTTTGGCTTAAAACCACTACCCTTTGTTCTATCACTACACACCCTTGTGAAAAGTCCCTCTCCACCTCACTTATAGCCCCCTTTAGGTACTAGAAGGGGCTACAAGGTCTCCTAGGAGCCATATCTTCCCCAGCCGGAGCAGCCTCCTCTTTCTCAGCCTGTCTTCAACAGCAAAGGTGCCCAATCATCTTAACAACTTCACGGCCTTCCTCTGGCCTTGCTCCAACAGTTCCATGCCTTGCTCATGTCAGGGGCTCCAGAGCTGGATGAAGCACTCCAGGTGGGATCTCATAAGAGCAGAGTAGAGGGGGAGAATCACCTCCCACAACCTACTTGTCACATTTCTTTTTGGTTCAGCCCAGGATGAATTCCCACAGCACCATACAGCACTGACCAAAAGAAGACAAAGGACCCACAAAGGAGGCAGGAGTTGGCTGACACGTCAGGGAACGGGCTGCTAAAGACAAAACTCTCAGAGGTGCAGGCAGCAAAAACTACAAGGATGAGATTTGAGCACACCTGATAGGGATTCAAGCTGTCAAGCATGAGAGAGGCTCAGGACACTGCAGCATCATCCCAGCTAAAAAGCCATCCAAGCAATGTAGCTCTCACCTGCCATCACCCAGTCCCATATCCCATATGGCTCTGCAAACACCAGCACACCATGCAGGTATAGTCCCTTTTCCACAGCCATCTACCAGTACCTGCCACCCCTACCAAACACCACTTGGTCTAGACGGATCCAAACGACTCCCTACGGGACACCTATGCTGTATGACCTCATAGCACGGGATGTAGACTTTTACTCCAAGGAAGTTTTGAAAACACAGTCTCCAAAATGAAAAAGACAATGTATTATTAGCCTTGTCAGCACCTAACCTAAATTGCAACTACATTCTATACTCCACACTAGAAACTTTTGCTAAGCAGCTGATCAAGCCACACAAATCTCCCGAAATCATCTTCTGGACACAGATGTTCAATGAGAACCACCACACTAGGTATATGTGGAAAGATGAAGGAACTGCACCAGGAAAGGGCAACTTACATGAATTTTAATTACTCTAGTCTTCGCTCCACAATTCTTCTTGAGCAGCATCTTCTGAAAGAGAAGTAGAATCCAGGGATTAGTAGAAATAGCACGAAGGAACAGAAAGAGGGATACTGCAGAGAGTCTCTTCTCATCAACATTTCATTAAAACAAGACGGATGGATGGTTAAGTGAGACATGAAAGATTAAGAACTACCAAAGGTGGCCAGCAAGTAACCAACCTAATCCGAGACTGTCTCATTGCAGCCTGCAGAGAGTCCTTTGGCAGTGGCTGATACCCTGGGTTTTGAAAGAACATACAAGAAATTTCACAAGGAAAGAAAAGGAACAACTGCCTGAAAGGAAGCTGATTCTTAACTTCTGTCAATTAGCAATTACCTGAAACAGGTGAATTTATCTTCCTTTATGAAGGAAAAAATAGTCTATTTCATGTAAATGTGGATATTCCCATTATTTAACAGATATTTTCATTAAGCTTATTTATTTAGAATTTTAAAAAAAAAGTAAAAGCACTTGCCTGCAGTTCTAAATCTCTCAGCCATATATTGCAAGAGTCATTAAAGTTGTCATAACATGAACCATACAACTTAGCAAACAGGATATACTTGAACCAACCAGCAATTTTTCTGGGAAATTACTGAAATAAACAGGTGAGTTGAAGTTCTATCCCAGTTTTGAGGCAGTGTTTTGAAAGCTGGCAAGTGAATAAAATCATTCTTTCTCCTCAAAAAAATTGTCAAAAAACAACTCCCAAGTGGAAAAACAAGGCTCCAAGAGAACCGTTCTTCCATTAAAAAAAAAAAACCTCAATTACATTTTTCATACTTAAAAACCTGGTGAGGGAGACATGTCAGGAAGAAACTTCTCCATCAGCTTGTGAAATAAATAAAAGATTTTCCTAGCTCCTGCTTTTAACATTTCTCCAGTTGGAAAGCTGCGTGAAGAATGGGAAAACATTCCCCACACTCATAGCTGCTTTTACAAAGCAACTGAAGTGTTTTTCAGATGAAGTTCTTAAAGAAGACCCGTAGAAAGACATCCCACCCTTTTACCAATATGAGTGGTCAATAGTGAGGCTTTTCTATTCTCTCGCTTTTTATTTGTTGTCTTTCTGCTTTTATCTTGTTTTGTGCTAGAGAAAAGAACACAGTACGGAGAGGCTTGGAAACTCAAAAAGCTAAAAAAAAATCCAAAACACACAACCAACCTCAAAAATTCAGAAGAAAAAGCACCACCCAAAACCTGAAGATAGTGCTTAGGTGAAAGTATTTATTATTTTTCCAGTAGAAAGTACTGCTGAGAGGTGGGAAGGAGTCCCATTCATCCACCACCCTCTGACACTCTTCATCCCTAAGCACATCTTTGCAGTCCCAATCCACATTACTGCCCAAAAGTTGGAGAGGGAGTTAGAGATCCACCCAGCATTTCTATACACATCCGCCTCTTTGATCTAAAATCTAGAACCTGGCACACTGACATCCCACTGTGAAACTTTCACATGAGTAGTTTGAGGCTCAGGACACTGTATTTCACTATCGAAGTACACATGGGGAAGAAGGGAGGTGCTGCAAGGATTTTGAGCTTTTTCTGTTAATACCTTAGCAGGTGAATCCTAATGCTGTCTCCACTATTCAAAAGGCTCAACAGCAGCCATGCCTCATGGCTCTGTCCCCAGGTCTGACCCAGCAGCACAGCTCCAAGGTTTCTAACCTAAAAGGACCCAACAGCTCTTTGCACAAACCAGGTAGGAGACAAAGGGAACTGCTGACCTGAACTAGCCCAGCTCAAGGCTGTCCAATTAAACAAGTGATCCTCTAGGAATTCATATTAAAAAAAAAAAGAATCACAGGACTCTGCTCCCAGCCAAGCTGCAAGGCAGCCACTATAAGGCTGGCATTTACTGTGAGGTCACTGCCTTTCTTAAGACTCCCACAACCACACAGTGAAACAGAGAGAAGGAAGGAGACCTTGATAGCACTGACAAAACCCAGGGTGCATGGAAGGGCAAAGTGAGGAGCTGTGAGGTCTTGCAATGTTCTGGTCTCTCCTTAAGCTGTTCTTCCAGCTGCTGTGAAATGCTGGCTGGTGGGTATGAGGAAGGGTAGACTAGATAGCTCAAGCAACAAGCCCACTGGAGGGATAAAATGTGCATGACACAGTCGGGTTGAGCAATGAAAGTGAGAATCAGGCTTCGGGATTTTAAGCCCCATCATTTAAGGGAAGAATCCTGTTACAGCAGAACATACCCTGCTGCATCCCATACAAGCTGTGTGACTTTGGGTGAGACCCTCAGCTTCTCCAGGCTGCTGTCAAGCTGAGCTTTAGAGTCATACTCAGCTGAACCCCCAAGGATGAAGTGAGTCTGTGACACTTCTACATCGCTTCAGTAGCACCACTGAATCCTCTGCTGAAAGGGGAAAAGCAGAACTCTGCTGGCCAGGGAGCAGGTACAACACCTTCCAGTACAGTCCCCTAGGATGAAATGCCTAGCATGGTCACACCCACAGGTCTCCTAATGGCTTCAGTAGGGTACAACAAAAGACATTATTTCTCAACTAAAATCAGCAGAGGCAGCAAGATATTTACCCATCCTGGCCTTCTATTAAAACATACAGGGATGTCCAACAGAGACAGAAATTACAAGGTGACACCAAAGACTTGGCGAAAAGACTTGAATAAAAAGTTTGAACTAGCCTGTAGGCAGATAGACAACCAGCCAGACTCTTCCAAGAGAAATTCAAGTGTTCCAGTGTATACCAAGTCCTACACTTCTGGTAGAAGACAGAAGTGCTCTTTTAGTGATGCTATTGTGATAAGCTTTAATCACATGAGAAATAAATAACAAAATAGATATACTATTTACACCACTGCTACAGTTTGCAGAGGTAGCATTGAGCAGCGAGAGCAAGATGCCCTACGTAACAGTTTTTATTCCTCTTGTGTTTCTTCTTTGTTCCTGTTGTTCCTCTTGATGGACTTTGTAGAAAAATAAAAACATGACATCCCCTCATCCACAGGCTGTTAAACTGGAGCATAAACCTCAGCACATGAAGCTCCCTGGAACTGCTACATTATCCTATTTCCACTTATTCTGAAAACAGACAAGGCCACTTGTGCTGCACTCTTACAGCTTCTAGGTCCCACATCATAGTAAGATCCAAAACAGAGAGAAGGAGAGAGCAAGCCAGCCACATGATCCTGCAGCTGAGAGTGAATACATGGAAGGCCAGTTATCAGTTGTTATTCTATTTAATCAAATTGCTTCCACCTCACTTGCAGCCACACGCTTTCTGCACCCAGCACAGTAAAGCCATGCTTGACAAAAAGTAAGTCAAGCCATCTTTGAATGGTTTTCCATCCCTCAGTTTTCCCTTTCCTTGCCAAACCTGAGTGCAGACTTTCGGACAGGGAAGCTAAAACGCAGTGCTGCCTAGCAACAGCCAGGGACTTTCCACAGCAGCCTCTCCTCATCCTCCCTCTGGAGACCTCCACGTCACAAGCCAACCACGGGATGCAGCAACTCATTAACTCCTATTTACACAGATACAAGGCAGAGCTGAAATAACATTTATTTGGCTACATGACTTGCAGTAGCCTAAAGCAGGGGAAATGGCCTATAAGAAAGGGGACATATTCAGTTTAGTAACCCTGGGATCATTTCTAACTACTAGACCAATGCAAAAGTACAGTTTTATTTCCTCAAGCTATTTTCTGGGAGTTATGACAAAGAGCAGAGCAGAAATTTGTCAAAGGTCATGGAGAATATTAGTAGCAGAGCTGAGAATAAAACCATAGGGTCTGGTTTCCAAAACTTTCTTCCACCTGCAGAAAATGAAATGGAAGAAAAAGAGGCAGTGTCCCTATTTCCATTAAAAAGTCTTTGTTGCTGGTCTCTGACAGAACTGCTGGCATCGGAGCTGAAACATACAGCTTGGGAGCACTATTATTTGCATGAAGGGAAGTTTATTTTGCTATCTACTGTGACTTCTACTTAAAAGGAGGAAACGACATGACTAAGGAAATGTTAGTCTTTTTGAGGACAAGAGTTATTCCTTGCTCATAAAGAAAGGCCGAATTGAAACATTTTAGGGTTAACCCTCAAGGAAACAGCAGAATCAGTACAGCCCAAGAACCCACCCACCAATTTCACCCCCTGCTCATAACCCAGAGACTCTCTCAGTCCTGGGCCTGGATTCAAAAGACAGTTGCAGGAACTGGAAATAACTGAGGGAGTCACATATTCACCGAATGAAATGTGGCAATGAACCCCTGATCTGCTACACATGGCTTTGCTGCACATTCCTGCCACATCAAAATACCACCATTAGAGCCAAGAGATGAGCCACCAGCCCTGCTTCTCTGGGAACACAGCTCTCCAGTCCAGCCTTGCTTCACGAGGTGTCTCTGACTGCTTAAGCAGCAGTGCTCCAAGTCCTCCAACACTGACTCAAAAGCAGTTCTGAACTAACCCAGAAGGAAATGGTAAATGCCTGTGTTTGCTTATGCACCAAAGCTACCACAGAACTATTCTACACTATTCTGCACCATCCACATGACTGTAATATATATTAGCAATTAAAATACAGGCATTCTTAATGCAAGATCACTCTAGGAATAGTGATATCCCCCCGATGAATGAATTTATGTCACACTGCTGCAGCAGTTCAAAACTAAGTATTTAAAACTCTATCAATGCACAGTTTAAAGACAGGTAAAACAATACTGACTCAATTAAGAGTTTTAACAAACTCTTAAAGCAGCATATAATGCAAAATATTTTACATTAATATATATTAATAAACCCTTTTCATCTTACATCTGCTTTTCATATACACATTTCTGGTTTTAGAATAGTTTTATTTTCCCTGCCTCCACAGGACAAAGCAACTCTTTTGTCCATTAGTGCCTGGGGGGTGGAGGTGCACAGCTAATTGCTATTATTTAATTTTATTATCTGGTCATAGTTTTAAACCTAAGGGCCTGTCCAGTGTTGGAAGCAGTTTAACTATTACCCTTTTTTTCAGGCCAGTTTAGTCTATTTCATGCAAGAGAGCACAGGAACTCTCAGTTTCTCAACATAACTCATCATTTAATGATACACTTCATCAAATGGTACATACTGATATACAATCAGCTTGTTACAATTTAAGAATGTTGCAGGGATTTTCACTTGCTTAATGAAACAGATTTCAAAATTAAAAAGTCTGTATTCAGTAACTGTTGTAACTAGACTCAAAGATCAGACTTTCCAAAAAACATCAAGCAGGCCAGAAGTCTGCCTTTCTTAGTTTTGCTGATGACCCTCCACAGGACAAGCACACTTTAAAAGGCATGGACATTTCTGTTTCTTGTTGACATCTTAAAACTCTTGACAGGAAACAAAAGTTTAAACAGCCCAAGTTTTCAGAAAAAGCCTCCTCAGTTCTACAACCCCTGTTTTATTTCCATGCTGTTAACCCTACCAGCCAGCTTCTCAGTTGTCCAGAGTCTTCCAGGAACAAGAAGGCAGACCAAGCTTAAATGTCTAGCACAGAAATAGAGAAACAAACAGATGAGGTTGCTTGTTCTGTTTAAAAAAAAAAGAACTGAAAGAAGAAACAGGACAGTGTGAGGAGAAATCACACTCTAAGGCACAGCAGACAGCTGATGAAAAGGGACAAACCACGCCCAGTGATGCAATGTGCACAGAGAAAACTGCCTCACAGCAAAGCAGGGAGGCAGCTCCATGGCCCATTAAGCAGAGGACTGAAGGGGCCTCAATAGGACACATCCTGGGACAGCGAGGTGAAGTGGATTCTGGTGCAGACGCAATGCCCACATGTGAGCTCCAGCCTGATGCCAATCCCATTACACACAGTGAGCCAGCCAGGGAAGCAAGGCCCTATGGCCCTTCTCCCTTAGGAAGGCATTTCAGAGCAAGGAGCCTGCCCAATCTCCTTTCCTAACAGCCCTCAGAGACAGGTTTGGGCCAGGAGGAACAACTTCCCCCAGCAGCCAGCTGCTGCTGAAAGCCTGTCCCCTGCCCCAGCACTGGTGGGGCGGGGAGAGCGTGCAGAGGGTTAAGGCGCAGGGCAGGGGTGCAGCTGCAGCACAGTGGGCAGATGAGGTCAGGGCGCTGCACAAAGTGGCCACTGTGCAGCACACTGCGGCTGCAGGCTCCTCTTGAGCGAGTGCCACCTCTGTCCCACCACATGGCAGAGCAGGAGGCCACAGCTGCTGCCCACCGGAGCGGGGAGACACATGCAGGCAAACCAGCAGCAGCCACGCACTACTGATGAAGCGGAGGATTCCAGCAAGGCCCTTTTCACAGCACAGGCTGAATTAAAGGAAGGGGACTGGCTGCCCCCAAAGGCAGTGCTTCCACAGGCCAGATGTGAAACCCCAGCAAGGTCCCAGCCAGAGCTCAGTAGCAAGGCTGAAGATTTCAGTTTTTTCCCAACCCAACAGCTCCATGCACCTTCAGGCTTTAACATCACAGCCCAGTACCCTCTGCTTTAGAGACATTTTCCACCCAGGAGAGCAGTGCTTCATGCCCACATGGCGGGGTATGAGGGAGCAGGGCCATGGCTCCTGTCCTTTCGCCAACACAGTGATGGGTTCTCTGCAATGGGCAAAGCCAGGTCTGTTCTTCCAATCAGTTAAGGAGAAAAGCAAAAAAATTTAAAGCTATTTTGTAGGTTGATTTTGGACTGGGTTTTTAATTCCTTGGCACTGAGTAGTGCTGCTAGGACATGGGCATCACCTCTTAGCCCTGCAGTACAAAAACTGTACAGAAGAAAAAGTAAGTCACAGGCTCCTCTTTACTGCTTTTAAGCTGAAGCAAGTGCAGCTGACACCAACCCCCATGCAGGCTCACACTCCCAGGCACACATGACTCAAACTGGCAGACAAACCAGGGAGCCAAGCCTTCCTAGCAGTCATCTGAGGGTACTCTGCATTTGCATCACCAGGGATGCCCTGTGCCAGAGGAACACCTACTCTCTGGGCCCAGGGATGCACTATCCAGTGCATCCACATGTCAGACACAGCCCCAAGTTCCCTGCCCAGCCCCTGAAGCAGCACAGTAACAGGAAGGCTATAGCTCAGCCATAGCTTTAAATTAAATTATCAGTCACAGTCTCCACATTTCTCCATCAGAAGCTAAATAGCCTTGCAGCACTTCAAAATGCAGGCTAACTCAAATGGTTTGGCCAACAGTCCCTTCCTAGAAAAATAAACTCTGGCATCCAAACACTGAGCTGTGGTGATACTGTGGAATATCCTGAAAAGCCTCTGAACTCTTTTGAAAGTTATTTCTAGTTAATATTCAGTTGAATTAGTCACTCATGCTTTTTTTGCCACATTAATCCTCAGTCCATCTGAAGTTCCTTCAAAACATCAACACATTTGGTCTCTTAACATTGTCATAAAGGGCTCCCATCCCTATCAAAATGGGAGTCCCAGTTATCCAGGCAGCACCTCTGCCAGCAAGGGCCAAAAGTCCACAGCCTCCATATAGTGCATACACTGACAGCTTAGTGCATCTGGACAAGGCAGCAGAGGAAATGCAGATTACTAAGTAATCATTGGGAACAAATTCTAATTTTATAAAAGCCAGGCAAGGCCTTACCAAAAAAAAAACTTAATGCAAGGACTTGCACAGGATCACACACTCAAACAGTGGACCATGAAAACCAAAACAAAATAATGCCTGTGGTCATCAAAATCCCTTCCAACATGGTGTTATTAATCACGTCATTTTGCGCACTACTAGAAGGAGTTCAGCTATCACTACTGAAGAAAGACACATTTGAGAGCCTACAGCAAACACAAACTGGCAGCACAGCAAGTCAGTCTCACCAGTAACTGTTCTCTGAAGAAGCACAGTTGCACCCCAGTCCAGAAAGGCAATGTGCAAGTGATCACTGCAGAGTGGCACCAGGCTGCTGGGCCTGGTCAATGCCAGCTACAGAAGAGAGGGAACTGAAGTCTCGCCAGCAAGGTCTGCCACCTGGCAGAGCATCTGAGTTCCCACTATTCCCAAGGCCCAGAGAACAGATTAAATTATTCAAATTACAGACTGCTTTTTGAAGTTCTCCCTGCATATCACAGTAGAGCCACAGCTAACAAACACAGCTACCTACACACACAGTTGTGGTCTAAGCAAACAGACTGTCTGCCTGTCTGTAGGTGACTGGTTTTCTACTGCTCCTCTGTCTCCTTTGTGGCATACATACGGTTTCCAGATACACTCTGGATCTGTACAGAAGCCCTGTCCCTTTAGAAACAGGTAAAACAAGCCATATTTGCCCTGGCACTTTTACCACTAGCCCTTTGATTTGGATTTGGGGATGGAGGAAGTGAACACTCTCTATGGAGCATCTCTGGCTCAGCAGCTGCTTTCCCTGCTGCTCTGGCAGAGTCTGAGTCTGCTGATCTGCAGGGTACATCAGATGGTTCATCTGTTCACTCCATGCCAATCCCAAATCCCTCACTAAACTTTCTTTGAGGCCTGGAAAAAAATGCAAAGCTCCATTTGTGCAGGAAACAGACCTCACCAAAAGCTCCAGCACCTGTGGAGTAACAAAAATGTAAAGAAAGGGCAGGATTAATTAATTTCCTATCACTCTTTGGCACATGCCAAAGCTACCAAAGTTCAAATGCTACGCTTGCCCCTCCTGCTCACTAGAGTTTGTGACAGGAGGAGGGGTGCAAAGGGACAGGGGGGTCTAGTTTCACAGCTGGCAGACATGGTAGCAGCTCCTGAGAAAAAGTTTACAAAGCTTTTAATTCAGGGCTGCCAATGTGACCGTTTCCTCCCTTCACTCCCAGCCTTGGCTCCAAAGTTGTCCACAGGGAATGTCCAGTCCAGTCTAACCTATCATCTGACGTCTCCATAGTTTATCTCACTTCTAACTGAAGCCTTGGCTCGGACATGACTCCAAAGCCCTCCCTCCCCACGGACTTTTGCTTCACGCAGAGCTAGGGCAGAAGGCACACTGCCTCCTGCAGCTTTATCCTATTCCCCTCAGCACTGCTGCTGCAACACATGAGATATAGCACTGCTGGGGGCTTGAAACAAGCAGCCCCAGACTCTTCCACCTTTTGCTGTTTAAATGCTTGTCCCCAAGTGCACCAAGAAGAGGTTAAGGCATCAGTGTAAGTCAGGCAATAAACACAGTTCTCTTTAAGCAGAGAGATACAGAGAGAGCTTTGAAAGTCACACAGCTGTATATCCTGGGAAAGAAGAAGAAAAATACTAAAATCACTGAAAGGTATGATGTTACAGAGACATGGAGAGGAAGAGAATCCACAGATGGCTGCTCCAAACCCAGAGGGCACAGGGCAAGAGTGTGTGCCTTTACATTATCCTTGGGTAACTGAAAAAACAAGACATTCCAAATGCTCTGTGCAAGCCACAGGGCCTCATGCACACCAGCCACAAAGTGAACAGCCAAGCATGTGGAACACCAGATTTCCAGAAGAGACTGCATGTTCACACAGGTTTGCCTCATGAAAGGATAGCTGTACATCAGGATGGCAAAAGGAAGAAAGAGGCCAAAACAACCAGCTCAAAATGGTTTCAAGTCTAGATTTTTAAGCCAGTTTCTTTATGGTTTTGACCCAACTACAACATTTTAGACATTCATATGAAGTTTTTGTTTAAAAGCAAAAATTCTTGGACCTGAATGCCTGTTTGTCAGACCAAAACCCTGTCGCAAAGTTAGCACAAGGAACTTTTCAGGAGGTATAAACCCCACACAATATTTACCTAATCCATCACAGAAAACATCCAGCGGAGATCAGTGGATTTTTCTAGGAGAACCTGGAATATGCCCCTTCTCATCAGATTTTTAGCCAGAGGATTGGTCTTAGTGGAGCTTCTCAAAAACAGGGCAACACGGGGTATAATCCTTGTACTAAATGACGAAAGGATTTGTCAGTGGCCTGGATCTTCACAACAGAAACCTCAAAAGGTGGCTCTGAATTGCCTCCCACGCCCTCCAGCTGAGTGCAAAGGACATGACCCTGAGGGAACCCTTGCGTTAGGTTCACCTGGTGTTGCTGGGAGCACTCACAAATGGAGCTTTAAGCAAAAAACACATAAGGTCCCGTCTTCAAATGAGAGCTTGGATTTGTGGACAGTGGGGAAACTTTGAAAAAGTCAAATGCAGACAGGCTACATAAACAGCTTTGGAAAGCCAAAACAAGCCTGTCTTAAAGAAGCAAACATCCCAAACCATGGGGCTTGCTTAGGCTCCAAACACAGGGCAACAGAGTCCCTCTCCTTCTTCTCCCAAGACACACACTTGTAACAAGTCTGCTTTACCTTGCAAAATATTTGAGCATATTCTCCTTTCACATGACTATGTCTGTTTGGGAAATCTCATGTGTTTGCATGAGCACGTGAAAATAAACAAATACTATATTAGAAATTGGAGACCAGAAGATGAACAAACCCAAGATACCATTTTTTGCCTACAAAGAGACATCCATGAAGTGGGAGTAGTACAACACTAATCATCAGAGAGAGAAAATGACGATGTAAGCCAACTGTTCCCACATTCCCCACCCAATCACCCACTTGTCCCCCTGCTCCCCTGCCCCAGTGAACCTCACTTCCATGTTAGTGACAAGGGAACATGCTGGAGCAGCTAGCCAGCTAACGGGATAAAGGCCTCTTCCTCCAGGGAGCTAATCCATTTATGCAGAACACAGCTAATGACTACGCTTGGAGAATGCTCTCCTATGCCCACATGCAGCAGTGCCTGCCCACACCTGCCTTGCAGCACGACACTGCCCAGCACACAGGGCCTTACTCAGCTGGTGCTTGAATGTTGAAAGTCAGAACTTGTGACTTGACCTACCAACTTTGAAAGGGCTGGCCTAGGCTTGTACCCATGTGAACAGCTTGCAAATATATTTCAGAGGAGCCAGTTACCTCCTGCCTGGTGAACTGCCTTTCCTCTTAAGTAAGCATACCATTCCCTTCAGCGCTGCTGATCAGCACTTGCAGATTCTGATACCATTTTGCATCTCTTCATTCACATCCTGACAGATGCACATGGCATAAAGCTGGTCCAGGGAACTATCCCCAATGCAAGAAACAAGAAAACCAATTCAGCAAGCAGTGCACTTCCCTGGACACTTCAGTGAGCTGAGAGAGCTTCAGCATCTTCACTTGTCCATGGGTACCAGCAAAGGATACACATTACTCTCATTAACATTTGAAACTCTCCCATGTGAAGGCAGTGAGGCATCATCAGAGCCACAAGCAGATCACAGCCCTTCTAAATGGGTGTTAGCAGGGCACAGCAACCCTCAGAGCAGTGCCCAAAGCAGTGCATGAAGTACTAGCTGGAGAACTGCTGCCCTTAAGCATGCCATTCCATTGTCTGCATCAAGATCCACTTTCCAAACAGTTGGAAATAAACCATCAACTCAATAGCTTGCAAGATCCATATCAGAGGCTGTATAACACACGCCAGCATTCACAACACATGCATCGATTTTAATGCACAAATCATTTCAGTGTATCCTTCTTTCAGTTCAGGATTTTGGCCCATCTCACACTTACGAAACAGTCATGCCCTAGGACCAAGAGGGCTCCTTCACTCACCACACTGCAAAAGGGCAAAAGTTCAGGATAACTCATTAAAAAGAGACCAGAATGTCTCAAGGTCAAGTTCATTAGGATCCTCTGTGCAGGGAAAGGTTGATAACAAAAGCTGAAGTTTACACCGCATTTATATGAATAGTTTTGAGGGTGTTTGAATGATTTGGATGCTTGCATCTGGAACGCAAATGAACCAGTGCCTCAACTCAGTACATAGTTTTATACAGTGGACTGAGCAACATAGGCAAGTCTCACAGTTGCATCAGTAGTTACAGCTGCTTTCTGCCTCTAACCCTACCAGCAGTCCCATCATGACACAGCAATCTGATTTTTCTTTTGATTTACCATTTCACTCAGCTCTAGAGAGAGACCATAGGCTGTTTAGCATAACTGCCCACAGTAAGAGTCTGCAAAATGTAAACAGGAGAAATTAGCACAGCAAAAATGCCTTTCACACTTCCTGTAGCAGTCAGGCTTGAACAGAACGTTGGTGCATTATGCGAGAAAAGACATAGGAATACTAAAATAGTTGCACCATAAATCTTTCTGCTCAGAAAATATTCTCCAAGAGCAGCACTCCCAGTGCTCATAATTACACTCATTCCACTGACAATAATTAGAATAGGATTGGTTGTGTTATTCAGAGGACGACAAGAAATAATATTAAGTTGAAAATTAGTGAAAACCTTGATTTGACAGCACACCAAAGTCAGTACTACAATGAAAATAAACATATCATGAACTCACTGTGCAATTTCCACCAGAACTCTGAACAAAGCACTACAGCTTAGATTAAGACTTACTTTTAAGTACGCTCAGTATACAGTCTTATCATCTAGTCAGGTACACCACGTTCTTGTGTGAGGTTTGTCTGCCTTTCCTGCACACACAGCAAACAGTAGAAGTAACAAACTTTCCTGAACAAACTCAGGGCATTCCCTGACCTATGGTGGTTCCCCCAGCTGCAAACCACATCACCTGAAACATAAAAAGGAATGGGTTTACAGAAGTGAGAAAATCAGGCATCTGACTAGCTCTATTTTAACAATATTTCTACCCATACTAGGAACTACACAGATCCACTAGATCTGCAATTTGGAAAATTATTTTTTTAAATCATTTTGGAAGATGATTTTTAAATTTTTTTTAATTTAAAACAATTTTTTTTGTTCCTTATTTCTTAATCATAATATGCCATCATGGCAGAGCCTATAGAACTGTTTGATGAGCCTCTGAAGTGACAGGTAATATAGGAGTTTCTAAAGCCTCCCCAGGTAGACAAATTTTTATTTTGTTTACGCTGTCAAAAAAACCATGCTTACAATAAGATTGCACAGTAACTTGCAAAGCTTTTTAGGGTTTTATCCTTTGTACAGCTGATCAACCTGTCTTTTCCATAATCAAACAAGTGAAGGTGAAATTACAGCCTGCAAGGATATGCCAGGATTTTAAAGCACAAGCACATTTAAATTAAAAATATAGTTTATCCTAGTAGAGCCATGACCTTAGACTTCATTTACGTTAATTTCCTAAAACTCTAGAGGAAGCTCAGTTTTGCAAATTCATTCCTATGAAACCTGCTTTGCATAAGCAACCAAAGTCCAGCAGGAAACCAAAAAGATTGATGAGGAAAGATGAGGAAAACCAGCAAGTGTCATAGAGTTTCTCTTAAGCGTCTTCATTTGTGCTTTTTTTCAATTTACCTGTGACCCTCCAAGACACCTATGTTTTTGGAACCTTTAATTTAGAAAAAAAGGTTGTTACATGTTTTTTTGGGTTGAAGAGGGAGGGTTTGTCTCTCCCTCATTGGTCATCGTTTCCTCAAAACAAATTGCGGCTCAACAAGAAGTGTATCCGGGCTCCCAGCTCTGGAGAAGGGCAGGGAATTTTACAAATGAATCTGCTCTGGTTTAACTCAGTCTCCATCTACATGAGAAGTAGATGCCTCTATTGAGTGTCTCCTCCTGTGAGATGAGCTGTGGACCAATGCCCAAAACTCCCATTGACATCAACAGGCTGAAAGAAAGCACGAGCAGAGCCCAGCAGTGTGGTTCTCATGTGAGCCAACAAAGGAGAGGCTATTCAGAACTAAGGCAGAAAATCAGAGCTAAACCCCAGCCCATGCCAAGGACAGCTGTGTTGTTGACAGCCAGGCTGGCTATTCTACCACTCCAAAGCTTGCCTCAAAACCAGTATTTCCTAGGGTGTTTACTCTAGTCACGGGCTTGGCCTTAAAAGCTCATCCAGCTTCTGACTGTTGAGTAGCAATGGCTGCTGCGTTTCCAAAACTCAGACATGCCCTGGACAAGCTGCCTGCTCTCTGTCTGTGGTGACAAACTGCAACACAAATGTGCAGCATTAATAGTTAATCACCATCATCACATGACTGCCTTGTTCCTGCTGCGACCAAACTCACACGACTGCCTCCCTCCTTCCTTCTCACTCACAGGCAAAGAGTGCCCCATGGGAGACTGCAGGGCGCAAGGCACACCCATGTCGCCTCTCAGACATCAGTGCCAAGACACGCTGAGCAAGGAAGGTGTCCTGCTT
Source organism: Dasyornis broadbenti (assembly GCA_013397935.1). Lineage (NCBI taxonomy): Eukaryota > Metazoa > Chordata > Aves > Passeriformes > Dasyornithidae > Dasyornis > Dasyornis broadbenti. The sequence goes on along the minus strand of VZRN01000344.1, from coordinate 504,441 downwards.
CACAGATACAGAGCTAGGCAATGCCAGGGAAAAGCTACGGAAAAACAACTCTTGTTTTCCATTCCTTGCTACCATTTCTTCTGTATAGTGCTTTGAATAAGTCTATAACCATCTGAATTCTAATCAATAGCAGCCCCTGTTATCTCGTGGCTGCTGAATTCTAAGGGAATTCAACACTTGGTAAAATAGGAACAAAGGGCGGAGGGGGAGAAAAATCAACCCTAATCCATCTCTACTGCTTATTTCAGTTTCTTAACCTCCATAATAAAAAGTCAGAAAAGAAAGCAGAAAACTGCCACTACCATCAGATGCCCTCTGGACTATATGAGGAATAACCAGATTGGTTCTAAATAGCCATTCACCCTCTCCAATTTCCTCAAGCCACCTCACTGATCCTCCAAAGAACTAAACTGTATGGCTCTCTCCTTTTCAGAGGTTGCTACCATAAGCAAAAGATGCAACTTATTATGCCTGAAGAGAGATCCATTCATCCACAGACCGAATACAGCTCGGGCAGTGACAGCATATGGTGGAGCCACCTGCAGAGTCCTTTTCTCCCCAGGCAAGGATGAGATATTTGTATCACAATGAGCCACACGCTGAGGGAGGAGTGGGCAGGGAGAGGTATCTGGCCAACTCAACAGCCACACTGGGACCCAACCCAGGCAGCCCTTCTAGTCCGGACACACCAAGGCTTGGGGAGGTGAGGACAATCCAGCCCTACTGCAGAAGAGTAGTAGACAGTACTGTAGAGAAGGTCCTGACCTTCACTTCCAAGCAACATCTCCAAGCTGGTGTTTTTGAAAAATATACACAGGTTGCAGCAAAGCTTCCAAATCTGCCAGGCCCTTGAGACTACTTGGGCTGAACTCAGGGACTGGGAAACAACATGCCAACCTTATCCTTTTGCACTGTACTTCATCAAAACATGAAAGAAAATATCCTTCAGAAACCTTCTTGGAAAAGGACCTGCAGAAGTCAACATGTAAGAGATAGAACAGCAATAAAATGCAGGATGGCCATCCTTGGGGATCCAATCCAGCACCCACTCTGTGACCACTGCTCGCCCCACCTCCAATCCCATTTTAACCAGTTGCTGCAGTTAGGAGCTCTCGGTTTTGCTGAGTGATGTTTTGTGTGGCCAGCTGGCAGCCCACCATAAACACTGTCAGTAGATACAGGAGACTGGACTTTTCCTTCTACTAGTTCAGTAGGAATCATTCCATGTGGTGCTTTTAGAGCAAAATGCTAGAGATCAAAACCCCAACTTTGTCCATTCACATGCAGCTTCTGGCAGACACTTTCAGGTGGAAGCACTTTACCACTCTCCAGATTTGCTCCTCCCGGGCCTACCTAACTGTCAGAGTCAGACCAAGAGTTCAAGTCCTAAACAGCATCACCAGCAACACTCAGGACTTCTCCCTGAGTCACATCCCAAGGCTACATGCCAGCAGTGCCCATATGCCCGTTTGATCTCCTCTCTTTGGTATGCAGCCAAAGACTCAGCTCTAGTTTAATACCTTCTTACCAGGCTTTAGAGCTTTGAGAAAAAAAGAAAGACAGGAAGGTTGGGAAGGTAGCCAGCAAGCCTGCCAACCTAAATGATAAGCCCTTGGCTTTAACCTCAGGCTCATAATTTTCTGCCACTGGTGCCACGTGCTATTACTGTCCCTTTGGGAATCTTAATACAACAAAAATACTCTCTCTGGCTCTGTCTCCACTATTCTTAACCTTCCCAGTCCACAGATCTCTACTGCCTTCAACATGTACTTTCTCAAACTTCAACCACATCAAATTTTTTTCCCTCATCTTCCTTTTGCTCAACCAAGCTCTCTGGTGTTCTCCAAACGACCCTGACCAACCTAGTCCCTGCTCTCTTTCACGATTCACAGCAGCACCTCAAGAAACCACATTTCAGATGTTTCAGCAGATATTCTAGCTACTGGCTCACACTCCCTTGGGTAGTCCAAATGGCTACATTCACCAACATGCAAGCTTCCAGGAAAAGGCAGCAAAATTACACAGCTATATACCCCATGAAAGAGACTGACAAATATTTCCAAACAGAAGTTCATTTCTCCATCTCCTCCCTCTTGAACTGTCGCCCCTTTGCATGTGTTACAAAACCAGAACAAAAATGCACTCAGACAAAACAAGGAAGGAAAACATCAAGGGAGAAAGAAGCATTTGGCGCTAAGAATGGTCAACACATTCTGTGCCAGGGCTGTCACAACAGTGGAAAAGGTGCAAAGAGAGGTGTGTTCAGAATGAAAGTCTGCTAGCTGCACACCTAAAAGGAGAACACAGTATCAACAGATGCCATAGGGCAGGGCAGAACTGGAGCAGACTTCCACTAAAATTAATCCTGTATTTCAACAATATACAGAGAACAGAGATCTGCGTGGAGAAGCTGTTGACATACCGGCTGTATAACTTCCAGAGGGCCCTTACAACCTCAACCATTCCGTGTGAATGCTCCAATCTCTTGAACACTGATTGATGCTGAGAGTTTAGGAATAGGACGAGATTATCCTGCCTGCCTTGCCTTTGGCATTTACAAGCTAGCAGCAAGATGAACTTACCATCAGTGGAAAGAAGATATAGTCAACTTACTTGCCTCCTTCAGGAAAGAAAAGGAAATCATTATGCTTTCTAAGAAGCAGCTAGTTCAAGTTCTACATGAGTTACTGCTGTCTTACATTGCAATTCATCCAGCTGCAGATGTACACAGACACTTCCTAATGTTTTTGCATGAATTAGATAATCACCCAGGGAACACCGACAAGACACAGAGAGAGATATCTGCTGCCTGGCAGAGTCACAATCACCTCCTTGGGGCTGGGTGGAGTTCCTCATGCCTTCCCCTGCTCTTGAGTCTCTTTCCACCTCCCAGACAGCATGCCTTCTCCCCACCCTCCCTCTCTCTACCACTGTCAGACTACCAGTGTCTGATGTCAGCAAACTGGACATCAGCTGGCTGGCAGTGAGCCAGAATCTTTATAACAGAGAGCAAACCACAGGAAAACGTCCTCAGCTCCTCCACAGATGCAAAGAACAAGACACCCCTACCACACCCCATCTCCAACTCACATGGTACATGTCTAGAGTCCCAGTGCCTCCCACCACAGAATTACATCCATGCAGGCAAGCAGATTGATCTCATCGATCATGTTCAGCCCCAAACTTTCCCATGCTAGGACTGTCTCACAGCAGCCATGCATAGCATTTGTTTGCTGGCCACTTCAGTGCCAAACACTGTCAAGGTTGAGATAGACAGCGGCTTCTGTGCTAGAACAGCTGCTGCAGCATATTTCTGGGGGTGAAAAATTAAAGCACAATTGCAGGAGGTTACCAGAAGCCGAATTTCTCATTCTGTACTGATGCAATCCACTTCTGCAACACTTTCTTCATTATGTTGCTTCAACAAGCCCAGTGATAAAGAACTGCTGTGGCCCAGCTTCCCACACCTGAGAGAAAAGTTCTGATACTGGGCCCCTTAAGAAATGGTGCAAGCCATTAGGCTCAGCACAGGCCCCTGAACTGCAGTCACTCTGGAGAGTGAGGCCCAGGGCAGAGACTGGGATGAAAATACCACCAGTGTCAGCAGTAGATTTTCTGGCACCCTCTCACCACAGAGAAGCTCAGATGGGCAAACAGATGGTAACAATTCTCAGGAACTGAAAAGGCCTGGATTCAAATGGGAGGCCAAGAGGTGAAAAGGACTCACGAGCTCACACGTGGAAGCTATATGGAAGCTATTTGTCAAGTCCTGGAGAGACAGGCAAGGGCAAAACCCAGCTGTGCTAAGGATATGGAAATCTCACCCTGGAGGCATTAGCAGTCCAAAGCCCAGACCCCAGCACACCAAAGGTCACGCACTGGTCCTTGGTCACATGTGGTGAGTGCTGTTCTGCAGCCTCAGTGCTACCAGTATTGACCCAAAGAAAGTTTTCAGCACTGATCATCCCACCAAGGCCCAGTCCAACCAAAATATCAGTATTCAAACATACAGTAGATGGAAGATGGTCTTGATATTACACAGCTAAACCCAGATTAGGACTCTCATCAGGCACTATATCCAGATCACTTTCAGTGTCAAGTCAAGATGAAGTTCCTCCCCTCTGTCTTGCACTGAAACTAGTCACCCATCAAAGGCATGCAGAGTGTGCAATGAACAACCCAAATGTTAGCACAGGATGCATTTTTCTCTTCTCTGATGGCCTTTTTCATCCTAGCATCTCAATGCAATTCAAGTAACACACTAAGCCTCCAAAAGAAAATGGTATTGATACTCTGTAGGCTTCCTACTGTGTAGGAAGTCAAATAAAGAGCAGCTGAGATGGCTTGTTCAGCCTGGAAGAGAGTGAAAGGAGACCTCATCATAGTCTAGAACTTCCTTATGCGGGGAAGCAGAGGAGCAGGTACTGCTCTTTTTTCTGTGGTGACCAGTGACAGGAATTGAGGGAATGACCTGAACCTGTGTCAGGGGAAGTTTGGGTTGGATATTTGGAAAAGGTTCTTCACCCAGAGGGTGGCTGGGCACTGGAACAGGCTCCCCAGGTTAGTGGTCATGGCACCAACCCTGCCAGAGTTCAAAAAGCATTTGGACAATGCTCTCAGGCACATGACGTGATACTGGGGCTATCCTGTGCAGGGCCAGGAAATGCACTTGTTGGTCCCTTCCATCTCAGGGTATTCTATGAATCTCTGATTCTGTCTATTCATACAAGCAGGCAAACCACGGCAGAAAGCTCTGAGCAAATTGTGAAACCTATCTAGTGACTTCGCAGCATAACTGGAAATACACCCATGTACCCATACTCTCTGCCTCATACTTTAAAATTATGTTTTCCATATCAGCCACCTACCCACACAAACAAAGTCAAATTGGACTGTGTGTTGTACCACCCCAAAGCTGCTCTCTTCCAAGAGATCTCTCTCCCTGCAAATGCTACACTCGCACTTCCCAAGCTTCTGTAAGTAGATTCCAAAGGTGCTCCTGGCAGTCCTACTAAACAGCACAGGAGGATCCTTTACCTCCTCTGTTTACAGAACATGCCAAGACCAATTCGCCCCCTGGGAATGAGCTCAGCAGCTCCAAGAAGTCTTTGTGCCACCCCAGACTTCCTTACACCTCAGGTGAACCTGATGACTTCACCTCGAACCAAAGGATGACCCTGCTCTCCTCGACCTTGTGCTCTCAGCATTGCCAAAAAAGCCAGATACGCTAAAGTGGCAGCAGCCATGCAGGGTGGTAGTAGACTTCATTAAATAGCAATTGGTTGGCAGCAGGACCTGCATGCAAGGATGTGTCTGTCGAAGGACCGTGATCAAGGGGTGCTGGGAGAGGGCATTCGCTGCAGCAATGCGGGTGTCTGCACAAGCCAGGGTATTTCTGCCCAATTAAGGGAAAGAATAGAAGCCTTCTGAGCTAATTTTCTAGTCCTTTGGAGAAGCGAAGAAAAGTGTGCATTGAAATATTCTTACTCTGACTCAACGGGGAGACACTGGGTGGCCAGCTGACCAGCCAGGGTGGGAAATACATCTGACAACAGTTCAAGCTCATGTCTGGAACACTAAAGGACTGAATTACTGTACCCTGTGAAGCTGGAAAGGCATAGCCTGGCATCTAACTGAAACAGGACTTTTAAAACCTGCTCCTGGTACAGCCTTCCCTGCTGCAGGAGGCTGAACTGAAAAGCACGGATAATGGAGGTTTCCATTTATTCACAGGCCATGAAAGGACAGCAATTCCCTAACCCCTGAAAAGCACTCAGATTGCCCCCAACCCACTTGTCTCCCAAATTTGCTCCTCTTTCTTACCAAAAGGCACCAAATCACTGAAATACAGGGAGACATTTGGACACCCCGTCATTGACCCATGGGCTTCCTGTATAAGCTGCTTAAACATCCTGACACAGAGCCACTCTACACCGTAACTCTCTGGACCAATATATCAATATCACCAGCCAACATAAACAGAATTTGATGCAAAGCACTTGGCATCTCTTCATCCACTCTTGAGTTACCCATACCACATCACACCCCCAAAGTGTCTTCTTATCTCATAACACATTTGCTTCAGGCACAAATTCATCTTGCCTGATACTCTTTGTCATCTGTCAGCTGCACAGAGCAGCAGGAATGAGAAGTAAGGCTCAGGGATAAGAGTGAAAGCCACATCTGCTGCTCAAAAAAGAAGTCTATCTGATAAACTTTTCAGCTGCATTCTCATGGGCAAGCACATGACAGCAAGGATAAGAATTGCAAAGCAAGAATGGTATGATATTCACAGCTCAGATGAAGCCTTAGAGTAGCCTGTCTAATATTAACATTCCTCGTATGCATTGTTTACCTGACTAAGAAACACATGATGCCACACACTGCCCAGGCAAATAGTAAGAGCCATTTTTGTTGGAAAATGGAAACAGACCAAAAAACAAACACCCTAGTCCCATTTTGTAAGTGGGGAATGGAGGTCTTGAATGACTTTCATAGCAGAAATAAGTACAGGTTGCAAGCAAAAACCTCATCACAGAGCTTCATGTCACTGGCTGAAAGTTAAGCAACTTATTTTATAATAATACAATTTGCATTATTACTAAGATAATACAAATGACCAAATGCAATATTCAGGCTGCATCTCACTTTGTCTGTGTGTGTCATGTCATGCCCTCGGTATACTTTCTTTCAAATTAAATCCACCAGCTGACTATCCTTTCTTCATAACATTGATTCCACAACCTGAAATGTTAATGACATCTACAGTAAAAATGTTATTTAAAAAAAAAAAAAAAAAAAAAAAAAAAAAAAAAACACACTGTCACCTTCACTCCAGATCTCAACTTCTTGTGCAAAAATCTTTGCCACAATTAATCCAGAAGTGTCAAGAACAAACAGACAAGGAAGCCAATTATTCTCACAAGGTCTCCCCAGAAAAAAACAAGAGTTTGGAAACCTTATTTAAACTAGCCCCTAACCTTTACCAATATACTCCTAAACACAGTGCTGAAAGGAACTTAAGGCAGAGCAGGCAGATGCTACGCCTGGGATCCAAATCAGAGAAATCACCTGGGCCAAAAGAAACATTTCCCCATTTACTCACGTGCATTCTGAAAAAACAGAAGGCTGGGCATAGGCATACCAGCTTTCTTCTCCTCTCATAAGGATGTGAGACTAATTAAAGTCTGTCAGTATCACTAGAAGATTTGGGTGATGTGAAATGCAAGACTGGGCCTTTTGAATGTTCTGTGAGCAGAAACTTGGCTAGAAGGTTGAAAAGGGGGTGAGGAAAACTGTACTAAAAACACAAGTCTCTGCATTATGTATTCATGGGATGTGTGCTGCCAGCAGGACTGAGAAAAACCAGCAATGTAATAGCGAAATGGAAAGGTCTCACTTTTAGAGATCTTAGAAAATAAATACATAGTCCTTTCTTTTAGTGGGTCTGTCTTGTAGGCTTAAAGGGAGTGTTGTAAGCAAGGTTAAAATTAGTACATCCAACCAACCAGAGGCAGTGAAATTCTTCCCTAATGAGAAGAAATTCAGAACTGAAAATAATTGTTTTTAGCTTACTGCAATGTACCAGGGCCAGCAGATGTCTGCAGATATCCTTTCAAACTGACACTACACCAGTGCAAAAAGAAAAACCAATAATGAAGAGAGCTGAAATACTAATTCTACAGCAAGGCCTTTGAAAGAGAGGTGCCAGATGGGAACTACACAGGGCAGCCTGCCCCATTTCCCAGGCTCTGCAGAGATAAGGCAAACTTCTAGCATTTCCACACCTCCCTTCCAAGCCCAACTAAAGTGCTGCAAAATCAAGAGTAACTGCATCTAGAGCAAACTGTAAACAGCCTGTATTTGTAAAGTGTTAAGAAGGTAAAAAGCACTGTTTTACATTGCTGTAAAACTCCCAAAAGTCATAAAGAGATCTGGGCCCAAGGAGGTCATCACCTATCATCAAGTCTACAAGCACTTTTATCAAAGGCTTTTTTTGATACAACCCTAAGCGATTAATTTATTTTAGAGTAAGTTGTATAGGTCAGATCATGGAAACAGTGGTAACTTGATGAAAGCAAACTCCAGTGATTTTGTTCCTCTGCCATGCAATGAACTGGACAGTACTAGTGCTGCCTTCCTCATAGGGTAGCAAGAGAACAACCCAGCTGTAGCAGGAGCCACTCAAGAAGCAGTGCCTTTACCTCTCAAGAGGGCTATCTACACTTACCCTGGTTTATCCTAGAGAGACAGCAGAAGTACCCTGAAGGTACACGCCTGAAGATATGAATACCAGAAGCAAGCCCATGAATTTACTGAGCCTTGCCTAAATAACCCTTTTCTGCCTTTGCTCACCATGCCTTTTTTTCAAGCGATGCTTCTTTCCTCACGTGAAGTTCTGCCTTACCTGCTGCATTTTTTCCAGGTCAAGGCTGGGCCTGCTGACCTTATCCCCATATCCTTGTCGATGTCTCTTACAAGGCATGACCTGCTCAAGGCCTGCCCCAACGCTTGTGAAGATTAAAGGTCTGGAGGCCGGGCTCCGCACCAGGGGCTGGAGTCTCTTGGGAGGGGAGGCACTGAACAGCACAGGGCTGGGGCTAGTGTGCAGGCCATCGCCCTGCTCCGCCACGGGCCGGATGGACATGGCGCACAAGTTCTTCACTTCGTCGTCACTGGAGGAGGTGTTGTTGCCGTCGCTGCAGCAGGCCAGCCGGCTGACCTGCGACCACTTCCGCTTCTCAGCAGCAAACTCTCGGTTGATGCGTTCCAGCTCCTCTTCTGAGCTGTGGCGGTCAAGGCTGGCATGGAAGAGGGCCCGAACCTTGCAGCATTGCTTCTCCTGGTTCTGGAGCTGGTTGGTGGCCAGAGGAGTCAGGGTACAATTCCGTCTTCTCTCTGGTGGGAGGAGGAGATAGAGGAGTGGCAGAGCAGATCTGTGTCCCATGGCCCAATAAACTGGGCCTGTTTTCTCCTGACCTGTTGTGTTCATCTCCTCCCAAGTAAACTAGTGAGTTGTTTCCCCACCTTTTCTTCCCTAGATGAAACATCCCCCAGCAGAATGCTTCCCTTTGGAAATTTACAGATCTTTGTTCAGACTGCTAGATGTCCACTATCAAACCATCCCCTGGAAGTCTAGTTCCAGAGAAAAAACATGGACCTGTCACCTGCCTCACCACCTCAAGGTGAAGAAGACATGAGCTTACAAATGTGTGGCTAGGCACTTGCCTCTAGCTGAAAACATTAACTTCCAGTGACCAGTTCTCAGGGCAGAAGGAGCAAGTTATGTTATTCTAAGCATTACCTTTGTGGCTCAAATAAATGAGATTTGGTTTTTGGAAACAAAAATTCTCTATTACAAGACTTGTCGCACAAGAGAGTATGTCTTAAGCTACAAACTAGGCATCCTTTATCTCTTCCACTGAGCTCTTCCTATGCTAAGCAGATGGATCAGGGATTTGAATTTTGACAGGATTTGAATTGAGTCAGGAATTTAACTTCTGCTGCCTCTGCGTAAGAATCCACTTGAACCTGGACACAGGGTATGCACGAACTGCAGACTTAGCTTAACTCAAGAGATGCATTTACTACAGATTTTACCTGCAGCTCCAAGCTACTTCATATGAAGTCCAAAAGCAATAGCAGAGCACCTGTATCTTCTCTACCAAAGACCCTCGCTAGATGCAAGAATAGGGCTGCGCAATACCAACAGTATAGGAGGAAGAGAGAGATAATCAAATGAGTTGATGGGAATGAAGAAACTGAAGGTTAAAACTCAAAAGTAGCAAGAATGAGGACACCTAGAACAAAGATGACACAAGTTCAAAAGCATGGAATAGAAGACAAATTTTAGTCCCAGCTCTGCTGCTAGCACAGTTGTGGACCATCTCTGCCTCACATCTGCAGCACTGGGACTTTAACACATGGTTAACAACGTCTGTTTCTAGTGGTAAAAATGCAACTGAAGCATCTAATAACACCAGCCTCTCCTTGTGAGGTCCCAAAGGCTTCAAGGTGATTGATTTAATGAATCTGATTGTGGTACATTGGGGACTGAGAAGGAGGCACTTGCAAAAGCACAAGTGAAAAGAAAAACTGACTTCAGCCGTAGTATCCCGGGATCCTTCTATCTTCATCCCTTTACCTCTGTCGATCTGAGCAAGTTCCTGGTTCTCTCCCTCAGAGTCATCGCTGTCCTCATCACTTGGGGGACAGGAGATCTAGTGGACAAGGAGAAAGAAAAGGCTTCATCATGAACACTGAACATTGCCCTGCTGCTGCCCAAGCCACTTCCCGCACCCTCCCCCTCTCATATCCTGCAGGCATCCACCCCACCCAGCCACACACACCCACCCACAGCACCTCCCAATGTGCATACACATCTTCATCTCCCAGTCTCCCATCGTATCCTCTTACCTTCAGCAACACAGAACACACAGCACACTGCTATTTCCATCATACTGCCCTGCAAACTCTTTCCCAAGCACAATGAACATATACTGCCTTTCACTTCCCAGACATGTAGCTTATAACCATCATGGCCTACCACATCCACATCACGTGGATAACAATCTCCAAAACCTCCTCTGCCGAGATAAAGACACATCCTGTTAACAGCACTATCATCTTGCAAGGCACCCACAAATGGAAGTGGCAGGTTAACTTCAGCCATCCTGTGTATGTACCCACGCTTCCCCCTTGAAGCTCACACACAAGCCACCACAGAGGTTGTCCTTTCCTACAGGACAACCCTGAAGTATTTAATAGAAATAAAAGAAACATGATTTTGCAGAAACGCAGACTATACCATTATGTTGTCACCTCCAGGAGATAACTTACAGTACCACTGTGCACCCTTAAATGCTCCAAGAGTAATGACAATTCACATATTTTGTCAATATCAAGACTTTTCAGGAACATTTGCTCTTTGTCAGACAACAGACTTCAAACCACTTATGTAAAGCCTGTCTAACACTGAACAAACCTAGTAGCTGCCTCTCAAGGTGTTGAGAGATCAGAAACCAAGCTTTTATAGGTCAGATAGGTCACACCGCTTCTGAGTTTCCTACACAGAGGAAACCCTACCTATCTTGTTCCTAAAGTGACTTTTGTTTGGCTGCATAGAGCCTACCCATAAGTTATTAGATCAAACCTCTGAGCTACATAGGTTAGTAAGTGTCTCTGGCAACAGCCAAAGCCAAATGAGTCAAAGGAAAACGCAATACTTAAAAGAAACCTTTATGAGAAACAGTTCTGGAATAACATGATCGCTGCAAGATGAACTTCACTATTCCTTACACCTTTTTACTCAGAATAACAAACACTGCCGTCATTCTTAGCTGCCTCAAGCTACTTGCTCACAATAGAATCCAGTGGCAATACATTTCCAAAAGTTACATGCTGTATTTCCATTTTAAGTGTACTTGACTTTTATGGAAGATAAGGCAGCATGCAACTATTACAGTGATTTGGACCCATTTTACCTCCACCACCCTGGGGAGATGTCTTTGTAGTGTTTCTGCCAACCAGAGACACAAGAGAACAGCTACACTTAACTAGGTTCCTAGAAAAGACACACTGCTGATGCAGAGAAACAATAGTAGAGAAATTCTGATCAATACTGACTTTGACAGCTATTAAATCAACACCCTTTTTTGTGACCACCCTCCAAGATTGTGTTGGGAGGGTTTTGTTCCCCCAAAAGCATGTTGACACCTTTTTTCCCCTTCTACCTCTAAAGCTAACTCCTGCTTTTCTGTATTTACATTGCCCTTTAAGAAATCAAAAAATATTTTCCTTCCCTGCTAGTCTTTAGACTACTTTCTTAACTGCCAAACGATGAATCAGGCTAGTCAGATTTCAGATTTATCCCCACTGCAGATATTCCTGAACTAAACGAAGGACATTGTTTTCCCTACTACAACTACAATCTTCTTGTATGTGTTCACACACATGCATGATTTAATAAAGGCAGCTGGCACTGAGGAACACTGCCAAACACAGAGACTTCTAGTTGTCCCCAGAGCAGGTATAATACCTTGTTTGTACCATGGTAGTTCACACAGGGGACAGCTGACACTGAGGTGCCATTGTGCTAGCTGCTGCACAGACAGACAGAGGTCCTGTCTCCCTTACAAAAGCTAAGGCTCCCATTCTAACTCGAGAGGTACTGACCTTACTCTGTGGCTCATTCCCACATAAAAACCTTTCATTTGGACACAGCATGGTTTTCAGTGAAATTTAACAGCTCTGTGTGGGAAACCCAGCGGCTTCAGTTTTTGTACAATGTAATGTAAATGTCAATGTAAATGTCAATACATGGCACAGCACTGCTTCCAAAAAAGAGGCAATGACATCTAGCACATGCAGGTCAAACAGCTACTGCACAATGTCACTGGCTTGAGATGCTTAAGATAGGAGTTGGATTTGAGTCAATGACTGACATTTGAAGGTATCTACCGGTCCTGGGCTTCCAAAATACTCAGTCTTCCCCGTGCAAGGGCAATTTTGCCAGCCCTTGGTTTCATATGGGTAGCTCTCCTCTACCAAGCTCTCCCTGGTCCCTCAGGCAGCCAAAGACCAACTCCCTTGTGAGTTGCCTTAAACACTTTGCTAGAGGCTTTCTTCAGAGCAACTGCAAGAAAAATCTTTCAAACAAGAGACTCTAGTTTTCATGTTCCCCAACAGAGAACCATCATTCATAGTAGGCTAACCATTAATCTTGCAGAGCTGAAATTTTATACCTGAAACCCCTTGCCACAATAGCCCACCACAGGCAAAGATTAATGAAAGATGAAAAAATGGATTCTCTGTCTGCCCGGATAACAAGACTTTCCAAAAACTATGGACATACGTAATCAAAGACTAATGATCTGACTAGCTGGAGATAAATACTCTCTCCCTTGACTCTTCCCAGGCTTTAACAGTAACCCTTCCCTAAACATTCAAAAACCTTTCACTAAACACAGCAGTACTATGTTCATGCCTCCAGCCTCCCTTGCACAGTCCCCGTCATGTATTAGCCACAGATTTACTTTGCCCAAGGCAGTAGAGCCCCATTTTCCTCAGAAATTCAGAACTGTGGCACTGCTATAGCAGAAAATTCAAAAAAACTTCATGTCAAAAGTCCCACCAGATCATGGCGTCAGTCTCAGCACATCAATTGCAGAACTCTTTAGACTGAAAGACACTTCTTGGTATCACAGTAGCCCAAGCTCTTGCTCAAGCTGGAACAACTACAACAGGTTGCCAAGACTGTGCTCAACACACTCTGTGCCTTAACATGCAAAATTGAAGAGAATAAAATGAAATCTTCAATTCACACAGATATGTGGATGTTTACAAGCTATGGCACAAAAGAAGCCTGAAACCAAAAGACAGGTGCCCATGCACCCTTTAGTCTTTCTTTGGGAAATGCAACAGAAAGCAGCCTCCTGTTGATAAGCATCTCAGTGTAACACCTGGATCCTTCAGCTCCAGTACCTGATGTGCCTTCTGTCAGGATAAGGACTCCTTCCATGCCAGATGGAAACATGAACTAACTTCCCCATGCATTTCATTTTTCCATCCATCTCTATTAAGGAAATACAGGTTTGTGTGAAATAACCAGATAGTATTTAAAGAAAACTTGAGCATAAAGCTTACACCTTTGAGAGAGGTTTTAACATGAAAGACAAACTAGCAGATACAAGAAAAAAAAACAGAACAGAAAAATATGTCTGTCTTTCTCATCACACTGCTGCTTGTCAACTCAGTAATGATAACTAACTGCAGCTGAAATTGCCCAGGTCCTAAAGGTCACATCACCCTTAAAGTCTACAGCTCTGAAATACATCAGACAATAAAAAAGTCCCACTATGTTAAATTGGATTTCCTCTTGGTTTGGCTTCCAGAAAAGAAATTATCCTGCTATACAAGTAAAAGTAATGACATTAAGAATTATCTGTGAGCTTACAAAGGATAAGGAATGTGACTTCTAAAGCAGAATAAAACTCTCCCAAAAGGCTTCACTTAAAGGCTGCATTGTCCTAAAAAACTAAAACACCAACAGCATGGTTTGGTGAGGTGCAGTGTATTCATGAGGAAGAGATAATACAAAGGTACAACTGCCCACAGGCAACCCCTTGTTCCCAGCCTGAATGAAGAATACACACAGGCTGGAGGGCATCATTCCCAATCTTCCTGTGAGAAGAGATGGAGTTTACCTCCAGAGAAGTGGTTTCCCCGGCAGAGGCCAACACTGCCTGTGCTGCACATATAAGGCTGTTTGTGACACAGGCTTCTTCACTTTGGGCTGGTCACTCCAGGGAATCTCTGCAACGAAGTAAAGTCCCTTCCAAGAGCTCTGGAAAGAGACTTGGCTGAGTTGGTCGCACACACTGCATTCTGGCACAAAACCAGAAAGCAATGGATGAGCTCAACTATGACTACTGATAGCTGTGCTATGGGGAACTGATTTCCATTTCTTCAGACTTCAGATCGGAGAAATGAAACCAGTGCTCACTTACCTCCCCCCAGCCACCCTGACTACAGAGCAGGGCAACCTACAGCATAGGGCTCTGCTGCTGGCTCTTCTCCATTCCCACTGCCTGGCTTTAGCAAAAACATTTCACTAAATTTCCCTAGTGTTATTTTTCCAGGTCAACAACTGGTGCAGTTGCCATGGGATACTGCCTGATCTTGAATGAGGGAGGTGCCATCCTGCCAATTATAAGAAACTCTGTATTGGAGAGAGCTGGAAAGCAAAGTAGATGATGAGACACTGAAAGGCAGTTCAGAGCCATGGAACATGAGGAAGAAGGAAGGAATGAGTCAAAAGACCTTCAAATTAACATGTAACTCCTTTCCCAAGATCTCCTTTAATTTTGAGAGATTCAGTATTACAGGGAAAATTTATGCAAGTGCAACAGGCTTGCTCTCTCCTCAAGAAAAGTTGCCAAGTTAGAGATTAAATTCAGTTCAATCTTCAAACATCCACATGTGAAACATGACTGCCCAGGCTGTATCTGGGGTTTACAGCTGGGGTCCTTCAAAAGGTAAACTCTCATCTAGAACCATCCTGGTCTGGAAAAGCTTTTCTAGAGTATTTTTCCCACATTATTATGTTCCTTTTTAATTTTCACAGTAAAAACTACTGCTCTCAAACTCTATTCCCCACATCCCAGCAAATGGCTACAGTTCAAACCCAGGGTTCGTAACCCTTGAACATGGTCCTGTCTGACAGAGCAGCTTTGAGTCAATGAAAGCAGGAATCGGCCAGTGAGACACAGGACTCCCTGAGGCCCTTGTTTTCTAGGCCTGCTCCGTGCCAAGGACAGCAAAATTCCTGTTGTAGGAATGCCACAGATGTCATCTTCTGCATGGGCCTAAAGTATATTTAATCATCAGTGGTTTCACAGATCTGAGAGAACCAAAGTCACTCCAGGTAGCGAAATCTGCAATGTTTTAACAGTTATTATTTTTGTTCAGTGCTTGTCATTCTCAGACACTGCCAAACATGGTGACTGGCAACTCTCAGGATGCAAGTGGTGGCAGTCATTAACCAAAGAACATGGAAATCGAGCTTCTGTTCTGAGGAACAATGACTAAACTGCATTTCCAGAAGCATAAGCTAAATTGGGTTGCCTAGATCTTAAAAGGAAGGCACAAGGCTTACACAGAACAGTGAGGATATGAGTGGTGCATGGGTGTGAGGACGCACATGCATGGTCCTCTTACTGTTTTAAATCCTCTCCCTCATCCACCTGTACTTTCACAAATCCACACGTGTGTTTTGACCATACTGTCTACAGCTGCTGGAAAGAATTTACACCTGTGGACAAATCTGACTAGAACTAAAGCAAAGAGACACCACCCTAGTCTTGGGGATCCTCATCTGCAAGTGGAGTAAACCAGAGGACTCTCTGCAGGCATGTGCAGTGGGGCTGGCTTCAGCCCTGGAAAAGGGTACAAAGAGACTGGCCAAACTCGCAGAACACAGCTGACTCTCATCTGCCCCACATCAGTTCTCTTTGCAGGAGGCAGAGTGTGCGGACATCTTATTCAAAATCTTCCCCTGCTCTTCCCAGGTTGATCTCCCATGATTCCCCTGCTTTTCCCTGAGATCATTTTGCAGGGCAAGGCTAAAGATAACTTTAAAAAACCCCAGCAAATCCTGATTAATTCACCATTAATCAAGAAAAATATGCATACAGCACCAGAGAACCTATGGTGCATGAACACAAGGACTCCACAGCCACCAGAAACTAGATACCTGATGTTCCCCAATCCCAGGGAAGTGAATGCAGCTGATGCCTACAACTGAGACTCCTATCCACCCTGGGTCTGTTCTCAAAAACTCTGGGAAAATATTGTTACAAGAGTAAATCCAAGATCATGCTTTTAAATTCCACTCAAAATAGAAACAAGTGCTTGCAAAGAGATTAGAGCAGACTCAGTTCTACCAATGGTATAGGCACCCACATGGAGGCACACGGTCCTCCTATCAGGCATCACACTTGTGTGATAACAAAAGACATAAAAGGAATGCTATCAATTAAAAAATTAGTCTTTAAAGGCATCCTAGGCAAAAAACACCCAGACTCTGTTCTTTAGCACCCAAAATACTCCAAGTCTGAGAGAATCCCATTAGGTTCATTTATCCTCAAAGCCACTATGAGAACAAGAATCTCTCTGGTTAAACATAGTTGCAGTCATGTTTGGGACCATGATTTCACAGGTTATAAATTTCACTTGTTAAAAATACAGATAAAACAAAGTCACTACAGCCCTCACTCAGCAGGTGGATGGGGTCTATTAACAAAGGTGTTACCATAGAAATAGAGTCTTTAATCCTTCAACTTCCTCCTTGACTTCCCAGACCACTGTGTTCCAAAGTAAGACTACTTCTGCAGTATGGAGTCAGGGGAATGGTGCAGCTCCATGCTGTGATATGTATCACTCTCTCTAGTAGCACGAATTTTCACAAATTCCCAAACTATCCCACTGTTGTTGGCTTAAGAGGCTAGTTAAAGTTTATAGCTCTTACTGTAAGTGATAGAAACCACACACTCCTCCAACTCCACTTCTACCTGCAGGTAAACCTCACAGATGTGCCACTTCCCAGGAAGTGTCCCACAGATCTCCTACCCTCCTCCCACACTCAGCTTCTGCTCTGTACAGATACCCAGCAAAGCCTGGCCTCAGCTGGCAGTCACCTGAATGTGATGGACCCACACTAAGAGTTTCTCACCAGCTCTGTTACTCTACTTAAAGCTTTGCTGATGTGATAAGGAGAGTTACGGCTAATTCGTACCCACATATCAATGATTCTCATGGAGGCTGGTGTCCACCTGTTAACTTTTTCATCCTGTGAGGAGAGACAGCATAGCTCAGATGAGAACTAACAAAGAAAAAGGTAGCAAAGTGTTGGAAAGGAGCAGCAACGCACAAAGCAGTTGTACTACAAAGAGATCCCTTTCCAAAGGAGGTCAACTCCCCTGACAGCTCTCAGCTTGGAGCCCTGGCATTTGCCTGGCTCACACCCGGCAGGAGCAGTGTTATTCAGCAGTGTTGACACCACAAAGCACAGCAATCCAGAAAGACAAAAAGGAGTCTGAAAGATTAAAGACCTTCATTACAGAGCCTCATCCACCCTGGCTAAGATACAGTGCCTTGGCTCCATCTGTAATTTACAGCCTATTTGCTGCTGAACCTCAACTCCAAACAGTCAGATTAAAAGCACCACTATTTATCACAGGCTGACAAGCCTCTCAGACATAAGAAAAAGACAGTACAAGGGACACCTAGAACTGGAGAGGCACCTATAATAGCTGATCTCATCTGTAATGCATTTAACTCAGGGAGAGAAGATGGGAGATGGCTGCTCACAGCAGTGCCAACCATTCCTGCCTTGGCCACGGGGATTTAAACAAACCCCTCCCGACTCATAGCCCACCCCCACCGGCCTAGCTCAGTTACTATATTGCTGTGATGGGAAAAGGTTTCTTTGCACAGGCCAGCTTCTCCAGCAGTTTACAGCAACTCCTCAGCATTCCATGAGTCCCTTCAGCCAGGGAAGCACGGCTGACAGCAGCTGGCATAAACAACACATCTGGTAACAGTTTTTCCATTCCCTACTCTAAAGACTCAGAGGGCAACTGCCTTTGCCCTGACATACTTCCTTAGCTGCGGAGAAGCTGCTTGTGTTGGGAGACCTCACTCGACACTCACCTCTGCTCAGCCATAAAGAACTACATTAGGCACATTTGCAAACACAAAGAACAATGCCTTACAGTCAGGCTGGAAAATACATTTGGAGCACATGAGACATTTCAGGTTTCTCCTCCTCTCAAGGTCTCACATTAACCCTTCTGAGTGCAAGCAGATGAGAGCTGTTTCATCTCTCTGGGTGTACACCAAACTTCTTGCATTTTATCAGAGAGCAAGCCAGTAACATAGGATAATCCTTTCAGACCAGGTCTTCGATCCATTTGGTTAGGCACCTTCAAAGTAAGATTTAGGAACATGTCATAACTTAAAATGGCTCTCACTGCACCAGATCCTTTCCTGGTAAACATTCTGTGATTCCAAGTGGATCCTAGTTGGGAAAATCTGACAAATGGGTTGTCAGATCATCCCACACATGGAGGGATGGGCTAGAGATGAGTGCACAAAGACAGAAATTGAATATTCACTCTTTTCTCCAATATATGACACAGAAGGTACGAAATTATATTAGCATGAAGCAGGTCCTAAACAAACAACAGATGATCATTTGGCAGTATGCGGTTGAGACGTGAAATACTTTGCCACCTGATGTTCTGGATACAAAGACCTTACACAGATTTGGTGGTGTAAAATGAACAGGTTTAGGTAAAAGAGGCTTAGTGGGCTACTAATACAGGAGATAGGATACTGGGGGAAACCGTAGGTCTAACACGAGATGGATGCTCCTAAACCCCATTCACAGAAGTGGGACACAGAGCACCATACTCTACTACACATGGAAGCTGCTGATTTTCAAAGCCTCTAAATTATTTCAGTTCATATGCTTCACCCCAAATACCACTCTCCTCTTAATTAGCATTTGGCCATAGAACTTTATTTCCTAGGAATAACCAACTCATAGGAATAAAAAAATTATAAAGAAAAAAAAAGAAACACATAAGAACAGACTGGCTGCAGACAACTGTCTGGAACAACCACTTTGCTTTGTGTGTAATAACTGGGTGACAGGATATGGAAGGATTATTTTATATTTTTCCAGCTTACATCCAGACACACTCTCAGCAAACTGGAGAACCTAGCTGCCTGTCTTGCACCTTTCCTCAAGATGGGAAATTCCCCGTTCAACCAAAGGGAATTTTATTGTCATCTTATGCCCATATAGAGCTTGGCAGATTGTGGCCTGTCATGCCAAGAAGTAAGGACATTAGTTAAATAAAAACCAGTATGCATCATGGAAACAATGTGACCCTGTTAGGAAGGACTAAGATGAAGCAGATTGCTGAACAAAATAGGTGTGAAGGGATAGGATCTTTCTGCTATCAGCAACTCAGATTGTGTGATCTCCTTGAAATATGTGGCTCAAAACCAGACTTGTAGCCCAGACAAATCAATTACTCAGCTACCAAGCAATAGCTTGGTAGAAATATCAGAAACCAAGGCCTGCCTATTCTCATTGTGGACACTTATCAATATTTAGGTATTTGGACATCTCCCAAATACCAGGCATCTCCCATCCTTTCATAAATCTAAATTCAGATAAGGACCATCTGCCTTGAAGTTAGGCAACAAACCTCAGGTGAACCTATCCATGAAATGGGAGCCATGACTAATAAAAACTTCCCCTGGAGAACTAAGCTCAGGCATAGGTTTCCTTTTTCTCCCCAGAAAGCGTTTCAAGCCCTGAACTCATAAGTCTTCTCACACAGCTGGTGCTGGAACCTGGATGGAGAGGTGATTCCAGGCGAAGCTGTAGGGGGCCCTTCGCAGGTGTTTGCTGGGTACAAAGACCAATCAACCCAGCTGCGCTGTTTGAGGAAGGCAACCCATAGCCTCACAGTCTACTGTGCCTAAGGGATACCTCCCCAGGTTACACTGCATCTCCTCACTCACAGCACTCATCTGAAAGGGGCATGCCAGTGCATCACAGACATTGATCTGTTCCCAGCACCACAGCTCAGGCCTTGGCAAGCTGAAGTGGCTCTGCAGCAGGCTGAGCCTGGATGATAAGCTGCCTGGGGAAGAGTGCTGGGGCAGGAGAGGGCTGGAAACAAAGACTGGACCACACCAGCTGCTTTGCAAAGCACTCACAGAATCTTCTTTGGGCTTTTAGCCCCTGCCGCCCTTAGATGACATTCTGCTGTGCTAGCACAGAACAACTACAAAGAACCAGGATTTGGATTACTGCACATGCAGCTATGGGGCAGCTTCAGTGCAAATCTACCAAGCCAGATACTTTCTTACACCCAGGTCCAACAGGAAGTTTCCATAAGCATCCACAGTATTTTGCCCTCCATCAAAGGCGGACTAGAGAAGCAACCATGTGAGCTCTTCACATGGGTACTCTGTTGTGGCATGCCCCTTCTGCTAAAGCTTCTCAAAGGGATAACAGCAGAAGTTCTGGGGGAGCACTTGGTATGCTGCAGTGATTACAACAGAAATGGAAAAAAAAAAACCACTACTCACCATGTAAGAACTGAACAATTCAGTGTGACATAGACTGAGGTACATATGCGCACACAGACCAGCCTATGACAAACAGGAGGTTATAATGGGCACAAAAAGCAAGAACACAGCAAGAAAGGGAAGAAATGCCTAGATAAATAGCCCCGAGCTGTCCACCTCCACTGAGTGACCATGCCAATCCAGAAGAAACCTTCTTTGAACTGTGCTTCACCTGTTTGCTGCATGCCCATAGCTTGGGCAGCCCTGTGCCCAGACTGGCATGGAGACATCTCTGCACAGGTCACACTGGGTCATATGTCCTTTACATCGACTTTTAGGCCTGGGTCACAGCAGAGTTCACACTGCACAGGGAAAGCTTTCAGTGCAGATAAAGGTCACAACTAATTGGCTTTTCTCTAAATCCTTGCCTGGGTGTTCACACTGAGTTCTTGTGGGTGGTGCTGGTGCCTATTCAAAAACAGCTTAGCTGGCTGACTGCTGGTCACCGGTGGCAGGAGGACAAACAGGCTCTGCCCACGGCCATGTACAGCAGCTCCTGCAGCAGAACACAGCCCTGAGGACACACATACCTGTGATGCTGGTTGCTAGGAAGAGCTGGATCACCCGGCAACCTGAATCCCACTCAACAGGAGAACAGGGCCTACAGATAAAGGCATGGGGGTAGGAGGGGTTGGCACTGCCTGCAATGTGTGTGGGAGTGCTATTTCCCACTGAAAAGGGAATACAGCCCTTGGTTCCCATACTGAGGCAGCCCAACAACACTTCTGTGACCCCAGGCATGCTCCAGGAACAGCCAGGGAATCTGGCCAGACAGAAACATTACAGCAGAGTGGTGCTCTGCCCACCCACCACTCCACAGAAATGTCCTAAGCAGATGCAAGCCTTGCTTCTTACTATAAAAAAAAGTTGAACTCATTTTTTGTGAAAGCCATATAATTTAAATAATGACCTGGGTTCTGCTTTCTGTTTTCACCTCAAATATTAGTTCTTGTCATGCTCAGGAAAACATTTAGCATTCCAAACAGTACAACAAATTTGGGACTTGTGGGACAATGCATGGCAGCAGGAAATGAAGAACTGTACTACCCAGCAAAGCAAAATAATCAGCTTTCACTGAAATCCCAAAGTTAAATACATAGCACTGACTTCTCAGAATTTCGTTTTTCATACAAATACAAGGAAAAGTACTGAGATTTCTTTGAGCTTTTGGGAGGTGAACTTTTTTTAAGCTAGTCCATAGTTTCCTATCAGTCATAAAGGCCAGCTGAGAGAATGTCTCAATGAACCACCCCAGTGTCAGTGAATGCCCCAACACGCTGTATTTGCAGTATCTGCAATTTGTCTGAAGTGCCACTCTTCAGAATTAAGTCATTACAGGAGATTATCAGTGTTGAATGTCTGCATGGGAAAGATGACAACCCTTAAAGACTCAGACCTTCGAAGCCAAGCAGAAAGAATTGCAAACCTATTATTTTACAATGCCCCAGGCAGAAGTCTCAAACTTAAGGCTTAAAGCGCCTGGGATTGCCTATTCTATTCTTCGCCTTGGCTATCTACCACAGCATTTCTAACCCACTAGCATATATATTTTTAGTCCAAATATCACAAGCCTAACTTCAGGCATATTCATAGATACTCCAAAAGTCAAAACCATACTTACACACTGTGATTCACGTGTTTGTGCCTTTCCTAAGTGAGATTACGACAAACCAGAAACATCTAATGTAACCAGCTGATGTAACAGGAAGAAAAGCAAAATTTCAATGTAAAGCGGAGCCCTACAGCTCTAGAAGAATGAATCTGCTCAGTGGGATCTGCTGAAAAACCCACGAAGCAGAGAAAACCTGTATACACCACAGCAGACAAAGTTAAATTTTCTCTGTGCCAAGCTGAAGATCTGTGACACATGACAAGCAATTGGCCCAAAGAAAGACAGAAATCAGGCTGTCCTCATTCCTAGGAAGCATGGGCACTTATGCAGATCTTTGAAAACACACCCACTGTGCATCAGTAACAACGCTACTCCACTCTTTTTTGGTCTAAGAAGAAAATAAATAACACTCCTGGCTCTGCAGAGTAACAAGCTACCACAGGGACACTGACTCAATCCCACTGCCTGCAAGCTTGGGGTTCACTTTGCACAGCCAACTGAACCCCCTTCATACAGGGAGGATCAAGATGATTCCCAGTTGCCTGTCAGGGCTGGCCAGCCAGACCAGAGTCTCATAGCCAATTCCAGATACAGATGCCAGTAGGAAATAACTGAGATGACCTTCTGGTCCCCAGTGCTGTGTATGCACACATATAAGCTGCAAAGGTACATCAAAAGAGCTGACACAGTAACTTTTTTAGTTAACACACAATGCCATTTAAGCAAGTATAAGGCTAAAATTATGTAGCAGAGAAATGCAGTTCTCTGTCACCAGAATACTCACATATGACTTCACATCATTGATCAACATTGTGTCTGAATTATCTCTGCCCAGGACCAAAATGAGTATGCCAAGTACATAAGTAATTTAACAACCTTTGTGGATTAGAACATCCATTGTATCAATTCCAAAGTTGTTTGTGTCAACAGCAAAGTTGGAATGAAATTGTCACCTTTAAAGTGCTCAATTTTCTTTGGCTACATGTTCCAGCCAGTTAATTTTTTAACACACCACAATCCAACTGTTTCATTCTGATAACACCTAGGGCCACTAATTAAGGGCTTAGTTTGACTGGCAATGCACAGACTTGTTCCAGCCAGATGCTCCCTGCCCCAAGGAGCTTGCTTGCAAGCAAAGCTCAGAAAACAGACACCCACACTTTAGCCACTACATAAATAGTAAGGCCACATGAGTTAAAGAGAAACTTGGAAGAACACATTTGTGTGAGAGACCCCTACCCCAAGCTGTGGGGATGGACAAGACATTTGATTTGTAGAAAGCTCACAGAGTTGGTTAGAGAATACTTGTAAGGCCTCAATATCAGCACTCCATCACAAACCCACATGCAAGCCCAAGATATGCATTTTAAAAGCTCCTTGATCAGCTTGACTTATGGTTCAGAAAGTGCTTTTCAGGACTACCAGTTCAAAACTATGAAAGAAAATAATAAAAACCTGTTCTACATTGTAATACTGATAACTAACCAAAAAAAAGTAAATAAATAAATACCAGGCTTCGAGTTACAGACTCCTCTCACTTTCTTGGTTTGAAGCATTTTACTTACAATATGGGACACACTCCCCTGTTCTCACTCTCCTTCTCCTGTCCCAGCTGCTCTGGAACAGACCCAGTTGCTAGCTGTTATCAAAGATGATCCCTAATCTCAAGTCAGAGCTGCTTCTGGATCAAAAGCAGCCAAAAAGGTTCCTAAATCTGGCCTAATCTCTAGCAAATAACACCAGACCATTGAAGCAAGAAGTAGGCCAAAGAATGAGGCACCAGGCAATTCCCTATCCTTTCTTGGCTTTAGCCACAGAAGCTGAAGGTTGAAGAGCTGAAGCTCTTAAGCCAACGGACTGTCCTATGAACTACAAGAGCTCAGGAGTAGACATGCTGCCCCTGCTACAGGGGTACAAGCATCCAGTGGGAAGACACCTAGGAAAACTTGACATCCACAAGACTGCAGGGCCTGATGGGATGCTTCCACAAATGTTGAGAGAGCTGGCAAATACCAAAGCTAGGTCATTCATGATCATCTTTGAAAGCTCGTAGCAATCAGGAGATGTGCCTGAGAACTGGAAGAAAGCAAATGTTACCATAGCCTACAAAAAAAGGCCAGAATTAGGACTCAGGGAACTACCGGTCAGTCTGCCTCACCTCAATCCCTAGAAATGTGATGGAGTGCCTCATTCTGGAGGCCATGTCTATCGACATGCATGACATGGAATAGTCAGCATGAATTTACTAATGTCATGCCTGACAAACCCAGTTGCCTTCTACAATGAAACAACTAGCTGGTTGGATGAGGGGACAGCAGTGGATGTCATCTACACTGACTCCAGCAAGGCTCTCAACCTTGTCTCTCACAATATCTTCATAGGCAAACTCAGAAAGTATGGACTGGATGAGCGGACAGTGAGGTAGATTGAGAACTGGCTGAGGGTCATAATCAGTGGTACAGAGTCTAGTTGGAGGCCTGCCACTAGTGGTGTCCCCCAAGGTTCAATACTGGACCCAGTATTGTTTAACTCATTCATCAATGACTTGGATGAAGGGGCAGATGTCTCCTCAGCAAGTTCACTGATGACACAAAGCTGGGAGGAGTGACTGATACCCCAGAGGCTGTGCAGCCCTTCAGAAGGGCCTCGCCAGGTTGCAGACATGGGCAGAGAAGAGCGTTCTGAAATTCAAAGGGAAGTGCAGGGTCCTGCACCTGAGGAAGAATTACCCCAAGGACCAGCACAGGCTGGGGGCTCAGCTGCTGGAAAGCAGCTCTGTGGAGAAGGACCTGGTGGACAACAAGCTGTCCATGAGCCAGCAGCGTGTCCTGTGGCCAAGGAGGCCCATGGGGCGCATTAGGAAGAGCATTGCCAGCAGGTCGAGGGAGGTGATCCTGCCCCTCTACTCTGCCCTGGTGAGGCCACATCTGGAGCAGCTTGTCTAGTTCTGGGCTCCCCAGGACAAGAGAGACATGGAGCTCCTGGAACAGGTCCAGCAGAGGGTAACAAAGATGATTAAGGGACTGGAACATCTCTCTTATGAGGAATGGCTGAGGGAGCTGGGCCTCTTCAGTCTCAAAAAGAGGCAGCTGAGAGGGAACCTCATCAATGTATATAAATACCTAAACAGGAGGTGTCAAGAGGACGCAGCCAGGCTCTGCTCAGTGGTGCCAAGCAATAGGATAAGAGTCAACAGGTAGGAACAGATGCACAGGAAGTTACACCTGAATGTGAGAAAGAACTGTATTGTGTGGGTGACCAAGCCCAGAGTGGTTGGAGAGCCTCCCTCACCGGAGGTATTCAAGAACCATCTGGACACAATCCTGTGTCATATGCTGTAGGATGACCCTGCTTGAGCAGGGAGCTTGGAACCGATGATCCACTGCGGTCCCTTCCAACCTTACCCATTCTGGGACTCTGTGAAGATGGCATGATCAGCTCAAATTTGAAACCTAACTATCATGCTTGACAGCCCAGTCACCTTTATCAGAAACTGCTGGCTGAGCATGCTAACCCAACATCAGGTGAAGTGTCAGTCAGTCAGCCCCTCCCTTCCCACCATGGAGACTTCTGGTGAAAGGGACATTTTCTGAGAAACACCAGCACATCTCTCAAGTCAGAGTCCTCTGAGCAGCCCTAGCTGCCAACCACCTAAGGACCAGCTTTAGTATGGAAAAAGAGAAGTCCATTACATCAACACCCAAAGCTTGCACATTTCCTGGGTCCACTTATAGGAGGCACTGGCATCCTCTCAGCTTCTCCAAGTGGGGAAAGACTAGGAGGACCTATCACAGCCACATTACACCAATTCGGGACACATCATACAAAAATGAAACCTTTACAGTGAGCAGAAATCTCAACCTGAAAAGATTCCTACAGTTTAGATGCCAATCCAAGATTGGTCAAATCCTCCAAACCTGTAAAAATTAGTTTAAAATTTACCCAAGGACAGTGTCCTGGGACTTTGACTAATTGCAATACAGTTTTAAGCTAGAAGCACAACAGCAGCTTGCTTTTCCTGGAATTTGGGAACTTCCTATGAAGGTCACAAAGTGCAAAAGCAAGTGGGCAATAAAGGAGAAGAGCAGCTGTTATAGGCACACTATTATATTAAAGCTCAGAAAGCTCTTGGTTTGGGTGGTGAATGCAGATCAGTTCTTACTCTATCCAAACTTGATGCTCATTCTCCACTTACAGGACTACAGACCTCTACAGACCTGATTCTGTGCTCACACCTAAGCTTTCACCAGGTTTCAATGACAGAACACAGGACCTTTTAAATAGTGCATACACCATACAAGCCAGAATACATAAGACCTGCATAGATACAGACCAAGGCCAAAAAGGCAGAAGTCTGGTCAGTGCCTGGAGCCCCACATCATGAGGGCAGTACAGCAGAATGGTACAGGACACTCGGCTTTGACACAGGGTCCATGCACAGCACAGCCACTGCTCACCCCCGTGACACCTACCCTGGGTCCATACCTGCAAGGAGCTCTGGTCCAACACTTAAGACAGAGCACTGCACACTCCATTAAGCAATTAGTATGCTGCTGCAAGGCTCAACCAAGACCAGGCAGCTGCACATGGTCCCCAAAGGCCTACAAAACAATTTAAACCCAGAGTTTGCAAGTCTGGCTTTCTGCCCATACACACATGTGTACCAGTCATTGTACCACTCCCCACTGCAGGCTGCAAAGACAGCTCTGACAGGCTACATACTAGCCTTGCAAGCAAGGCACAGTGCAAGCTTAACTTTCTCCACTGAGCCTGCAAAAATGCAGACCACCTGTCTGCAGCACAAAACCTTGGCACTGATATGAACAAAATGGCTGCAGATGCCCACTCATGCATATTTTTCTGCATGCCTCCAAGCATCCTGAAGGCTGTATCTACCTCTGAGAGCTCCTTCCAAAGATTCTCATCATTTCACAACCTGAGGCTCCAAGAGACAAGCAATTAAGCTAAAGGAGGAGATTGCAGCTATAAGGCCCAGAAACACAGTGTTAAAAAAAATCCCTCACTGCCTCTTCAGTTACTCTGCACTGAATCAATCCACTACAACCTAAAGCATTGCCCTTATTTTACTTCCAAAAATAAAATCTAGCCCTGCCTCCCCCAAGAACCACAGAATGTGCAATCCCTGGAGGAAGAAGTACAGTAAACTTTGTAAGAAACAGCGCTGATGCTTCAGCAAAGTTGCCATCAGCCTGTCCAGAGTGACTGCGCAGAAGTGCAGCCACACAGCAATGAGCCTCTGTGTAACACATACAAAAGACTCCACTAGAGTCTGGTATACGGATCCCCAGCCCCCAACTCAGGCAACGAGGGCTGCTACTTTTCCCAAATCCCTTCTTTGATTTGGGGCCAGGTGCTACACTTCCCACAGTACTGGTGCCAACCCAGAGTAACTCTGCTGATTTCAGGGGGTATCCCTTGGTTCACAACAATTTTGCCAAATCAGGATCTGGTATTTTCTTCTCATTCGTCATGGCTCCATTTTTATCCTGTGGTATATGCCTCAAAAATTCCCCCTTGTATTTGGCAGGAAGGGCCTAATTAGACAGTTCTTAGCCTGAATCTGTGGTCCTGAGTTTTATTTTAAACATTAAAAACGGATGTAAGAAAGATCTGGAAAGTCATGGATCAATGCACTGATCCAGTCTGCAAACTTCAGCTCAGATTCTGGCCTTCAGGACCAGAAGAGAGAGAAATGCAAATAACGAGCTAAAAGGCATTTTAGGTAAATCATGTTTGTACAGTACCTAGCACAGCGGAGTTCTAGCCTGGCAAGGGCTGGGAGGCTACAGATTGCACACGTACAAAGGTACCTAGGCAAATGCCTACACAGTTAAATGTGAATTAACAGGAAAACATTCTAAAGAACAGACATACATTTGTCTTCATACACCTTTCTGTATTATCTGAACTGTGCAGGGTAATTCTGAGTGCAAAGGAACGGGACTTTAAGTAACAGGAATAGAGCCTAGGCCAGTTCCTCCTGAGCACACTGGCTGAGAGGAAACTGATCCAGCATAATAAACACTGCAAGTTTCCATCTTCTAAACGCCCCCTTAGTAGTTACCTGGAGGGGACAAAAAAACAACCGAGACAAAAGCGGCTTTTCTTACCTTTAGCTGGAAAGGTTGAATTTCGTTCAAACTCTGGTTCCTGAGCTTTTTGGTGAGGATCTTCAGCATGGTACAAATCCGAGAAGCCAAGAAAGGGTTAAGCATACACACACGCACGCATCTGCATCTGCCGCGCCGCTGCCGCTACGCTCGGCGGAGCTGCGCGGAGCTCGCATCCAGCACCCCAGGTACACGGCGGCGGGGGCACGGCTCCGCACAGCCGCTCCCAGCTGTGCCTCTTTCCCCTCCGCCACCGCACTCTGTCCTACAGCACTCCGTGCTGGGAGGCACAGGGAATTCCTCTCCAAAGCCTAAAGGAAAAAATTAAACACCAAACTTCCTTTGCCTTCCACCCCCTCCCCAGTTACGCTTCAGCAAGGAGGGAGGTACCAGCTGGCAGCGTGCTGCAGGGGACAAGAGACACTCGGCGCAGAGCGCTCACTGCGGGACGGCAGAGCTCCCTGGGCAAGGCGCCGCGTTCCGCTCATGGCAGCGCTCCCGCCCGGTCAGCCCCAGGCGGGCATCGGGCATCGCGCCCCGCTGCCACCACCGGGCACGGCCGCACCGAAATCCCTCCCGCACCGCCGCCACGGGAAACTTGTAACAAGCGGCGCGGCAGCCGCGGCGCACATTGGCCCGACGGGGCGGGACGGGGCGGGACGGGGCGGGGACTCCGCTTAAAGGGTCACCGGCCCTTCTAGACCGGCGTTCCCTGGGTCCCCGACCTGGGCGGGCTCTGCTCGGGATGTAGCGGACTGGTGACCGCCTGTGCGCTACCGCAGCCCGCACACTCCAGGAGGGGAACGGGATGCCGTGACCTGTCTGTCCTGTCCTCCGATTCAGAGCATAGATCCGCAGGGAGGGCTCGTGTGTCCCGTTTCGAGTCCCCTGAGCCACCCCGGGAGCTTGCAAGGGGCCTGCAGCAGCAGCGAAGATCACCACAGCGTTTCCTCACAGAAACGCAGGCGCGGCGCCAGCTCCTGCTGCACCAGCTGTCCTAGGGCACAAGCAAGGTGCCCCATTTCCATGGCCAGTCCTCCAGCACCTCCCTGGCAAAACAGTCAGGAAAGTTATCAGGGACTGACTGATAGGCTCCCAGCCACTTTGAACCCACAGGAAGCCGCCGACACATTTGGCAGCAGTAACAACAAAGGCTTTCACCCACTGCCAACTCCATGCCAGCGATAAACTCCCCGTGTCTAGGTGAAAGGTCCCTTTTGCCCATTACCAGTCCCTTGTGGCCAGCAGAGTCTTTTGTCCCAACCTTCCTCCTGGGACAAGCTAGGAAGCGTTGCAGAGGTCTCTGCTTGTGTACAAATTCCAGAGGAGCACAGGCTGGTTAGTATATGGGTTCCCAGTTCTCAGCCAGCAGGCCTGTAACAAGATAAGGAAAGAGCACTCCTAAAGTGCTGACTGTGGAAAAGAGAGAGACCATCTTCACTGCAGGGGAAAGGGCCTTGGTTCAGCTCCAGTTAGCAAAGTGGTTTTTTTTTTGTTTTTTTTTGTTTTTTTGTTTTTTTTTAAGGTCTATAACAAGCACAGAGTCCAAGCCAGAAAACAACACTTCTGATTTTCAGATAGTGCCTTCTTAGAAGATGTCTGCAGTAGGAAACTGTCTCAGCTATTAAACCATATTTGCTCTGTGAGTTCTGCATTCACACAGTGGACTTTTTTTCATCTATTTTTCCCCCCAGTTCACACCAAATTGAGCTCACAATCTAACCTTATGACTCTAAGCCACCACACATTGCTATAGGTACTTCTGCTTTTCTTATTGCATTAATAAAAAGAGAAAAACCCAGGGAACAGTGCATGTGAGCAGATTGCTAGTCTGGCATCTTGCACCCAATAGGAAAGAGTAAAATGTCAATTGAAAGCAGAGATCCTCCATATAAATATGCAATATTGTATTTAATGTTAAATAATATTTACTCCTGGTCTCTAACCAATAACCAATGTATATCCCAAAGTCCAGCAAATGAGACTCTCCTATAATTTCTTCCTTTTTTATTTTTTCTTTTTTCATATAAAGCCAAATTCCCCAAGCCATTATTCATTCCTTATTTCAGCTCTGGAGACACCAGCTGTCCTTATAATGGGCTGTAAGATATGACCCATAAACCACAGTCAGCTTAAACTACTGTGTATAATTGCTTTCCCACTCAGAGTTCAAGCACTGGGACAGGCACATGCCAGGGCCTAGTTGTTTATTTCAGAACAGATGAAGCTGAAAAAGTTCCCTGAAACAGAGAAGAGCAGAACCTGCAGTCCCAACTGTAACATGTCACAGCCTCTACCTGAGCTCAGACCACCCCACTAAGGCACAGGACAGCAGTGGGGACCACAGCCTGGTGGAGGATGCATGCTAGGCTTCCTAACCTGCTGCAGGGCCAAGCCTTCTCAAGGCAAGCAGCAAAACCAAGTGCTAATGAGGCTTTGTCAGGGCACTTGCAGTGTGAGAGAAACTAATACTACAAATCCTGCTTCTGCAATCTTTACCTACATGAGTTTCAGCAGATACCTGCAGAGTGGCTGTTTCTTTCTTGCTTTGTATTTCATATGACCAGAATAGCCAGGAACACCAACTTTAAGTACACAGTTCTATTGGAAATCTAGTTATAGACACCTGCTCCCAGTGTTTTCTCAGACTCTGTATCCATGAGCATCTCTGTGTTCCAGCAGACTCAGGAGAAACTCACAGCCTCAGGTTCCTCCCCAGCCAGCCTTGCACCTCACACTGGTAAAGTACCATGGCCTCTCTCTTGCTCCACAGCTGCAATGCCAGGAGCAAGTGACTGACAGATCACAATCTCTCCACTGACCCACAGCATCCAGCATCTCCTCTGAAGGAGGCACGGGGACACACCGCTGCAGCCAGTGACAAGCAATTTAGCAGACCTCTAGAGGAAAGGAAACCCTCACAGAAAGCAGAGCTGCAACCTACTGCTGCAACCCTTGTCTTAGGTGATCTGTGCCCCAAGGATGAGGCTCAATGTGCTAAATGTGTTCCCAGTAGGTGCCAAGTCATGCTGCTGCATCACATAGTGGAAAGAAAGCTTCCTGAGAGGTCTGGAGGTGTTGCTCCTCCACGTACAGGTTGCAGAACACTCATTACCGAGCAACTTCTATCCAAGGGTAGCAAAATATTTTTCCAGGGGTAAGTAATAGTATTATTCGCAAAGGAAAAACCCAAGTCAGAGAAAGGTTACTTGGCTTTCTGAAGGTCCTTGAGGAAACCTGTGGAAGATCCAAGAACAGAAGTGGTACCTCCTGGCCCCTATCCATATGCTCCCAGACTGTAATCTAGCCTGTTACTAGATCATGCTGCTGGAGCTATGCAAAATTCAGTGGTTTCTGTTCCCAAGCATCTCATGTGATCCCTTTGCTCTGTTTTTGGTTCCTGTGGGTTTCTTGCCCCTGGAGTTTTGATCTGCCTACTGGGTTCAAACCAAATCTCAATCTCAAACCTAGTCCAAGTGTCCTCTGGTCACATGATAAAAGCATGAAAAATGCATCACACAACATTTAGGGTAAGCCCACATGACTGCTTCAGCATTTCTTGAAGATCTCTTTAAATTCCTCATGGCCAGACCAGGAGCAGAAAGGAGGCAAGTGGCAAATTTCCCCTGCAAGGACACATGGCATTGAGGTGACAGAGATAGGGCAGGGGACAGTGAGTTGAGGCAGGACACTGGTTCACTTCCACATATTCCTGCCTGCTGCTGCCATGGGGAAGACATCCCTGGGTGCCTACTGTGCCATGTCTTATTTTCCCTTGGAGACATTCATCTGTAGTAATCCTGACCAAACAATTACAAAGGGGAGACAGGCAGTAGGAGTGAAGACAATGCGGTGAGGATTAGTTTAATGCACAGATTCCCTCTGGGCCGTGTTTCCTGTTGTGCTCGGAGGACAAGCTCTAATACTTTTTGCAGTTTATCCTGCCCAAGGTGTACCATTGACACTGCCAGGTGCAAGAACAGGAATGTGTGTGGGTGCAGAAAGGCCTCATTAGGCAGGCCTGGCCAAGCCTTTTCAAAAGGAAGGAGATGAATTTTTCACCTTTTGAAGTCACCTGGGGATCTGCTCGCCCCTTCTTACACACTGAACCACTCTTTGGTCTCCTTTTTTCACACACAGTGCCTTAACAGCCTCTTGCTGCATCTGTGCACACACTGGTCTGAACATCCCGAGGCTGGAGGCGAAAAAACAGCCAGGGAAGAGGTTCAAGTGCCATCTATTGGGGATCTCCCCTCATTACACCAAGGGAAACAAGACTGAGCTGGGAAAACCCCATCCATCCCCTCTTGCTTATAACCTTAACTGGGTAATGTACGAGACAGACACTGGAGGTACAACCAGTGCCAGGCAGGGAAGGAGCATCTGCCAAGGAAAATGCTCAAAGAGAATAGGAGGGCAGGAGCAGGATGAAAGCTGAGCCTGGAGCTTGCTTGGAGGAAGATGTTGACTCAAAGCCAGGCACATCTTGAATGGTGCTCCAGAGCAGGACCATCCACCAGCTGATTCAAACACAGTCCAATAAATGCAGATAAAAGCAAGATAGGATATTGCACAAAAATAAGGATAATTGCTCCCAGAACAGTATGGCTGACAAAACAGATGAAGGGCACCAAGCTCTGTCCCTGAGCCAGCCACCAATCACTTCTAGCAGGTACCACAGGGCATTTCTCCTCCCAGTGTGTGAACTGCTGAGCCTGTAGGCTCCTCCAGAAGGAATCATCTCTGACTTGGCCTCTGTGTGACGTGTGCCCTAACACAGGCCAAACTAAACTGAATCCCCACCACACAAACCACAAACACCACATGACCCAGCTGCAGGGGTGAGCTGCAGCACACACAAGGGCTCTCCAAGCTCTGACTGTGTGGTCTTTATACCAGGGATATGGGACAGGCAGTTGGGAAACATCCCACATCCCACACACGAAGGAGCCCTTCACTTAGGCTATAAGCAACCAAAGGTGAGAACTGCCCACCATTACTTTAAAGGCTACAAACTGTCCCAGAACTGAGCCAGCTGCTGTCATGCAGACACTTCGAATGTTCAGGGAGGATCAAGAAGGGTTAGTTAGAGGTGGATGAGGGTAACAGCTATCTGTTCTCTTTTATATACATATCTTTTAGGCTCATCTGAGCAATGACCCACCTAGGATACATGTTTTGGCATATGCAGGTTTTGACTGCCATAAGAGAGGAAAAGAAGGAAAATAAAATTGAAGAGATGCTATTTGATAGAGAAACAATGACTGCGCTAGCATAGGCCCTGTGACATACATTAGAAGAAGCGACAATCCTCTTAACAGCACTGCTGGGCAGCGCCGTCTCTGTTATAATTCCCTTGCTGCCCATTCTCTCTCTGCAAATTACTTGGGCCAATTGGAAAGCCAGCATGTGGCTGATACACCGAGAACCAGAGAGAGCAGACCATTTACACTGTGCTTCTCTTGCTGGCACTGAAGACATTCGTTCCTCTGCAGGAGGGCCTGGAAGGGCCCCATGATACCCACTCAGTAACAGGCTGCCAGGACAGCACTCACCTTTTAGCTTGGCCAGCCAGAAACTCCAGGGTAGCAGGGCAGCCTGGCTCCTCAGAAACACAAGCAAAGAGAAGTAATGACTTCTGCTTTGGATAACTTCTTTCTAATCCCTGGAGAAGAGGAATTGTCTGATCTAACCTTCTTTACTTCAAATACAGTCACTGCAACTTACTCACCTCTTTTCCTTTTCAAACGCCTTCTCAATAACAGTCCTCAGTGGGATCACACAGTGCTTGTGAGCCCTGCCATGTAGCCAGGAGCAGTCAGCCCAAAAATGAAAGGAACATCCAGTCTACCCGCACAGAAAGAGCCTACCAGCTCATCAGTGCCTCAGACCTGAGGTCTTTAGGTCAAAGACAAGAAACCTTAAACTACAACGCTTAGAAGGGCAGCATCAGAGAGAAAGGTCCTAGGGTCCTGCAAAAATGGGAAACTTCTTAAGCAAAAGTGCTAGGAAATGAGCACACACAGTCTCTGCAGAGGAAGGGAGAAAATATTATTGTGGTTCCTGGTTTGATGGGGCGAAATTCCTTTCTGGAATTTCCTGGCTACCTAGACAGCCCCTGGGCTTATCTGAAGTGTATAAATAAAACACAGCTTTCAACATCAAAGAGGTTTCCCAGTTCCTCTGGTTGAGCACCCCATCTAAATATGTATTTGTGAGCAGCTTCAGTGCTTCTAAGGGAAGCAAAAAAAGGACCCAGGTTAGTATAACCAGGGAAAGAAATTCTAGGAAGAATTTCCAGGACGTGCAAGTTTGAACTTGATGCCTTAATGCAGGCACAATGCACAGATAAGGAGAGCAACAGCCAGCACCCAGGCTGTGCCCTGACTGGGCCATCCTAGGCAACTCCTGGCCACAGTGCCCCACTTTGAGCCTGGCCAGACCTCCCAGATTGCTATCAGATGATCAGAAAAAACACCGGCCAGCACTCGTGATGCTTCACAGAACTGTTAGGACTCCCACCTGTCCCCCTGCACCTCATCTCCAGCTGCTGCTAGGCTCCAGTTCATCACTGGGGAGGGAAGACAGTTCTGGGTCTGCTGAAGTCAGTGTGTGAACCTGTGCGGCTCAGTGGCTCAGCACGGCAGGGAAGGCTGGGAGAGGAGCAGGAGCACTGCCTGAGGCCTCTGCAGGAGTGACAGCACAGCAGAATCCTCAGAGAAGGGCTTGCAGGTAAAATACATGGCCCTCAAAACAACTGGAGAACTGCAAATGACTGAGGGTTTGTGGGCACAAAGCAGCCATAAGCAAACGGAAGGGGTCCAAGCATCCAATAAAACTGCACTGTGAGGAACAGAAAAAGATAACTTGTNACTTCTCCCGGGTTTCCTTATCTCAACTCATGAGCCCTGGGTGTGTTAGTTTGTGGGTACCTGGCATTTGGCCAGGGTCAAACCACTGCACTTGTCTTCACAAGCCTCTGCCTCAAAAGCTCAGATTGCTAGACTGGCCAAGGAAGGAGAGGCCTTAGAAGATTTTATAATGAGAATAAATCACAAGCATGTTATTTACTCCTTGCTTTCTAAACTCTGTGATTGCACATTGCACCTGTACCTCCTCCCCAGCTCTTCTACAGGCCAAGACCAAATGATGAAACTTTTATCAGTTTCCCACAGCTAAGGACAGTTATTTGCAAGCAATTCACCAGAAATTCCACTTGAAACAGCTCTCTAGGCTGTGTAAACAAGGATGAAAACAGCCTTGGGAGGGAGGAAATGAGATTTGGCATCAGAAACTGTGAGCTCTGGATGCAGTCACGCTAGCACTACAAATGGTAAAAAAGGTGGGGAGCTAGCAAGAAAAGATGGGCTAAGACAAAGGACTGATAAGGGGTGGGGATGAGATATATTCATGGAGGTCCTATCATCCATCACTCCCTCATTTCTCTTTGTTTCCAAGCTCGTGAAAAGCCTCTCCTGTCTCGTCCCTGACTCCTTCTGTGCCTGCATTACCAGCCGGCCGGCCCCAGGGGGCGCAGGAGACCGCAGCTTGGCGTTGTCCCGGCTTTCCCTGTCCGGCCGCTCTGCCGGGAGCAGGGACGGCGCGATGCAGGGATACGGGGCTGCAGGGCTTCCCCAGCTCTGCCGGCGTGTGTGTTCTGCTGGCTGGGCTGAGGGCAAAACGGGCATTACCACGCAGCAGCAACCAGCTGTGTTATCTCGGCGAGCACACGATCACGCAGGAAATTGCACTTTAGTAACCAAAGGTCTTGGGTGTCTCACACACATCCAGCCAGGTTGCTGCTCCCAGGCTCTGCAAGGCCCCTCGTTGCAGAAGGCCAGAGCGAAAGGATCAGGCCTGCCACCCTAGGATGACCTCTTCTCATTCGAGTGCATGAGAATGGACACTAGAGCCTGACACTGGTTACAGCCCCACACCAGGCTCCTAGCCCTCAAAGGCAAACTAAAGTATGGCCACACACCTGACTGCACTCAGAGGAGACAATGCCGAGAAAAATTCTCTCCATCTTTGTTTCCACACAACAGCCAGCATTCCTGGAGGTATTAACGAGTGATTTTCTGGAGCCCGTTCTTGAAAAAACTCTTTTCTTTCTCAGCCAGATCTATTCAGCTGTATCCTGGTTGTCCTCTAGATGGGTAATGGGCCCAGATACACAGCATCAAATCCCCTGAATAAATCTGCTCTCACACATCTCAAAGCCACGCATGTAGCAGGTGTGTGGGACTCTATCTCTGGGAGGCATGTGTAGCAAATGGCAAGAAAAACAGGACAGACAGATTTAGTCTAAAGGATCAGATGTTCATCTCATCCATTCCTCTCTATTCTCTCTTGTAAACTCAAGGGATGACTTCTGAAGAGCCAGCCTAGTTTGCTTATATATGGCAGACACTCATCATACCTGCAGATAATGGGATTTCAGTATACTTCTGCCCATTTCCTTGCTTCTATCATCACCACAGTGCGCCATTATCCCAATATCAGAGCTGTCCCAACACGGTCTGTGGTTGGGATGGTTGGATACTCAGGTCACAGATTACGTAGTGGAGCAGCAGTCCCATCAGATTGACTGGAGCTGCACCGGTAAGAAGAGACACTCGTTATGTCAGTGTTCATCTCAGCCCTGGCCTGTGTGTTCTGACACTAACGCCATGGCTGCATTGACAGAAATGAAACTCAAGTTATAGTAAGAGTCAGGCTAAGCGGGTGACAGCCAGAAAGAGTTAGCAGAAAGAGCTATGATTAGACCAGATGGACGGGTCAGAAAAAGTATGTGACTCAGAGCACTGCAATTAGCATCCTGACCAAGGGATTTTTGTTGCTTCATATCAGTGCAGGTTTGCTGCTGTCAGTCAGGTACCTTTCTGTGCTGTTCTTCAGAGGACATAGAAAAGCTCAAAGCTCTAGTATATTCACGTACTAGAAACTCAATAGCACTGTTCTCATGAGATGTAGTACCACAAGGATCGGTGTAACACCTGCAGGGGTGTTCTCTTCAAAATGTAATCAGTCCCTTCATAATTTCATACAGCAATATTAGTGTAATCTTAAAATCTCCAGAATACCTGAAGACAACGAAAGTTATTTTCTACAAAGCCTGATGAAAATTAGCCAGGCTTTGAAAAATTGCTGGTTTCTATGGTTTTATTTTTATCTCCCAGGTTTTGTGTGACTCCTTAAAAATATTTTAAAAGTATTAATTAAACAGAGCTCAGTATTGTTATATGCCACTGTCATGAAGATAGCGATAATAGAACTGCATAATTACAACACACTTTACCTTCCACCAGACTTTTGCTATTTAGGGAAAACAGTAAGGGGTCATGAACACCAGAAGGCAAGGCCTTTTAACCAAGGTGATAGAAGATTTAAAGGCTCAAGGCCCATATCCACAAAAGAACCCCAAGGTTCCATAAAATGGATCTTGGGAGAAATCAACTACCTAAGTCCAGGCATGCAATCCTTAAAACCCTGCCTAATCCCCTGGGCTCATAGACTATGTCTATACCAGTAAATTAAACGTGCCCAGGACTGTTCTCTGGCACCAAGAGCCCTGGCACAGGATGGCTTGCACCAATAACATTAAACTCTTTTATCCTTCAAGCAAGGCATTTGGATCCAAGTGGTTGTTGGGAACGGCCCCTGGCCCACAGTAACTCCCTCAGTCGTGCCTGGGAATTGTCTGGAAAGGTGTTAACTGACACAGGCCAAAACCATGGCAAGAATAAATTAAATGGAATCAGCTATTAATTTCTAGACCATGGAGTTGTACTGCCCCAGATACA
Organism: Dasyornis broadbenti; assembly: GCA_013397935.1. NCBI lineage: Eukaryota > Metazoa > Chordata > Aves > Passeriformes > Dasyornithidae > Dasyornis > Dasyornis broadbenti. The sequence goes on along the minus strand of VZRN01000344.1, from coordinate 466,186 downwards.
GATTTACTGATACAGACATCGCCCCAAAATCCTATTGTGTGGGCATGTATTATTTATTTATACTTATATACTATCTATGTAAGATCAATTTATGTAGAATATTTTGTATTCATACCGTATACTTACAAGTATCAAGTGTGGTCTGCATAGGAACCATTTCTTGGCAAAAGTGTGGCAGGTAGGTGTTAATGTTGCTGATTGACCAGCCATCAGCAGTCCTTCCTTCCAAGTGTCTTCATTCCAAGTGTCCCTTCCAGTTAATGGGAATTTCTAGATTCTTAGACACTGCAATTTTATTCTGAATAATTGGAAACATTTGGAGGCAATTTTCACATTGATTTTCACAACTGGAGTATCTATTTGTCCATGCTTTGAGGTGTTTGCCTGGAGATTGCCTTTCCTTTCTGAGGCTTCTGAGGCCATCAATGTCTAACATTGTTTCATGTCTATCCCCTGTATATAATTTGGCAATTCCCAGTGTAAAGCCCAGGACTCTGCTGTGGCTGAGCACCTCATGTCTGCCTTGACAGACGAGAACCTGAACCACCAGCTCTACCTGCTCCTCACAGTAAACAACCCTCCAGATCTTCAGAGCTGAAAGCCCTTGCTCTGTGCTGTCTGCCTGACATCAGTCACACGATGTCCTTTTGTAGAGACAAACGGGACACACAGGGATGATGGGATTGGCACAGCAATTGTGGGACCGTTCCTGTTGCACATATAGGACGTTGAGTGTGTCCCAAATTACAAAGTACATTTGATTTCCCCTGGCAGCAATAGCTGGTTTCCCCTAAAACTAGTCCAAACAAGTCATGTAGAGGCATAGGGTATATATTTACAGGCTTAGCTTTCAGACCACTCCACTTATCCGTGGATAGGATGGCATCCTCTGTCCACGCAGTGATTTTGCTTCAGCAGTGCAACATGAACACTTGTCTTGACTTTTTAAAAGTCTTGACTTTTACAGGAAAGAGCTGCAGCTACATAGTCGAAATTCCATGCTGTAAAAATGCAAACCTTTCATTCATGTCAACTTGTCTGTTAAATGGCATCATGTACTTGTTCATATAAAACAATATACTGTACACATCTTAGGTGCAGAGCGCAGCCTCTGAAGGGTTTGGACAATATCGGGATTTAGGCTATGCTTCAGTCTACCAGAGGTGTCTGAATCAGCATGAGCTAAAACTCGCTGCCTTAAGACCTGACTGCCCACAGTATGCAATGCTGGGATACTCACAGAAGCCTGTTGCTCTGTGCAGTGGATCTATCATGCTGGCATGGCAGCCTGAGCTTGGAAAGCCTGCTCAGCAGGACCCTGGAGCTGGCTTGCGAGGCCCACCCGCTCTGCCAATACCTTTAAACCAGCAGAGACATAATGGATATATTACCATACCAGCAGATATATGGGGATATGTAGTGGACAGGCTGGGGAATAGCACCCTTCCAGCCGCAGTTGGTGGTGCTGAGGGACCCACGGAAGCAAAGCCCGGGGCTTATATCCAAGCTCCGCAGCCCGCGTGTGAGCAGGGGAGCATATCCTCAGAGCTGGAGTGCTGAGCCAAAAGACGGAGCAATATACTCCGTGATTGATGCCGCTGAGTCAAAAGGAAATGACCCACCGTGAGATATCCCTGCAGGAAGTGCTGCAGGGCTGGAGTCACACGCAGGCACGGCCCTGGCAGGGTGCTCTGGCAGAGCCGGAGCCGTGCCCCGCTCCGGGAGCCGGGAGCGGGGAGCNCTCGGCCCCGCCGCTCCCGGCAGGGGGCAGCCGCGGCGCGCCCAGCGCATCCAGAGCCGCCGCAGCCGCTTCTCCCTGGCGGGGAAGGACGAGCTCCAGTCCCCTGTCACCACTGCAGGGCGGTGGCCCTGAGCCCAAGGGGAGCGTGGCCTCGGCCGCCTCCTCCGCCCAACGCAGGGATCCAGGGTTCGGGTTTGTGGCTGCCTTCACACACCCTGTTCGGAGCCTTCCTCATCCCGGTGCAATCCCTTCTGGTAACAGTTGGGACATTGAGGCTGGTTGCACGACTGCGTGTGCAAGTCCCTGCCAAGATTTTCCCATTGTCACAGCTCAGAGTTCCTTCCCCTTCCTCCACCCACCAAATCCTGCTGGGTTACTGGAAAAGCTGCAGTCCAAATGTACCAGTGTCTTCAGGCCACCTATCTCATAAAGGGGTTTTTCCAGGAAAGGCACATAACACAATCACAGTCATTCCCGACTTCTTTGCCCCTTGAAATTGCTTCTTTTCCACTACTGAAAAGGGGTGGTAACCTATTTCAACAACACGAGCTACTAGAAAGGCAGTAAATAAATAAATAGAGTTTGGTGCATCTTCAAGCTCCAGGATACAGCCAAGCTGGCCAATCCTGTCCATGTAAAACCCACTCCAGTCACTAATTCTGTCACTTCATGGTGACCAGCCAGCAGGTGTGCAGAGTGCCTAGAGAGTGTCTCCTCCTCCTCCTCAAAAACCTTAGAAAGTTTGGGGGACACACACAACAGGACGGGATGTCACCAACCAATAAAACAAAATAAAAGAATCTCACACAAATAAACAAGAAAAAAAACCACCCAAAAAAACCTTGGGAAAATATTATTCTCTAGGACTCAGAAAAGTAAGAATCAAATTTTCTGTATTACATGGTGAGCTTTCATTTTCCAAATCCTTGGTCATATTTCTTTATTTCTCTGAGCCTCATATTTTTCAATCTAGCACCATCTTACCCACCTGCACAGTGGCTGGTGCATTCTGTTGAAGGTCATTATAAAGGCAGGCATTTTAATTACATGTTTAAAGTGACAATTGGATCTTTTTATGATTGTGACCTGAAGGAAAACCAGACTGCTTATTAACTAGAGGTGGAGAACACTCCACTAAGGAAGGCATGGAAGGCAGGACTGTGAAATTCTTGTTCTCTTTCTTAAGGATAGATTATTCTGTAGTTCTGCATAAGCCAATTAGTTTTTAAATGCCTTGGCTTCCCAAACAGCAAAATGGAGGAAAATGCATATTGCACAGGAGCAACATGAGATTTATTTATATAAATTACACTGGCAAGATTCTTGGAAGTTGCCAGATAAAGCATGTCACATAAGAACAAAGTAAATAGGGCTGATAGCTTTATTGTGAAATAAGTAGGCAATATTTTTGTCTCTATGATGCTGAGAAATATAAGGAGTGAACAGCCTTTTTAAACTGTGCTTTGCACTCTCTTGCTGAGCATTCCCTGCTAGATAGAACTCAGAAGGACTCACATGTTTTTGTCTTAGCACATCAGACACATCCCTACGGAGAGTGAAATGCAAACAGAGAAACAACCAGAAGCTTTCTTGTACCATCAAAGATGTAGAAAAAGGGGCAAGAAAAGGTGGCAAACCACAAAGTTTGCCCAACAGAGAGGCCAAAACAGGGAAGAGAAGTATCAAAAGCAGCCACAGGCATCTGAGAGGAAAGCATAGTGAGTGGGAGGAAGACAATGCAACAATACAAAAATAAAGCCCCTGGCCCATTTGGGCATGTTCAGATTAAAGGGCAGGGGCAAGCCAGACTGACAACTATTTTGGAGCTCTTCCCCAGGGAGCAAGGCATTGGGTGGTTTTTGTATATAATAAAAAAGCTTTAGGCATTTCTGTTCATGCCAGCTCCCTTTATTGAACTGGCGTCTTCCCCCCGGATGGCTTTCCCCAGCAGCCTTACCTGAACCCTTAAGGGTTGTGCTGCTTTTTCTCTGCCCACAACAGCAGTGGGAGACAACATCCACCACACACACTTCCCCTCACCATTGCCTGCCCCACTAGCCCTACCAAGACTTCTCTGGTTTTGGTCTTTCTGAGGACAAAAGTCACAGGGTTTAGTCACATCTCAGGCAGTCTCTTTACCCCCACTGACCTAATATATATGAGAACCATTAAGTGATGCTGGCCAGCTGCACTGTATCCTCACAAAAGAGCTCACAAGGAGCCAGCTCTGTACACAGTACCTGTAGTGGTGCAAACTGGAAAGGCAATTAAGAAATCTCCCTTCTGTCTGTAACTCCAGCAACGATACACATGTGGGAATACCCTGACATGCTTTTTAAATGGTTTTTAAAACATTCAGTTCTTTCTCCACAATCCAGTCCTCTGCATCCCTGTAGGACAACACACACAATGTAAGTGGATTCAAAACCCCTACCTCCATCTAAAACTTTTCTATGAGATATCATCCTCACAGCCCCACTCATCATCCTTAAGTAAATTCTGCTCCAATTTTGGCAGCTTCCAGGCACTTCTGGAACCTCAGGGCTCCTCCTTGTCTGAGAAGACCTCACAGTTTAAGAACAGCCCCTGTAGTTGCCCTTTTCCTCCACTACATTTGTGAGCTGTGGAGAACTGGACTGGTGCAAGCCCCTGGACACACTTGGATGGCTGGGAGAAGTTGAGCAACCCAGGAACCATGAAGATGGTAGTATTTCAGGCTTTTTGATGCCTCCAGGTAGTTGGGATGTGATCTGGCCCCATACTGCTTGAAGGATCTCCAGTCAAACTGCCCCCTATTCTTGAATGAGATGCACGAGGCAGAGAGGAGACAGCTTGGTTTCTCCCAGAAGCTTGGCTCATCAGGTTGATGGCAGAGTGTGTTTGGTGTGAAGTGATGGGAAAAGCCCAAGTATCAGAGCTGCTGTTTCTCCTGGCTCAAAGATTCACTAGGGAAAACTGGTCCCTTCCCTTTCCTAGATCTGAGGAGCTTGGTTTGACTCCAGAGAGATTAAAGGTGCTGAAATGGAAGGGAGGGAAGGATTCTGCCATTAACAAAAGGCTGGTTGCAAGTCTGGGGAAGGAGTCTACTCCATCATTAAGATATCTGTGTTCCCTCTGGGAAGCCTTTGACCTGGAGCAAGGATCTGAGTTCAATGTCATTCTTCAGGCAGTAATTAAGCAGAAGGCTGGTGGAGGAAGCAATCTCTTCAATCTCTCTCTCATGCTCCTGTCTCCATAGACATCTTGCACCATGAAACAAAAGTCTTTACCTGTGCACAGCCCTTATCTATTACCAAGTGTTGGGAAAGCTGTGACTTCAAGAACTGTTAAGAAAAGGTCACTGAACTGCTAAAATCTGATAGCATTTCCACCACATCCAAAGCACGGCAACCAGTTTGCTCTCTGCACCTCCTTCCCTAGATACAATAAAGTGTGCAGCCCAGCAGTTAATGCTGGCAACTCAGAGTAATTGAATTTGCACAGGGCCCATTTCCAGCCCTGCTATTGTGCAAGTCTGGGAAAGGCACCAATTCTCCCTGTGCTCTCTCCCCCACCCTCTGAGTGAAACAAAGCACCCATCAAGCAGCAGGCTTGCTTGTCTGAATGAATTAATAGCTGTAGAACAACCTGAGCTCTACACAGGTCTGTCAAAGCCATTATCAGGACTGACGCTGGCTATCACCCCCTCCTTTGGAAAAAAAGGCACACAGAGGCTACATCAGGCAACTGCAGCCTGACCCAGCCTCAGGGAGAAATTTGACATCATGCAGATACCTAACAGTAACATTTATCAGTCAGGACTTACATAGACTAGACTTGAACCAGGCAATCTGGAGTTTGTAGCCATCCTCTTATCTCCTAAGGCTGGGAGCCTTAAAGGATTTAAGCATCTAAATAACATCAGCAGCCTGAAACCTAAATATCTTTGAAGAGCAGGGCCTCAGGATTAGCCTGCTAACCAGGAGCGTCTATCTTCATGCCACTGGGAACACCAGCCCTGATGTTTCACCTGATACTTGCAAAGAGGCAATTGAAGATTGAGAACCCACCTTGTTAATTAAAGCAGGGTAGTATCTTGCTTCTTAATAGGGAGATATAATCAATGTTAATCTTTTGGGTGTGCTACTAAATATCCAAAGGGGATGTTTGTTTTGCAATTTCCCTCTTCCTTAATGGCAGGCAATGGTAGGCTTTTCCCTGCCCTGCACAATCAGCCACCCTGCAAATCACAGCTATAAATATTTTGGCTTGTTTGATAGCTGTAGCATTTCAACGTCTTTCACCTCGAGCTTCCCCTCAACCATTATCCATTGCTTCTTTGTGGCAGAGTTTTTGAGCTGATCTCCTCCTGTTAAGCTACACATGCTCTGAGCTCTGTGTGGACTTTTCCTCACGCTCTGGATTCCAAGCTGACCCATACCACATACCTGAAGGAGTAGTAGCAAAGGAGAGCAAGCTCCTGCCTTGGGCAACTCAGAGAAGATGAAAGCCATTTGCTGAACCACCAGAGACAGCGGAGATGTCCATCTCTGACTGAGGAAGATGGATTGGATTGGGAGGCAGGGTAGACTGAAAAAGCGAATAGGGAAGGAAGGGGATAGGATGGGTAGTCAGGAGAAGGGGAAACAAGGGGAACCAAGGCAGGGAAAGGCTGAAGCAAGAAAGGCAGTGGGAAAGAGGCAGGATGTCTAGGAAGAAACAAGGTTTGAAATAAAGGAGTGGGATGACTGGCAGAGTAGGCATGGCTTAAGAGTCAAACAGGAAGTTTAGCTGAGGAGCCAATGTATATGGAAGAAGGCAGTCATGTGGACGAAGGCAGTCATGGATATGGATGGAAAATCAAGTTATTGATACACTTAGATTCCTACCAGCCAAGTCCTAGCTATGGAAGCAGTTTTGGAGTTGCTATACAGTGGCCTTAGCAAGGGCAAAAAAAATTCATCTGCTTTTAGCAGTGGGGCTTGAGAAATCTCTGATATGATGTCTGGAAAGGACATGTCCAACATGTGTCTGGAGAGGATGAAATGTAACCTGGAGACTTCTCCTACCCATAATATTTGGGAGGCCTGAGGACAGTTTGTGAGTAAACAGCAGCAGAAGGTGCCATTAATATTTCTGGAGGAAGAAGGGTAGAAGGAGTGTGCAGAGAATATGGATGGATTGAAAGAAAAGCAATGCTGGTACTGTTGTTCCTAGCCTCTTGGGCAACCATGTGTAAGAGCCCTAGATGATGCTGGCTTTGCTGCAGGCTTTACAGCTAATGCCATTTTAATTTCTGACATGTCACTAATGGAAAAAGATTTAACATGTATTTATTCAATGTCACTAAAAATACTCCAGCAGTTGCGGGGTAAGGAGGATAGGGCTGATTGATGGGGGAGGGTCGAGAGGACCTGCACTTTTGTAAAGATTGAAATGTGATGCTTACAAGCGGGATTTGGAAAGACTCTCTCCCAGTAACTGCTAAGTATCCTCTGCCATGAAAACCTGCTGTCAAATGTCATGTCAAATAAGGGAGACTGTAGGCAGAGACTGAGAGAGATCCTTTTCCTAAGAGCAGCCCAATGGATGGAAAGTAATTGCACTGCTCTGGCATTGCCTGAACCTGTCATATTCTCACAAAGAACAAATATTCTTTCCCTGGTAATGAAGGAAAGGTTTAATCTCATTTCACTCCAGGTGAGTATGTTCCAACGAGTCCCTTTGCCACAGTTATCACTCACGTGTTAGCCATGAGTGGTCTTCTGACAGGTTTAATCTATTTCACAAAGTCTGTAGGTAGTGTGGGGCAGGCAGTAGGTCAGCTAAGAGAGCAGCTGGGTGCATCATTTTCTTCCCCCTTCTCCTCCGTGGTGCAAAGCAGGTCACTGGCCCCTATCTTGTGTTTATCCCTTGTCCCTGCATGGGGCGGCTTGGATCTGCAGCGAGGGGTGGCCAAGGGCCTTCATGCCCCCAAGCTGGATGCAGCCTTGGTGTACAGACTGTGCAGGCTGTACAGATCTGCCCCTACTTCCACACAGTGTGACGTGGAAGATAGGCTCCCTGCCTTCCCTTGGTAAATCTGCCCTGCCTTCTGCCAAAATAACAGAGGGGATTTAACACTTCCTGGGCCAGGGGTGCCCATGATGTCCTGACTCCTCCAACCCAAATGGGCTTTTAGTCAGTAAATTATGAAACAATAGGAGGCTTTTTCACTCACAGTATGCAGCCCTGTCCCTATGCTTGCTAGAGATGGGCTAACACAAAATGCTAAGATTCAAGCCTCCATGAGCACCAGGGCAATTCAGATCCAGATTAGACAGTGCTTGGATGCTTTGGTGATTGGCACCTTAGAAATTACATAGATAGACAGAGCACAGTGGAAATAGATGGGACTTTGCAGCTTTGGCTCTTCTCTGCTAGTTATAATTATTTAAGATGATGTTTCACATCACATTCAAGCTCCTGTGCAGATAGCAGCGGCAGAGAACAAGAGATCTCTGCCACCTAGGAGAGGATTATGTGGATATGACAATGTTCAAACCCACTGGGCTCTGCCACGCTGCATTATTTAAGCCCAGTAACCAAATTTAGTAACCAGCCCCTGAGGCGCTGAGAGAAAAACACAGCTTCCAGAGTTCCTTCTCTGCAGTACTATTGGCTTCCTCCCTTAAAGGAGCCACCAGCTTTTCTCTTCATCCCTCAGCCCCACCAGCCAGGCCTGACTTCCCATATTGTTCCCACAGGAGCGATGGAGTTCTTTGCACAGGTGTAACACATGACTCTGGTACAAGCTGTCACACAGTGTGAAGCCCTGGGAGCCCAGTGCAGAGGTACCTGCATGGGGAAAATGAGCCATCCCAGCTCCAGGCTTTCAGGATGCAGGGCACAAAAGTTTCATCTGTGCAGTGATGTGTGAACTCAGGTATAGACAGGATGACCTTACAGTCAATGCACAGCCTGTGTGGACCACTGGCTGCTTCCCAGCTGTAGTTCTGTATTATATATCTATGTGTACTCAGGCTCCTAATGCTCCCCACTCTGCCCAGAACAGGCTCTCACCTTTGCGGGAGCTTTGCAGCTTCATCCAAATCTGTACATAAACATGCTGGCTGCTAAAGTGTGTGGACAGAAGCAATTCTGGACATAAAAACAGGCTCAGACTTGTGCTTGGGTGAAGATCTCTCCTTGCCTCCCTTGCCCACCAAGTGCTGCAGATGATGGGAAGAGGTGTGCACAGCTCTAACTCTCACCAGCTCTAGCCTCCCTGCAATAGCAGAGCTTTGTCACTGCTCCACAGTGTCACAATGGCGCACGTTAACCAATTCTCAAAAGGACTAAAGTAAAGGGAGATCTGGAGGCTTGGGCAGACCCTCTGCCAGCATCTCAGACTGTAGGTCATCTGCCTTGTGTTCAGTAAGCAGGTCACAGCAGGCCCTTGGCTGCCCAATTAGATGGGAGTGCCCCAGTCCATGTATGTGGCCAAGCTCTCTGGAGCAATCTATGGGAAGGAGAGGTTGAACACAGTAAATATTTAACCAGTGCTGTGTCAAATGCAAACACGCATCCACTGTGGTGTTTGTCATCACAGGGCCCTGAACTTATACATACACTTGAGGCAACACAGCTTAACTCCTCATTGATTCTGGCAGAGCTGCCTTGAGAGATGCAGAATTTACCTTGGCATGTGAAGAGGTCATTTCAGTAAAACCCAAGCTCAGCCTCAGGGAGCCATGAAGCACTGTTGAGACCTGCTGGTACTGTAGGTGACTCCTGCCACCACGGCTATTAACTGCAAGGCGTATCCTCTCCACCACAGCAATCGGACGCCACTGCCTCTTAAAACTGTCTGCTGTCTCTTAGATCCCTCCCTGGCCTAATGCCCAGAGCCCCAGAGGCAGAGTCGGAGACTGGTGTTTACAAACACAGTCTTTTAAACCGTGTGTGGAATGAGAAAAAGAAGCAAGCCCAGCTGAAGGGCCCTGGGAGGAGCAGATCTCATCAGAGCTTGCACGGAATGTCTTCCTGAGCCACCTTTCTTGACCTAGATGAGCTATGTCTGAGCTGCCAGGACAGGGAACAATGGCAGGGCAGCAGCAAGGGGGCTCTCCAGGAAGTCAGGGCTCCTGCCAGATCCATCTCCCATGAGCTGGGCCTCTCTGGTTGCTACCATGCCAGGGAGCATACAGCAACACTGATCATAAGGACCAGCTCTGCAAGGAAAGAAAGATTTTGGGATCTCTGTATGGATGTTTCTTTTGTATGGATGGTATCAGCTAATCCACAGGTCCTGAAATCTTGGCCATCTTGGGCCATTCCCAGATGCCAAACTGTGGGTATTCAGGATTGTTTGGGCTTTTTAACTTCTGTGTTGTTTTTGTTGTTTATGCAATTCTCAGCCTGACCAAACTCAAAAATGGGTTATTTATTACATATCTCGAATGCCGTGACACATATGGCCTATTGCACCAGTGCCCCTAAGCTGCCCCTACCCCACAGCCATTTTATCTGTAAACCACAAGCTCTTTCCCGGTATTCCTATTGTTCAAGTGACCACCAGAGCCTATACCAGCTTTGGCCTCCAGTGGATGGTCCCGGCAAGCAGGCAACACCCCATATAAACTGAATTCTTGTCCTTCTGAGAGTCCCTGTGCCCAGTCAGCTCTTCCCTCCACCGCACAGGCCCCCAACAAGATGCTGTGAGTCTGTGCCAGCAAGGATGGCAGTACTGGCTATCACATGGACATCAGTCCTTGGAGAGCTCAGTCCCCATCCAGCACAGGACACCAGACGCCTGTCAGCTGCTGGCTGGCTCCTGCTGCACAGTGCTGGGTGTGACACCCAAGAGCAGGGTCATTTTCTGTAAAGCAAATTTATTCAAGTCCTTTCTGAGGTCCTTTTTCTCCCCTTCTCAAGGGGAAAGCTCTCCAGCATTGCTGTTGTGGGAGAAGTTATTCTGCCAAAACTTTTAAAACGGTTGCCCGTGGGGAGATAGTATGCTGGAAAAACAGTCATTTAATTCTGGTGTGATGACTTCAATTCTCAAGCCTGGTTCTTTCCCTCCCTCCCATCCACTGGAAATTAGCTTGCTTGATTCAGTTGCAAGCTCTTTGCAGGCAAGGATGAGACGGCCACAGTGTGGCCTGTGATAGGACAGGTGTCCACTGCTCCTTGCTGCTCCAAACCAGCAGCAAAGTGTGCAAAACCAGCATGCGGCCTGCTCTTGGGAAGGGATGTGACTCCCCAGCCTCTTCTGCGGACCCACATGGAAACCCAACCGTGAAAATAAAAATAACAGTTCTGGTGAGAGCATAGCAAAGACTTCCAGCAGCTGTGACTAACATTAAACCACTTGGCAAAGGGCTTCTCACTCTCACTCTCTGCCTTTCCTACTCTCCAGGAGCCTCAGAAAGGGCATAACTGGACTCCCGGTCTGGAAAAGGGGAGAACAAAGAACACGTAGATGCCCAGCCTGGGATTTCCTACAGCTATTATTTGTACCAGGCAGACAAGAGCCATGTGCAGCAGCTCCAAATGCAACTCACAGGAAGGGAAAGGCGTGAGTTTGTTTGTGTGAAATGTATGTATCAGGGCTGGCTGAGGGCAGCCCAAACCTCTGTTTCCCTGGAAGTAGAAGCAAGGCCTGGGGTTTTGCCAGCAGCCTGCTGCCACTCAGCCTGCTCTTTTATGCTAGCAGGATTCATCTGCAGTAGCAAACATCCAGTCAGAGGAGATTTTCAGGACGGGTTGTTTGGCAGGGAGGGAAGGGGCCAGTGGGTATAGAAGAGGATAAACCTATAATGTTCCTCAGTTGCGGTACAGAAGCGGCCTCAGATTTCCTCCCAGGGCTCAAACTTACCTTGGCAGAGCTCTTATCAGTGCTCAGCCATGCTCACACACAGGGGAAGAGCCACCACTGCCTGGTGCACTGGGCCCTTCCTGGGACTTCAGGCTCCATTCTTTTTCTGCCCTAGACTGACGCAGTTATAGCCTTCCTCAGGGCTGAGGCAGTGGCAGCTGAAAGCCACAGCAGACACGTGGATGCAGCAGAACCAGATAGACAGAAGTTGTGCTCTGGCACAGGCAGGATGAGGCCGTTGCTGGTGGGGGAAACTACTTGGGGGTTAGAAATCTGCTGATTGCCTTTACACAGAAGCAGGTTCAGGAGACAAAACCCTTGTCAAGCAGTTGAGCTCTGTCCTGTCTCCTCTATGCCACAAAGCACATGTCACTGGTGTACAACCCTTCTTGTTAGATGGCTACACCGGCCATGGCCCATCAATAGCTGCTGAGTAGCAGCCTTCCTTCCCAGCCAGGTGTCCTCTCTACAATGCTAACCTCCCTGAAAAAGAGGGAGCAGGGGAATAGCACTCTTGAAGCAGTCTGCCCTGTAAACCATGACCTCAATACTGTGTGCACTGAAGTCCAAAAGCAGGAAGAAGATTGTCCTCGTCATATTTTTTGTGGGCAGTCAATAAGTAACCTCTGAGACCTGGCTGCTTACAAGAGAGAAAATTTCTAAAAGACAGCAATAAAGAGGACGTGGGTGCAGGGGGAGGAGGAAGGCGGGGAGGGGGAGAGGAGGGATACGTATGTCACAGCTTACCTCAGAGCCAGAATTAGAAGCTGGGTAAAAAAATAAAATCACAGCAGGAAATAATGTGTGGCTTAAAATAGCAACATCAAATGGGAGCGAGAATGGGGAGTGGGTGGCATTTGAGGTTGCTGCTCTGTTCCTCCCTCAATGGCAGGGTGATTAATATGTCTACGCTACTTGTATTTATGTAACAAAGGGCACTAAAGGCCAAAGCTGCATTTTCACCAACACTGCAGGGGAGACTGTGAATCTTTGCTTCCCCCCATAGCATTAAATGGGAGGATCTGCACTTGTTCTTCCTGTCTCAGAAACCAAAAAAACAATCTTAAAAAAATACATGCTTCAGCACTGCACACACAGTTATATTTCCATAGCTTGGCATGGTGGCACAGAGACCTTTAAGACTTTGATGGCATTCCTGCTGTCTTTCATGGCTCCCCACAGAAAGAGCCTGTTCCCAGAGCACACCTGTAAACGTGTTTGGGTTGTCTCTGGCTGGAGGCTGCGATGGAATAGCAGGCAAGGTACCACTACATGTTACTACACATTTTCGTGCTTGTTCTCTGTATTTGCAGTGAATCATAGATCTCTGAGATGGGTCATGCAGTCCATTTCCTTGCCAGCACAGGATTGTTCCCAGACATATACTTAAAACCCTCACGTTTCTCTTGGGAAACAGTGATTCAGACTGATCACTCTTTTCTCTTCAAGCTTTGTATCCTGAGAACTGCATTAAAGACTTGAAAGCACTCATGTGTTTTGATAAGAAAGGGATGTTGTTCTTGGGTGCATCAAGAACTGTTCAACCCACCACATCACTGTTCACCGATGAGTGGCTGCTGGATGTATCACACTTGTTTTTTAGACTCCTCTGGACTAATAAGCAGAGCAGGCCTGTGCTGAACTTGCAGTGAAAAGTAGGAAGAGGTGCAGGAGGCTTGTGTCTCAGCTGGCCACACTCAGCACCTCCCACTCATCTGAAAGGCCCTGTGCTGCCAGAGCTCCCCCACCTTCTCGGTGTCTGGTCCCCTCAGAGAGCAAAGGCAAGAGCAAAGACCTTCCTTCATCTGCACACACACATAAGCCTCCCCCCACTCCACCCACTACTATCAAAATGCCTGCTTGCAAGTATCTGTACATGCAAATAGCTTAAAAACAAGTTTGCACTGTGATAAAAACCTGCTGCACGGGCCTGATCCTGATATTCCCTGACATCAGCAAATAACTTTGACATAAGTTGGGCCATGCTGCTGTCAGAGGAAAAAGAATCTGGCCCAGATCTAATGCAAATCTTCCCACAGGCGGGCAGAGCAGCACGATTTGTTTAAACATGGCATGCTGGTGGCTGCAGACAGAGATCACTCCCAGCAACTCCATCAACATGCATAATGTCCTGCTAGTTAAATCCAGCCACGGTAAATATCTCCATCATGTTATCCCTCCAAGCAAATATAGTACCTGTATGGAAGAAATTCCTCAGAATGTTTCCTGTCTGGAGCTGAAGCTTGCCAGGGACTGAATTTCCTGTGAGGCTACAGTTGGGAATGCAAAGCAAAGAAGCGAAGAAGAAAATGAGATGATACATATTTGGACCTGCTTTACACAAATCCTCCTCAGCAAGCACATTTAACCCCCCACTACCACCCCTCAATTTATCTAAAAAATGAAGCACTTTGATTTTCAGATATTGGATAGGTTCTTTTTCATTCGGCATTCTTATCTTTACCCCACTGACTCCCTCTCTACCCAGTTTTTTTCCAGCTGCAATTTTGTGACTTACACATCCTGAAAATGAAAGAGGTTGTTTTTGCCAATAGCAAAGTGCTATGCATCCTTTCAACCATCTGGAAATGGATTTTTTATTCTTCCCCTCTCCCAACCACACACGCACGTGCACACACACAACCGAGTCTTTTGTCTCTTGGAATCATTTCCCGCACCAAAGCTGATGGCTGTGAAAAGAATTCAATAAAAAAGTTCCACAGGCATTAAGAGGCCGAGGCAGAATAAACAGGGTGACTTCCTGGGCACTTGTTCTCATCCAAACTGCCACCTCATGAGGAAGTGATGAATGCAATGGAGCATATGGTTCAGTTGTTAGAGATTAAGGGAGGTAGTTTAAGGCTCTTGCAGTTTTGTCCTGGTTCCGCTACAAATCTCCTTTGTCACAAAGAGCAAGTTGCCTACCTGCTTAGTGCCTCAGCCCCGCCTAGTTGAAAATAGGGATACACTTTCTAACTCTGTGTGATGATCGATGCATTCATATTTGTAACATGAGCTGCTGATCTCCAGCTTGAAAGAGGTAATCTAAAGTGAAAACTGCCATGATAACTCTTGTGCTGAGCCTAATAGAGTCAAGCAGGACACTTTGGGAGCCAGAGACTAGACTTGATCATCCCTTGCCCAGAGGCAAATGTTAAGTGAGCTATGTCACCATGCTATCCAGATGACTGCAGGTCTGCAAGAGGAAGCAAAGAAGAGCCAGAGCCACACTGACTGGTACAAACATGCTTATAGTGTCCAGCTGAGAATGAGTAACAGCTGCTTGCTCATCATCCTGATTTCTGTCACTACTAGTGTTTCTGAATGCTGAAGTGTCCCAATGCTGTGACTCAGGGCTGTGAGTCATGGGCTGTATGTCTCCACTGCATGGAATCACTCACTTGCTCTCTGATGAGATTGCAGAAATCACAGATCATCTTGGGTCTCTTGCAGTGGTAAGTCTTAAAAATATAGACAGATATTTACAAACACATGCAGAACAAAGTCATTGTGTCTTAAATACTGTCTACTGGGGATTTGTAGTAAAGCTCAATTTCACATAAACATCCCATCCAATAAATCTAGGAAAAGCATAAGTCTTTTTTTCCTTCTATGGACATTTAATTCCTATATCCCCAAAGCTTTAGCAAATCTGGGCTAAACAGGATGCAGTGCAGGTAGCATTCAACCTTTTGCTTCCCCTGCTTTTGCCAGTCACATTTTTAGACCTGAAATGCTGACCTTGTGGTGACACAATGTTTTTTGGCATTGTATCTGCCTGTCCAGGCTCTCCAGTCTTCCTAGTAAGGGAGCTTTGATCTAATGGCATTCCCCTAACCCCAGTGCCAAGCACTAGTTGTATGCAGGGCTGCAGTGGGAGCCCTCTCTGAGCTGGCTGTCAAGACCTCAGAGAAGACAACAGAAACTCCCGAGGTATCATCAGATCTGTATGTGTTAACCACACACAATGCAGTGGACAATTTTCTCATCTACAGACTGCAACAGGAACCAGCTGCACGTTCAGGAGTTTCTATAAATTCTCTGTTGATACAGGTGCAGCTGAAATGGCCACCACTCCTTCTTGAGATGAGGGAGCAGGGGCTCCCTTCAGCACTGACCTCACCGGCTGGGAACCTCCTGTGCCGTCCACCCATACAGCGCCTAATCAGTGAAGCGGAGTCCCCACACTGACAAGAGCGGGATTGCTGGTACTCCTCTAGGGGCAGAACAGTTTGCGTTGGCAAAAGAGTGTTTCTGTTGGCATATGCCTCTTCCCAGAATTGATTAAGTCATGCCTGTTTTTGCAAAAATCTCACAGCAAGGTGTTTTACTGGCGTAAAGATGTGTACAGGATCACTCTGTCCGCTCGCAGCCAGTCTGAATCCTTCCCACAAAAGCAGATAAAAGACTGTGTTGGCAATCTCCCCACGTAGGCTTCTGTGTGCTGCCAGAGGTTGAGTACACTTATATGTCTGAACTAATGAAGACAACCACCAAGATCCATACTAGGAAAGCAAACAATGCTCTGAGCACAGGGACTCCCAAATGATAGGAAGTGACTTCAGCACACCAATTCCTCTATTCCCGTAACTCTCTGTGAGTTTGCCAACAATCCTTATCGTCCTTGCTGAGAAAGGAGAGCTTTGCTAACCGATTACATCCTCGTTTCCTTACTGTGGTCAGTCAGTTGCTGCACGCCAGAAACAGCTGGTACGATTGATAGATAAGCACACGTCTCATTGGATCTGTCTGCTCTAACCACATCCATCCCTGCAGCGACGAGACAGGCAGTTCTGAAAAGGAGTGGAACAACACCGAGCAGTTTTGTTACCAGTACTAGTTTTCCAGAAACAGTAATTCAGGGATTACCGACTTTTCCTGTATTTCTGACAAAATGCTGCAGGTCTCCATGAAAAAAGCCAGGATGGTCCCAACCCTCTCTTATCAGCCCCCCAAAGCAGCACATCTCACAGCCCAACAACCCCTGCAGACATAGCAGTTCAACTGCTGGACCAAAAAGATGCAGGCCTCGAGACCCTGAGTTATCAGGACCCCCAAGATGCCATCTGTAAGCAAGGATCCATGCCCTGTGCTGGCATGGGGTCAGGTCTAACAACAACACCAGAGACAAGCCAAGAAATGGGCCCTCTGAGGACAAGTATGAATGCATTTGGAATTTTACCCTGTTTTGATTAAAGCTCTTTGCACCTTGAGTTCAGCACTTTTGGATAGCCTGAAGGCATTCTTCAACTGCAACAGCACAGTTAAGTGATAAAATGCCTCAGGATCACCTCTGCTACAAGCACATTGCCCTCTTTTAAGCAGCACATTATGACAAAAGTCAGCTCAGGCCAAATTTCTCTTCAGTTTGAGTCACTGGAGTATCATCAGAGATGGAGTTAGCCCAGTTTAGCCTTGTTAAGTGAGCAGAAGATGGCCAATTTTATTTTGGTTTTTGCCTTTTTTTTTTTTTTCTAGTTCCTAGAATCTGGTTTGTAGAAGTGGCCCTTCACATGTTGTGAGCTCATGCCTTGAGGTGGGCAGGAAGGTACAAATAGCATCTTCTTTGACCTCTCTGGCACTGAGATGCTTGTTTTTGCTTTTTTCCTAAGTTCTGAGCAGCTCCCACCACCCT
>VZRN01000344.1:381386-448924 GCA_013397935.1 Dasyornis broadbenti | reverse complement strand
CTCTCCCCCCCCCCCCCCACCCCGCTATCTCCTGAATTGCATCTGCAGCATCCAACAACAGTCCCTCTGGAGGGCAGCGTGGCTTCTCACAGTGACGACACCACACTCTTAATTTGTTCCAGCCTGTTTCACACTGACATTTTAGCACTGACGTCATCAGCTGCTGAAATTTCATTGCTGTTGCTAAGAATAACAGCCCTCTTCAGCCCCCACCTTACACCAAATAATTATTTTAATACTGTAGGGATCTAGGCTTATCTTTTCTGACACAAATCAGGTTCTGGTGGTTAAAAGAAGTAGTAAGAGCAAAGCATGGCAGATGCTTTTATGTTCTGTCAGCCAAGACAGAAAAAAAAAAAAAACAACACAAAAATAAAAAGTGTATTGCTAAGTTGTAAGAGTGCTATAAAAATTGAACAGGATAAGTCCAGACTGTTTGTAAAGCTTCTTTGTCAGATAGTCCTAGGCATTGTGAATTGCTTAAATAGCCTAGGCTACAGTCTACCCCAGAAGTCTCTTACAAAGCCCCTTCCAAATTCTCCAAAGCTTTGTACCTTGAATATTTGCTTATACTGGTGCAGTGTGGGCATAAGTACTGCCAAATCAGAATTTCCCATTGACTTTGGGGCCTGAACCAAATCCCATCAATTTCTGTGGGAGGATTTCTATTAACTTGAATGGGCATTGAATCAAACCTAAATTGGCAGTGCTCTGCACCCATTTGGCACAGTGTAGTTCTCTGCATAAGGTAGACAATCAGGTCCAAAGACACTGAGAATTGCTTTAATTAGGAGCATTATTGAGGACAGCAAGCTTTTCCATCATTAGGCTGATAAACTGAATTTGTTCTATACTTTTAATAGCAAAGGGTCAGATTTTCAAAGATGCTTGGTCTAAAGATGAAGCTAAATGCTTACAGGATTTCCAAGAAATGTTTTAAGGCAAATCAGATGCTGAGAAGCCTTTCAAATCAACAGGTCTGTTCACTTACTGACACACTTTCAGAAATCCTGGGAGTTACTGACTGGCCTTTTTTGTAAGCTTATAAATCTAATCAAAAGTCAGGAGATGACCATTACCTGCAGCCAGCAGCCAGGTCTGTTCACCAGTTCCTGATCAGGCCCGGGTCCTCCCAGGCAAAGTGAGCAGCAGCTGCAGTAACTGCACCAAGTATTGCCTGCAGGTATCTGCCCCCAGTGCACCCCCATCCTTCACAGAAAGAGAACAGCACCTCCGTCAGGCACAGCAAGTCATCCACAGTCCCTTCTGGGCAGGGGTGACAAAGGCCTCTAAAAACCAGACACACAGAAGTCCTGGAAATGTTATTTTCAACCCCTGTTGGGGAAGTCAGTGGCTAGCCCAGCTTCCGCTCCAGAAGCAGACCTGAACCTAGACAGATCAGCATCCGGTCAAGGAGAAAATTCTCACAACTGCTTTGTTACTGCTTCCCCATCAACTCCGAGGTCCAGCATCATTTCCTATGTTGTTGCTGACCCTCTCAGGCACCTTCCTCTACTGCTTGATCTTTAGAAACTGTTGCTTTCATTATCTCTGCATTTCCCTTTACTGCAGAATAAGGGAATTTTTAGGAGCTGGCATTTCTCATGGATCCTTTGGTTACTCAGCTGGAGTTATATTTGTCTGGCTATCATTTTTAATTTGGACTTGAGTGTTTGGCTTAGCCTTTTTCTGGAAAGTACAGGGCAGTTGATCATAAGACATGAGAGATAGACATCCCTGCTTAAAAATGCTGGAGACAGCAAGAGAGAGAAGATGAGAGGAGCATTGCCACACTAAGAAGCCTTTCCAAGAAGTGCAGCAGGGAAAGGGATCTAGAAAAGGTTGATGTTAGTGAGGAGAGCAAAGAGAAAGTGAAAGTGGTGTCAAAGCTGAGCCTTGAACACAAAGTACAGAAGCTAGGAATGTCTGCTCTGACCCCTGGCAGCCATTCTTGTTCGGCCTGAATCGGTCAGCAAGGTCACATGCCGATGGGCTGACAGGAGCATATCTCTGAGCTGACGCGCCTCTTCCGGCAGACGTCAGGATGGGCTTGGCTGGAAGCCTGAGGGATAGCTGCGGACACCTGATTTCCTCAACCCCCGTGCTAGCCTCTTTCTCTCTTCCTCCCAATGACTAATTTCCCTCCACCTCCTCCCATGCACACCCCCAGATCCTCACCCCATGCATTTTTATGCACAAAAGACACTTGTTAAATTACGCCACCTGCTACTGAGATAAGTACCAGGTAAAGAGATAGGAATGTACTGAGGAATATGACTCCTACAAACCAAAAATTTCTGGCCTGCATTGGCAGGCACAGAGGCAGCTCTCAAGCCATCTCCTTCTGATAAGAGCCCCACTTCTGGGTTGGAGTGCTCTTAAAAAAACACATTTAAGTTGCTGAAAAAGCTGCTTACTGCAAACAGTAAGGCCTCAAATATGCTGTTGTCTGTGCTGGGGAGTCAGCAGGCCAGGTCATACCTGAGCTGGTTCAGCTCCAAGGCGGTAAGCCATGACTTGGAGCCATTCACTGAAAGCAAAGCTGTGTGAAGCAGCATTCCTGGGTCTGAGTGGGAATGGCACTGCCCCACCATATACTTTTTGCTTTCTTTTGCTGACATCTACAAAACTGCTCCCAGCTGCAGGCTGTGGCTCTGGTTCTGTTCTGTACCACTCTTACTGTGATGCTGCTCCACCAAGGACCAGTTTTGAGTCTAAGCTTCCCCAGGGCAAGCAAGAGGGGGAATGGGCCTAGGGGGTTTTTTGTTGCTTACACCGAAAAGAATTATCTAATTAAAAATCACTGGAAACCACATGCATTTGCAGAAATGGCTCTGCTTCAGAGGAATCTCTCGAGGCAAATAGTGAGTAATTCTTCAAGGGTTTATGAAAATAGCCTCTATAGTTACACTCGCTGGGATAAAATTACAAGTGTTTTCAATCCCCATACTTCGGGGCATAAGTTGATCCTCAGCTGGGGGCCAGGGAGGAATTTCCTCCCAGAGGATATTATTGTTCTGAGATGTATCTCATGGGAGATTCACATCCTCCAGAGTATTTGGCATTAGCCACTAGAGTGGAGGGGGGGGGGAAAAAAGAGGAAAAAAAAGAAGAAAAAATACTGCTGAAACCGAGCCGGTGCCCTGGTCTCCTCGCATCACACCTCGGGGCCCCGGGCCGCCCCCGCTGTTGCACAAGCTGCCCCGTCCGATGTTGTAAGGGACCCCGGAGCTCCGGGAAGGGTGCGGAGCGGCCCCGCTTCTTCTGGGAAGCGCCGTGACTCAGCCGCCGTCCCGGGCCCTTCCCGGAGCGCTCCCGCCCCGCCCCGCTCCCGGGGACAGCCAATCACCGCCCTTGTATTTGCATGAGCGCCCGGGGGACTCTGGGATAGCAGCAGGAGCTGCCCCAGCCGCCCCCTTCTCTCCATCGCCGCGCCTCTGCTGCGTGCGGGCAGTGTTACCACTGGGAAAGGGCGCAGGGCCGGTTTCTGTGGAGCAACATTCGTCACCCTTACCTAGGAGTAGAAGAGATCTGGGAATTCATATAAAGTTTTAAGTGTGGTTTCGAAGTTGCCCGGATGACCCTCAGTGGTCTGGGGTGCAGGCTTCAAACCTGTAGCTGTCTAGCGACAGAGTGGTTCAATTCCACCTTTCGGGCGAGGCTAGCGTTCGTGGTGTGTTATGTTTTTCTCCCTGGGACGGTCGGCAATGCCAAGCCCGAAGATCCCCACAGGCAAAAGGCGGCGCCCGCCGCGCTATCCCAAAGTGTCACCACACAAGGAGCACATTTCACTTACTCTTTTTCCACCTTATTCCCACGGTACTGGACCGCTGAAATGGTGCTGTGCCAGGCACAGCTGAAGGACAGTTTAGGTTTTAATTAGCTTTTTCTGCTAAGCAGATCTTTGTTAAACGGTGTCACATGTCCTACAAGAACAGAAAAGAAGTAAATAACAGAAGTCACTCTAGATCTGCTCCATATTGATGATAACCCATCTTCCACCCACGCTGCAACAAAGATGCTTCACTTCAGCAGTAAGCACGGGTGCTAATAATGTCACCCAGTCCCACGAAAAATAAAGGTTAGCGTTAAGCTAAAAAACATATTCTTCAAGCAGAAGGCGTTTATTTTGTGATATCCTGTTGCAACAACTCTAGTCAATGATTTGTGGAGCCTCTAGTTAGGATGAGACCCCAACCTCCCCCACTGCAGGGGGCAACGAGGATTGGAAGAGCATTTTCACATTAACTCCTGTCCTCAGAAGCAGGAAGGGCAATTCTGCCTGGTGAATTACAGAATACTGAGTGAATTATCAGATCTCCAGTGTTCCTGGTTGCTTTTTGAGGGGTGCAGTGCCATCCGGAGTCAAGTAGGTAAGCACCCCTGGGAATCTAAGCCGGAATGACCGTGCTTCCTTTACATGGAATGAGTCACTCCAGCTGAGACCTGGGAGGAGAAGGGAAGGGCACTGGGATCTCTGAGACCATTCCTGATGGCTGCTACTGCTTTGGGCCTGCAGACCACTGAGCCAGTTGGAGGGGAGCAGCCTTGATGCCAGTAAGGCATGTTGCTCCAGGAATACACTGTCCTGTTACGGGAAATCTAGGGAGAAAAGTCCCTCTGAAGCTCCCACAGTGCGTGCCAACTTCTCCATGGCCTTGCAGATGTGCGTGCACAGCTGGAAGTGCCCCAAGTCCCAGATGGCCATCTCTGTACTCCACACCGCTCTGCCTGCCAGCCAGCCTGCTCTGCCCATAATGAACTTTCTATGTGGAATTTCTCTGCGGCCTCAGAAATTGGTGTCTGTGTTGCAGTTTGGCTGGTGGGGGGAGTTGTTTTGGTGGTGAGGGGGAGAGTTGGAAAGGCCTTTGCCCAGTAGTGGGCAGCTGAGAATGTTAGCGCTCTATGTCAGTTACCAAGCAGAACATAATACGGCTCTTTCATGTGGTGTTTATAATTGAACATGCTGTTTTGTGTCAGCCTGATTTTTTTTTCCTTCCAAGAAGTAGTTTTGGATTAAATTATGACAATTACATTCTTATATTCACACACACACACCCCCATCAGCCCCCACCCTTGCCCTGCATGCACACAAACACAAATGGGAATTTTGTGCTCTGAGCGTGATTTGAACTACACAGCCTGGGATCTGTGCCTGGCATTGAGTTCACTTTTTTTCCTCCAGAACAAAAGGGCCACATCTACTCTGCACTCTTTCATTGCCTTAGGAAAAGTAGGATGGTCAGACTGCTAGTGTGGGTGATTTGTCCCTCATGGAGCTGATAGGCACGACTTTCATGCATGAGACTTTCAGACACGAGAAAGGAGGCTGGGGAGCCTTGCCTGGGGAGGTTGTGGTAAGCAGCACAGGGACCTAGCTTTGTGAAATCCCCTGTGAATCCCTACTCGGAGCTGCTTACCAATTCCCCCAGTGTGGCTCCTGTACCTGGGCAGTGCCTCTCCTGGTGGGTAATGCAGGCACTCAGCAGGAAGCGATCCTGTCTTTTTGGGCTGTGGCCTGCAGGGCTGCATCTCTAGCACGTGGCTGAACACAGGGTATTCATTAGGACAAGAGACATAGCAAGGCTGCTCTTGCAGCCTTTAGCTGACAAAATAGGTGGGACAAGGCCTTAGGAAACAGGGCACCCTATATTTCAGTGCTGTTTTTTAAACACTGGTTGGATGAGAACACCAGTGTGGAGGCCCCACTAGATGATCTGTCCGTAGGAGGGACATTTTGTACAATGCCATCCATGTCTCATCTGAGTCAGCTTTGTTTGGAGTCACTATTAGTCAGGCAAAGCTTCCAGTGTTTGAACCTGAATGTCACTTTCTTCCCTGACAAAGGGCCAAATTAAGAGAAGCCAGAGGCCTCACCACTGGTTAGAAGGCAATCCAGGGGTTACTCAGAGCCAAAATGCACGAGAGCTTGGCTCCTTAGTCAAACGTAATCTGCCTCCTGTTTTTTTCCCCATGGAGTCACAGCACGGTGAGGAGGATGTGCTGGTGACAGATGACTGACGCGACTTGCTAAGCATACGGGTGACTGGGCTGTGACTCAGCAAGTGTTTGGTTACAAGAGACTGGGAGCATGTGCTTTTGCACTGGTAACAGTGGTCCTAGTTGGATCTCCTCCTGAGAGGATCAGGCATGGGCTGTCATGTGAAGCCTGGGACTGTCATCTTCCATGGGAGGAAAGCAGGCCCACTTGGCCTATTAGAACAGAAAGTCAGGTTCCTAAATTACTGTTTACATTTGCAATGGATACTGTCTGAGTGTGTATAAATATATGACCTGCCAGTGGTGCTTAGGTGTCCTACTGGCCTTCAGAAAGGAAACATCCTGGCCTAGAAAAATTACCATCTCGCTCGGAGGGAGTAGGACTCGGAAAACTTCTGTTGCAGTTGAGTCACTAGAGGGGGACAAAGACCTAGCCTGGGTATGCATCCATCTACCACTTCCCCCAACTGCAGCTATGGGAGACACCTTGGAGAGGCAGCAGCAGAGATGGCCCTGGTCTTCCTCAGGTTTGTAGGTGCCCAGCTGCAGGAACAGTCTTCTAGAGGCTGAGCATGCAGATGGGGACCAGCAATGCTTTGTGGAAATGAAGCCATTCCTTTTCCCCCAGAAGCATGATGGCACATGTATATGCATGAGTAAGTTAGCAGCTTTTATGTTGGCTCTTCCAGCATTTCTCCCTACCTAGAGCCAGTTTGTCCATAGATGGTATGGGCTTTCAAAGGCTAAATTCCAGGCATGGCAAAGCACAAGACAGTGTCGTCTGCGTGGAGGACACAGACAATCATGTACGGTTACAGGCACATGCCATTTTTCTCCTTTCTCCTCTTTTCTGAATGGAGAAGAACTGATTTCTCAGGTCTGGACAGGTGCCAGGTATTATTGTTGTCTCTCTGAGTTAAAGACGTCATGGAAATATTGGAGGACTTGAACAGAGTGTAGCTGTGTGCATCCCACACATGCATGGAGAGCCTGAGTGGCCGTGGCAAACAACAGGGCACTGCTTGCAACTGACATAGTGACCTGAAGTGCTTAAAAGCTACTCCACACTCTGTCCTGGGGAAATGGAGGCCATAATGACTCACACGAATGGATTGTGATACACAGCCCTCAGCCCAGCCAGGCTATGTGTGGAACCAAGACACTCCCATTTTCTCCCCTCCAGCATACTTCCCTGACCAAATCCAGGACTGAGCCACTTGGCTCTGACTGGAGCTGGTCAGAACATGTTTTTCTTTTTTTTTCTCTTTTCCCCTCCTTCACCCTTTGGAAAATGTTGACATTTCAGCAAAGGGCTGAAAACCCAAACCCTGAATATTTTCCATTGGAAAACGCTGGGGGAAAGGGAGAGGAATAATCCCCAAACTGCCAACAATCAAATCTCTTTCGCTTTTAAGGCTTTTGGGTTTATGCAAGGGAGGCACATTTGGAGGTCACGGAACACTTTTTATGAAAATATCTGTTCTCTCAAAACAAAATTTTTCATTAGAAAAGTGTTCCAACTGGCATAATTTTCACTGGTGATGGTTTGGACACTCTCTACATCTAATTTTGGAAAGGACCTTAAGAAAATGTAATTCATTTTATTGGAATATATGGCATAAATGACACACTCACAGCACAACTGATACTGAGAATTTGTATTCTCAGTATCATAAGACTATACCCTGATATTCTTTCTTTGTCACGAGTGCTGTTCACACGAACATCTCAAGCAAGTTTGGAAACTTGCTCTGGAGACACCACACTCCCAGAGCTCCAGCTGACTTGCCTCAGACCTCAGAGCACATTGCTGAAGGGAACCTACCTTTCACAAGGTCACATCAAAGGCTGCACAGGAAGCAATATGCACTGAAAGGTGTGTTACCTGTAACTATCCCTTGAGTAACTGATAGCATAGAACACTTACAAAGCATTTAGTTCTGATGTCTTCAGCTGATTTACATTTCTGTCTGAATTGTAATGTAGACTTGAAACATGTTTCATCTTGGTTTTGCATATTATTCTGCTTTCCTGTAAGTTAAAAATAGAAAAGGGACAATGTTTGCACAGCAGAACATACATATTTGTAGGAGCTGAATTATGCCCTAAAACTTTCACTAAATGTGGCTAATAGCAGGTTAGAGTTTATAAAAGGAAAGATCTTTAAATGGGCATACACTGGTCATAAATAAATTGAGGCTGCAGACTTGCAGAAACTTTCAAAACAACAGCAGAGTGAAGTTCAGAATAACCTCCAAAGAAAAGCAGTGGGAATAAAAAACACAACTGTTTGAAGACAGATCTTTATCAGTAGTGGGATATCATGACAGCAAAGGAATAGATTCGATCACACAAAGAATCCTTTTAATTTGTTGTGCCCCTTACCCCGTTATTTTCCACACTGAAGCTTCCCAGTTACTATTTACATTCTCTCTGGTATGATTTAGCAATTGCACTGGTGCACGTCACTCTGATTTAGCACAGCTCCCTGTCTCCTGTCACTCCCAGGTTTTTCTGAACTAACCACCTGTGTTTGAATTCACTCAGAACCAAAGAAGGGGTATATTTGACTTCATCAAATCCCTGGTTTTTATCCTTTTCAGTTTAGGAACATCTCATTGTAATTGTTAAATGTTATAAAGCAGTGGGTTTAGAAAGACAATTATGCAAAATCTCAGTTTTAGACTTCAGCTTTGTTGGTGGGGGACAAGTAAATTGCATGTTGATAAAATGAATATGCACTGAAAGTTTCTGATAACGTAGTGGCAAGAAATACAGAGCTCCCAAGGACCTGCATTGGTGCTGGACATTTTTTGACATAATTTTTCAAGATAAGGAAGCAATTTTTCACATACAGAACCTTACTCTTGAATTAATAAAGTCAAAAGATCACGAGTTTTAGCCCCTGACGTTGTAAACACAACCACATGCAGGAAGCCGTGGCAGAAACCTGAGGAAGTGCCATCTGGAGCTGCAGACCTGTAATCAGCCATTGGAAAGCCATAGACACATAGCTGAGATGTAGCTATGATCTGTCCTTGCTCCCGTCAGTACTACAGGGGCAGATGCAAAAACAACGAGAACCCAAGTAAGAAGATAAAGAGTCAAATGAATCACTCCGTCACTGTGTGAAATGTAACGACTGGGAGAGCAAACCGACTAAGCTAGGGCTTATGACTGTTAACATTCAAAGAAACATGTTCCACAAATTCAGCTTTCAGAGAAACACTGGATTCTAGCTTCCTTCTGGTAATTTAAAGAGGCAACAATCTGTTCACATGACCTTCACATCGCGCTGGTACAGGGACTGAATCCTACAATAAAAACTGAAGAATGGCCCTTTGGGGCAGAGCCATGGTTCTCCCCACCCAGCACTCTCCTCCCAACTAGGGCAAGGTCCAGGAAGCACACACAGACCTGGACATTTCCCTCTCCCTTCTGTTTTCTCAGCATTCACCTTTGTTGGATTGGGATGTTAGATTACGCATTTTGCCTGTTCCTTTTAGTGTCATTTTATGGACCTGTTGCCTGCAAATCTGTCTAATCCCATTTTAAGCCCACTGATGCTGTCTGCCTCTGCAGCCTTCTGGGCCAACAACTTCCAGAAGTTCTCCACCTAATGTGATATAATTTCTTTAATCTGTTATAAACTCATCTCCTACTGGTTTCACTGAGTGCTCCTTGTTCTGCTGTTGATGGATTTGGCTGCTAATGGCTTTGCATTCATCTCAGCCACCCTGATGTAGTGAATCCAGTCCTTAGCCACCAGAAAAATAGGGAAGCATTGCGATACTGGGTTGCTCAGCTCCCTTCAGTCCCTGACACTTGCTGACCTGCCCAGAGTGGTTTTGTGCCTCGAGCACTCTGGCTGTTACCAAACTCCGGGGAGAAAAATGATGGCAAAGCAAAGGGAGTGCAATTTCCTCCCAGGGTTGTGCTCCCCCCACAGCTGTTCACCGGTGACGCAACGGGTTCCTTTCGTGGTTAAGAGCTGGATGCTGATGGCCTCGTCCTTCTCCTGGGGCTCTGCAGTTCCGGGCCCAGCAGGGGGCTGCAAAGCAGCAAGCAGGATTTCGGGGAGGGTAGGCTGGCAGCCCTGGCGGGGGTGTCCGGGGCATCTTCCAAAGTGGCTTTAATTAATGAGCACATGTGCAGCGAGGAGAGTTACAGCATCCCACTCAAATTGTTGACTTGGAGCCGCTTCTGGAGACAGCCGCATTCTGCTCATTAGGAAAGAGCTTTTTTGCAATGCCCTTGGATTGGACAGCTCTTGGATTGCACCACGAGATCAAGTCCACGTACGGGCTGCCTGCCTTTCGGCTGCCAGCTCCAAGAGGGTTGTTTTTCTTGTCTTCTCATTCTCAAGGAGTGCTCAGCCAGATGGCCTGTTTTCGAATGCACTGTGCGTTGGTTGGATGTGTGTTTGGAGAGTCTGCCAGCTTCATGAGAAGGAAGAAAGAGCAAAAGAAAGGGAAAAAAGCACCATTTGGTATCTATCTCTGGGACCCAGCCAGAGTTGAGGCTCTGTTTGAAGAAGGGGGGAGTCTTAAGAAGGAAACTCTAGACAAAATTGAAAGCTGGAAAAACTTTCAAGCTTGACAGACTGGGAGACTGAAGTTCTGTACACCATCCATCCACTACCTGGCTCCATTGCAAACGTGTAGCAGACTTCCTCACAAACAACAGTAAGAGCAAGCACAAGCACCAAGTGTCTGTCTCTCTGCTCTCCCAGTGTACCTCACCTGTGGGCTGGGATGCAGAGAGGTGACCCAGCCAGCTGCCCACCGAGGCTGGGTGATGCTGCCTGTGGTTTTTGGGATTTTGCTCTCAGTTCACCAAGACCAGAAATTACAGCATGCAGCCTGGACCCATCAGCTCAGGAAGAAGAGCTGCAATGGAATAGTATGAAATACCTATCACCATGGCCAAACTCTTGAAGAAGTTACCCTTAATTAGTAAATTAAGCCAGGCCAATGTCATATTCTTGCACCCCCTTGATGTTCATTTCCCAGAAACACCTTCTATTGATTTGGTGCAGCGAATAAATACAGGCCAGACCAGAGCAACAGCTTTATCCAGCACTCATTGGCAAATAATTTGAACCCGACAAGAAAAATCTGTTGTTGAAGGAAAGGGGGAAGTTTTGAAGTTTGGGTGGATTGTGCTTGGCTTTGTTTTCTTAACTAGATGTCATGTTGTGGTAACCACATATTGTTCCAAGCAGCAGGAGGAGGTCTTGTTCAGCAGAGCTGGAGAAAGCCACATTTGTAGCCATTCCTGCTGGCTGACATACCACTGTGTCTTACAAGCAGACTTGTCTGCTTGCTTCCTGAAACCATGGCACAAAGAACATGGTTGCAGGAGCACGTGTCTGTGCAGGTCAGTGTGGTAACTGCAAATCCCAGTTCTCCGCTGATTGCACCAAGTTGTTTTCATTGAAGGGATCAGAATTCACAGGTCCCGGGTAGACAGTGTGTCCCTGGCAACACTGGCTGGGCTTGGTGTTGCAGGCACTCTGCAGACAGCCAGGGGCTCTACTCACTCCTGCTGTGGGACACATCTTGGGCCAAGTCTGCTGATGTCCACAGCATGTTAAAGCCCCTGTGGCTTTTCAGGAGTTCCTGGCTGTCATTACTGCAGGTCCAAGAAGTACACAACATTGACTTCACAGCAGTCGTAAGGGCAGAATTTGTGTACCTCACCATGGAAAGAGCAGGACCTTTCCCCACACACAGGGAAACATCCTCAGCTGTTGGCCAAACCCATCTGACCTAGGGGTGCAGATGCCCTCCTGGAAGGCAAGGAGGTTTAGCTGGTTCAAGACGGTGATTACATCACATAAATACACTCTTGCACGTGTAGGAAGGCTCCACAAAGAGATTGCCTCCCTTCCTACTCAAACAGGACCCAATTTTGGTAAATAACGCCGGCATAAAAAAACAGGCTGCAGTACCTGCATTCACAGTTAAGATCATTACAAGAGAATGGATTTTCTGTGTGCCTGAAAAGAAGGTGCAAAAGTCCAACAGTAAATTCAACCATTCTCTCCAGGGCTTTAGAGGGCTCATTACACCATTCAGGCAATTGCCTGATTGTCACCAACTGCTGTGTTATGGAGCTGGTAAAGGAAGGATTTCTGTCTTTAATTGCACAGAAAATTCAGAGGTCTAGGGGTCACAGGATTGGGCTTTGCCACAGTTAGGCTAGTTAGGCTAGTAACTGCACCTCTTAGCAAATGGAAATGATGATTACCACAACATTCACACGAGTACTGTTGGGAGGAGGTAGCTCCCAAACAAGGGTCCTCAGTGGTTCCCTCCACTTTGGGTGGGACATCAGCCAGAAAAAACATCCAGGCATCCGCTCACCCAAGCTGCACTGGTTGTGTCAGACACAAACACCAGCCTCTGCATCTTTCACATATGGTAATTTTCCCCTGCTTTACTTCATTGCTCTAGGGCCGCCTGACTTGTGGACATGTGCATTCCAGCATACTGCGCAACACGGCACAAGCTGACAGGCCAGTCTGAAAAAACAATTCCCTGTAAGTTATCTGGCCTAAGGTAACTTTACATACCTAACATTGTCCAAGGAGGGGAAGCTAGAAGAATTGCCCAGACACGGGATTTTGGAAATTTGTCTACTGTAAAGAGAAGTGAGGCCTGCCTTTTGGCACCAGTCCTGGCTGTTCTGCCACCAGTCTTTGTTTGTAACTTTTTACTCAGTACCTGGATGGGAGATGCCAACAGATGAGGGACCGGAGGTTCAGAAAGTCTCCTCTCCATCTAGGGATAGGTCAGTACACACCTCAGCACGGCATAAGTAATACTGCACTGTCCACTATGAACAAGAGTCTTGAGTGTGGCTGCACTGCGTTCAGCAGCACCGTCTGAGGTACTGCAGAGGACGGCTCCAATTTTGCATCGGAGCAGCTCATTTAGGCAACATCCTCCTTCAATGGCTCAACGTTTTCACAGGGAGTGAACTCCCCAACCCAGTTTTTTTATGGCCATGTCTCCCCTTCCTCTGTGCATGGCCTCCCTCTGCACCCAGAAGCTCTCAGAGCATATTCTTAACTTCATTAAGAAAATCATGTTTCTAGCAAGAAGAGATGATAATGACCGCACACAGCATCCGTTTCCCAGCTGTGGGGGAAAACGCCCTGTGCTACAACTCCAAACAACAGGAGGTGAGATGACGGGCACAGGACAGAGCTGAGTATCAGTAGCAAGGGTGTGATGATTGAAGCTGGAGATCTGGTTTAAGTTTAAAGCCTAGATATATACAGAGTGAACAGTGCTTGAGATCCATGCAGCTTATGTTGACAAGCCTACACAGGCCAGGCATGGAGTGAATCCTGTTCTCAGAGAGTGTCTCATTCACATCCATTCTCTCAGTCCATAAGCTTTGCATGGTTTTATTGGTGGTCCATACCTTCTGTAGACTGTATGTTTGACATTACTGGGGAATGCAGAGGTTAAAAAGATTAGAACTCCTTTTGAAGTTATGGGAAGGAAAACCTGTGGTGAATGACTTACAGTTAGAAGTAGCTCATCATTCAAATGCAGAGACCCATTTGACTCATAGCTGGAGTTGGATGTAAGGACAAGGATGGTTGCTTTAAAAACCACCCGTCAAAGGTAAAATGGAAAACCATAAAGTGGAAAACAACAGAGCACATGTTTAAGAAGTTGAATTCTAAGACACAAATTCAATTCTCTGCCATGCTGATGGACTTTTAAACTATGACTACACAGTAGTTCACAAGCCTGTTTTCAAAAAGGGCCTGCACATGCACACACATACAGGTAAATATACTACATACAGCTGTTACTCATATGTGCTTTCTTGACAGGCATTTTACCATGACTTTGGTAAGGCTTGAGGCTGTCTACCACAACATTCTTGTATTCAAGTTTGGATATTATGGTCTGGGTGGGTGGACTAACAGACAGTAAAAACCTGGTTTAGATGGTCAGACTTGGAGGGGAGCAAATACATGTCATGCCCTACCTGGAGGATGGTAACAAGTTGGGTACTGTGGGGGTCTGTCCTGGGGCCTTTCCTGTTTAAATATCTTTAGCAGCTGTCTGGATGAGACAATGGAGTGCCTGCTCATCAAGTTTGGAGACAACATCAAAAGATTAGAAGGTAGTTGCTGTGCTTCAGTGCAGGGCTTCCATTCAAAGGGCCCTGGACATGCTGGAGGAATGGAGTGAGGGACCTTATGAAATTCAACAAGGATAAATGCAAAATCCTGCACTTGGAACGGAAGAGCCCCTGCAGCAATACAGGCTAGGACTGATGGGGAGAGAAGCACCTCTCCAGAAAAGGATCTGGGTGACAGATGTGTTTATCCAGCTTCCCTAGGTACTCAGACGGCACTGGAGTACCAAACCCAGCTTTGGATCCTCAGTGCAAGAAAAACATGGACCCACTGGAGTAAGTTCAGCAGACACCACCAAGAGGTTTGAGGGCAAGAGCCATTTAAGGAGATGCTGAGGGAACTGGGTTTGTTAGGCTTCAGAAGAGATGGCTTTGTAGGAGACAACCAACAGCCTGACAGCTCCTACAAGGAAGTTATCAAGAAGATGGAGCCAGGCTTTTCCCCATAGGGTGTGGTGGGAGCACAAGAGACAATGGACCTTAACTAAAATGGAAGATGTTTAGGCTGGCTTTAAGGAAAGGCATTTTCATCATGAGGATAGCCAAATTTTGCCTAAAGAGGCTGTGCAGCCACCATCCTTGAAGGCTTTCAGTACCCAGCTGTGGAAAGTCCTGAGCAACCTATCCTCATCCTTTATTTGATCTTCTTCTTCTTTGAACCAGGGTCAATCTAAAGACCTCCCAAAGTCCCTACCAAACTGAGCAATTCTGTATTTGTAAGGTTTTGTAAGGTATTTGGGAGCCTGAGCATTATCCAGTTAAGGGGCAGACACAATAATACTATGTGAGCTGATTGGCCAGTCACTCTGCAAGCAGAAACTACTCAAACAAAAGTCACAGTGAATTTGCAAACTAATCAAACAAAAGTCACAGAATTTGCAAAAAGCTTTGTTTGCATAAAACAATTGACTGAAAATTTTAGACTAACAAGTCGTTGAGCAAAAGTCTATCTGTCTGTTTTTCACAGCCTGAGAAGAAATGCAATTTCAGTGAATTTATGACCCAGTTGAACACCAGTTTTCCTTAATGTCCAGTGACCATTTAGTAGATTGAAAATTCTATTTTTTCTTTGAGGGCTGTCTTCTATAGATGAAAAAGAATAAGAATGCCAAATACTAAAGCAGCTAGAAATATTTCTTAGATTATTACTATGGCATCTTCCAACAGAAAACTCAGATTGCTTCACTGCTGTTAATTAATTAAGCCTAGAAACACTTATGCCAGGAAGTTTGATATCATCACCCCTTTTTACAGATGGGGGGAAAACAAGATATTCATTCAGGGCTACTCAGTGAATGAGGGGCAGAACCAGAAATAAAACCTGGGAATCCTGGCTCAGAGTCTCCTCTTCTAATCATTAAACAAAGCTTCTTTCCTGTAAAACTCCATCTAAGCTCTTCATAGAATAATTAGAGCCAATTTATTTCTTCACTCGTTAACAATGAAATCCGACAGGCTTTGTACTCAGGATGCTGAAACTCAGTTAGGGGAGCAAGGCTCTTCTCCATGAGGGGAGGCCTGGAATTTCAGTCTTTAGGTGGCTTAGTAGAGGCATGGTTCCAGCTGCCAGGTAATTGAACTCCTGCCCAAATCCCTGTGACAAAGCTTTAGGGAAGAACTGGAATGTAAATGGGATCTACCATAAATGCCAGGGGAGGATTTAGGCAGAGAGCAGCTGGTTTTGCAATGATAAAACTTTGCCCTCAGTGGCACTTAAGAAGTATGAAAGAACATTCACCTGCCTTGCTATTAGGTAGGTTTCTCTTTTCCTTTGGTTTCATTTGCCTGTTTTTGAACAGACTGAAGAATCTCTGAGACACAGAAAGATTCATGGCAGTACTTCAAATGTGCCCCTCAATTCTACCTTCTTGTTCCATCAGACCTGGAGGACACAAAGTTCCTCAGGGCTTTCAGCTCGCTTGCAGTTCTCTAGTAGTGACTTGCACTACCTTGCAATATGTAGCAAGGTCATGAGTCATGGACTTCTCCACCTCCCCTACCCAGGGCAAATGGCTCACCATCCTCTCTGTCATCACTCCCAAGGTTTTCTCAGAGGTCAAGGCACTGAGACATGAAGAGCTACAGAAGTGCTGACTATCCAATATTTTGAAACTTGGAAGATTGCTCAGCACCTCTTAACCACAGGCCTCTACATCTGAAGCTGGAGCATCCCATACTAGGGGGCACATTCAAACATGTGTCCTACTTGCTCAGCATCACATAAAGGAGACTCTAGTAGAGGAGGGTAGGCTCAAAAATTCCACATTGAAAAGTCTGTGCTTTTGCTGCTTTGATGTATTTTCCTTCTGCACAGCAAAACAAGAAAGACTGTTCTCACAGAGCTTCATGGGAAATTCTACAGGTCCTCTGCCTTGCTCTCTTCAGCTTTTGGCTATAAGAGTGCTTCTTGCAGAGTAGAGTGGAGGACACTGATCATAAAGCCCAGAGACCAGAAGAGGTGAGGAAGGGGCCATCTTTTACAAGAAATCTTTGTGGAGTGTGGAAGCTTATCTTCCCTGTTTCTTCATCTGCCCTATCTCTCCCACAGCTCCAAGCTTAGGTCCCGAAGGTGGCATGTTTGAATTGACTTTGATCATCTGGAAATAGTTTGCTATTTGCAGTCCCCTTGTTCCAAGCTTCATTTGCAGCTATATGGGGTTAACAAACCACTTCTCCTTTGGCCCCAGATGTCTGCTATGGCTCTTTCCTTTCCCTCTTGGGCATTTTCAGTCACCAGGACAGTGTCCATCACCTCCTGCCTCCTCACCTGACAGGAAAGTCCATTGTCCTAACACAGAGGACAAATCACCCAGGCTCCCTTGGTCTGGCATTATCTTGGTGACCTATGAAGCAGAAATTCATACACACCTTTCCCTACAGGGGTAATAAGGTTCCAGCCAAGGTCTGGGGAGTGTGAGGAGAGTGAAAACAAGGAACAGAGAGAAGGAAAGAACAGAGAAGAACACTTATGTCTGTCAAAGCAAAACTAAAAGGTCTGGGGAACAAAGGAGGTTAGCTTTGGCTCAAGATCAAGTCAAGATCAAGATCAAAGCCTGGAGGTGGCTGTGGCTTTCTGATCTTCTAGCTGAAAGTACTAGAGGTTTATTTCTTACAATACTGACAGCACTGAGAGCTGCTTGCAAGGGTCCAAAACCTCAAAAAGAGAGGCACAAGGATGTGAGCTTTCCCATCACCTGATTTTGATTTGGAGGGGAAGAGGTTGGTGGAATTTGAGTATCATATAGCAACAAAGAGAGTTGAGGCTGTAGTACCTCAATGGCTTCAGGGAGACCAAGAGCAAACACAACCACAACTGCCTATCTGTTTGAAACAGGGTCAGGAGAAGCTGCAGGATAGGGAAGGGGCTGTTTCTTGACCAAGCCGTGTGTTCTGTGGAAACATGAGCTGGCAAGAAAGGAGAGTTTAGCTGGAGCCTAGAACATGAAACTGAACAAGTGGCATTCTAATGAAAAGCTAAAGGGGAAATTCCACAGTCTGTTTCATTGCAGCAAATGATGGCAAGCCAAGGAGAAGGGAACCAGGTTAATTTGAAATTAAGAGGGACTTCATACTCTGCTGGGCTAAACTTTGTGTCTTTGGTACATAGATACAGTTTTCTTGTGGGCATCTGCCTTCTTCAAATGTGGATGAGAATGGCTGAGGACACTCTGAAGAGAGGATAGTCTTCTACAGTGTTGAAACTTTGCCAAGAAGTCACACCAGCCTTCTGTTCATACACAAATAACCCAGCATGTGAATCCCTTACCATGGAGCCTGGTAATTAAGACAAATCACTGGGACTGAGAGGTTAGAAAGCAGTAACTAGATACAGTACCTAGCATCAGTTGAAGCAGATATTTGAGCGTCTTGGGGTGACACACATCTCCTCCTTTCAGGAGGTCCACAGTTGATGTATAATAGTATCTCTCTCAGAATTTCTTGCATACCAAATGATTCTGGCAATCTGCTGGATATAATATAATCCAAGAGGAGCTGGTTTTTATGTCCTTTTCCATCCTGAGACATGTGAACATTTTTACATGTTAGTGTATTGGTGTCTCACTGTGGCACAGCTGGGATCGATGGCAGATGGCACAGGAGCTTGTCCAGAAGACAGACTAACAACACATGAAAATGCCTTCCTTGGCCAGTGGAGCTGTAGGAGAAGATACCTCTGCAGCTGTCCACATTTACAACCCACAAATAATACAATCAACCAATAGGAAGGTTACTGTAAATTCATCAGGCAAATATTATTCAACCATCTGAAGAACGGCTTGACTAATGAAAAGGTTATTTGTGAATAATTCCAGAAGGATGATAACACATTGGAAAAAGTACAGGGAAGAGATACTGGGTTGATTAAGAAACTGGAAAGCATGCCTTACAGTGAAAGACTCCAGGAGCTCAATCTGCTCAAACAGAGATCATGTGAAGGGTTGATTTGATCACAATCTCTCAGTACTGACATAAAACCAGACGTTTGATAACTGAAACTGGATGAATTCTGACTAGGAAAAAAAAAAGAGATTCTAGAAGTGAGAGTAATTAATCAGTTTACATAAAGTTTCTGGTGGATTTTTCCATTCATTAATAATATTTTTTTTTAAAAAAATTCCACTGCAAGTTACTCTGTATTTCCAAGAAAAAGCAATTCACTGTGATATTGCAGCCTGTGGTATGCAGGAGCTCAGACTAATGATATCACTGGCCCTTTCCTACTTTGCAATCTCTAAACCAATGAGCAAGTTACTCAAAACTGACAGCAGAATTGTATGTAGACTCATTGCATCATTGAGGTTGGAAGAGACCTCAGAGAAGGTGAGCTGCTGAACAGACAGATACACCATTTGTCAACGTTATTCAGCAGGCTCTAATTATGATGTTTGCAATGGCTGAGGAGATCCATGGAAAGACTCCCTGTGACATCAACCTGAGTAAAGAACTATCTAGAAGATACACCTTCACTCCCTTTGTTCTTCAAGGAGAAGAATCCTCTTTGCAGATGCCTTTTGCCCCTTGCCATACCTGTCTTTCTCTGCCTTCCGCCAGTGAAAGGGACATAGCATAAACTCAGGCAGGATTTGTGAGGTTTAACTCACTAATGATTGCAAAGTGCTTCAGGAGCCTCATCTGGGAGATTCAGTCTATTCCTGTGGGATCCCACTCACTTATTCTCTTAGACAAATGGGGGCAGGCACTTGCCTCCTTGTATCTGGCAGCTACTGCAATAACGGCTTCAAAAATAGATTTTGGCAGAGAATTAAAAAAAATTTAAAAGTGTCCTGACTTTAAAGGCTAGAACAAGGATTAGAAAAGGATGCTTGATCTGGTAATTCACAGGGAGATGGGAAGTTCCTTCAGTCATGACTGCGTATCATTCGTTGAACAGTCACTGCCTGAAACATTCCCAGTTCCAGGTAGCTAAAAAAAATAAAAATGCTGCTCTTCTTGTGACCAAACATGAAGTCACTCTTTCAATCATGGGATAATGTCATAAGGGTTTGGTCTGACTCATTTTAAGAGAGAAGATTTTCAAATCAGTGAACAAGGCAGTTCAGCATGTCAGTTCAGTCTCCACCCTGTCAGTGGCTTTCACATCTAAAATCATAACAAAAGCTGCTAGAAGGGAAACAGGCCCACTCCTCAGCTGCCTTTCTTTGTGTATCTACTCGAAACCCATCTTGCAGAGAGCTCTTAGCCTCTAGACTAAACACTGCTTGGAGCTGAAATAAATATGAATGAACAATGGTTAGGACACTCAAGTCAGCTGGTAGTGTGGTAATGTGGGTGTACTGGGAGAGAAGAGAGGGACTGGTAAAGAGACAGAAGTCAATGTGTGTGCATTCCTTTCACAGGGGGTTTGCTTTGCTGAAATATAATCACTTCTCTCCTTTGCAAAGACCACCAACTTTTTTACACATGAGAAGATAAAACTGTCCTTATCTCAGAACTGCCAAGAGGTACAAACAGGGAAATGTAATTGTCCTTACCTCTGACATGCCAAGAGGGACACACAAAATGAACGGCATGAGACCACACAGGAGGGCTGCCTGATGTAAGGCACTGAACTGGAAGACCTAAACCTCAGTTCGCATGCCAGCCTACTGCTAATGGAAAGATGTGATTTCACCTGCTCTCTGGAGTGGCACATTACTCTAGTTGACTACAGCAGTAGATGGGACTTTAAGTATCTAAGGTTGGATGGTACCAGGTTAAGACCTCAGCCCAACCTCTTTAAGTTTTGTTTTAGCTAAAACTTCCTTCACAGAACTCACAGGAATCAGTGGGAAACCTCTCACGGATGCCAGTGAGCTCAGCAGAAAGCCAGGCAGCTGAAGATCCAGGCCTTGGTGGTTATGGCTTTGTTTTGGGAGTTTTAATCTAGATTTTCAAAACAGTTCAGCTGCTGGTACTAAACAATTGCCAGCACTGTTTCGTTCCTCCTGGTTGGGAATGGGTGACATTTCATGTGGGAGAGCCAGAGGCTGGGGAGATGCAGCATTCCCCAGTGACCATTCTGAGCCATGCACAGGGAGCAATTACATATGTTTCCAGCAACCAGGGGCTGGAGTCCTGGGTGCAAATGCAGTTGAACATGGTCTCTATGTGTGTGCTGTCCCACTATCTTGGATTTCTGGATAGCCACAGTCATACTGGAAAATTATCAACTTTTTCTGGAGAATCCCAGCCACTCAAACCTAATTGCTGTTGCTCAGTCAGTGAGTTACAGGCTCTTTCTGGAACAGAGACAACCTCACAGGACACAATGGCGTTGAACACAGCAGAGCAGAGTAGGTACTCCATCCTCCCTGTTAACCTGAGACTGCAGCAGAGTTAAGGAAGGTTACACACCCCGAGCATCCTGGACCACACTGCCTATTGCAAGTGTTCCCTTTCTTGAGAAAAAAGTCAAAATTAAGCAAACAACCTCTGCTCTTTGCTGTATTTCACACTATTTCACCTTTCTGCTCAGCAGTTCTAAGAATGAGAAAATTAAGCCACGATTGGCAACTGGTAGATCTCCTGAAAGGGTTAAAGGATAAATTGCATCTGACTGAATGAACCCGTGAGGCCTAAAGCAATTCAGTCTCTCTAAATCTTGGGATTTTACTGTGAGGGGTATAGCTGCATGCGAATGAATGTAGTAGGGGGACACAAATGCCCCCTAAGTTTCTAAGTTTACACCCAAGCATTTACAGCAGCTGGAGATGTGAGATATGATTGTGGCTGAAGAATGGGCTAGGACTCTTGTCAAGGTACCAGTTAGTCACTGGTCTCAGTGTGCTGCTCTCTGAAGACAAAGCGGTGCTGGGTTCTGACCTCACATAAAAAGAATGAAAAAAAAACCACCGAAAAACCCTACAGGGGATATTTTCCATAGGCAGAACTGGAAAAAAAATGGAAATTGTCCTTTTTTGGATGAAAGCCTGAAATCTGCAGACTTTTCTATGTAAATTACTTGATTTTTTTTTTTAATGTAAAAAAAAACCCAACCCAGTGAAAAATGTTTACTCTTTTCCTCATCTTTCCTTTCTCCTCTTCTACTTTTCTCCTATGCCATTATTGAAAAGCAGATGAGTGAAAAATAGACAACAATTCTAAAGAGAATTAAATGTTCTTCAAGAGAAAATTTTTGAACGGAGGGCTATCAGCACCTCCACTTCAGGATGTTTCACATGTTGAGCTCCCCTCTCCATAATTTCTGTGTTCTTCAGGGAAATCCATTTGCCCCTGGGGTTAAGTGTTTCAATTATTAATCCAGGTATATAATCAGGGCTGAATGCAGCCACTATGTGAAGCATGACTGCTCTCTCATCCTATGACTGGGAATATTCACAGAAAGTGTAGGGAAGTTGTGGCCTCTTCATGTTCCTGTGTAACTCAGCTCCTAATTAAATTCCCTGAATGTGAGTTAAATAGCATGGGACCTCCTGTGCGATGGATAAGTTGGTAGAGAGGGGCTTTATTCTTCCCTCTCTCCAATTATTACTTCATGAAAAATACTCAGTTATAAAATGTCTGGAATGGATGCTGAGCTACATATGGAAGTGAACTCTTTGCCAGTGTCAGATGCTTCCATAACATGCACGTCACCATGCCTTTCTCAGTTGGTGAGCAGTAGTTTGCAAAGTCTGGGTGAGCATGGAGTGGTTTTACCAGACGTGAGTGAGATGCTATGTAAAAGCAGTCGTATGGTGTTTGAGGTTTCTCTTTGTAACTGGCTCCAGCAATCAAATACACCTCCTCCCAAGCTGTTGTTTCCTACTCTGTACATAAATCTTACATCCACTTAGCTTGAATTTTGGGTTTTGCTATGAAAGACCTTCTAGATATGAGACATGATTGCCTAGAGAAGGCAGGCAGATAAATCTCAGTTGTAGAGTTCTATTTTTCAGTGTTAGCTTTCTGGGTTTGCCCTTTAAAGATATGACAGTTGTATATAAGTGGAAGTAATTTAGCCCTGGAGGGGTGAAATTCTTTTTTAAGCTCTTCATGTAATCTTAGTTTGTTATTGCAAAAAGATCTCTAACCAGGAGCAACTGGGTTCAATCTGATGCTGAATTAAAAATAACTAGAAATCCTGGGGCAGTCCTGTGCAGTGCCAGAGTGGTTGCCAGATGCAGTTGGCATCAGATGTACGTCTAACTCAAGTGCATTTCCCTGTATTTCAGCCACAGGTATTGCAGGCAGGAGGGCAGCTGGAGGGGTGTCCTGCTGGCTGTCCTGCAAGTGAAGGCTCACCAAGGCCATCCTATTGATGCAGAGGGTTCAGGGAGGTGCCACCCCACAACACTGGCTGTTGTACAAATACAGAGTAGAGGACAGTTCCTGCCCAGAAGAAGTAAAAGGCTGCAACTGGCAGCAGAGAAGTGCAATGATTGCCTCTGGTTGTTCAGCAGCTCAGAAAACCCTTGGAATTGATTTGGCTCTGCAGACACTTTGAAAACAAATTTAATCCCATTCCAGTAAATTCTTCTGGTTTAATGCTAGAATGAAATGCCTTGACCGCGATTTTACGTGCAAGCACGAGGTCACTACACACAGTACTGGATTATGTGAAGTCTTTAATGGCAGCAACAGGATTTCAAAATGATGCAAGAGTATTTTTGTGAGGAAGAGGTGAGATCTTCAGTTACCCAAAACTAGGTTATCAGAAGCTAGTGCAGGGCAGGGCTGGGAATATCAGTCTACCAGTCCTATCCCAGAATGGACTGGGTCATGTGAGTAGGCAGAGTATTTGGACAGGAGTTTATCTAAGGTCAGACGGTATGGGCCATGTTGTCATCATATTTACATATCTGACTGTTAGGCAATTATGCCCCTTGGACACATACTGAGGTTAGACTAGATAGCAATGCAACCTTAAAGACCTGGGCTAGAGTTATGGGATCAGTTACTTTTAGGGAGCAACACCTAGTCTCTTACTGATCTACACAGTTGGTAAGAGCAGTTTTTCCTGTAATGGTGAGGTTAGAGTCAATGTTGTGAGAGTTGGAGAAAAAAGGAAGGTAAATAATTTTTCTGGTTCCTTTGCTTAGGATAACTTTTGGGGGAAACGTGATTCAGTCTAGCTTTGTTTTGTGGGCAGTTTAAGAATATCTTAGTCTACATAATGATGTGGGGAAATAGCTTGTTCTTTGTCAGACAAGGAATATTTCCAGCCAGTTACCTTGAGCTACCTTTAAATTACATGATCTAGCAGTTTGACATCACTGAAGAATGTAACATGGGCTAAAAGGTGACTGAAGTGGACGTATATCTTTAGTGCTCAACAAAATTCTTACAATAGGCCACCTGTGAATATTTTTATAGTCTTTACCTTTTTAACCTAGTGGACTACCTCCCCTCTACAAGGAGGGAGACTATTTCTTTGTATTTGGGGATGTGACAGGGCAAGGCCAGATGGTCAGTGCTTATGAAATAGAAAGAGGAAAGACAGTCTCTTTGCAGAGATTGTGCAAAGGTCAAAGAACACACATTGTGCGTCATAAGGGCTTTCGAATTGCTTGTATGTTTTTAAGTAAAATGGGTCTAGGGAGACTACAGCAGAAGAAAAGAGTTTAGGGAACTAGCCAGAGACAGTTATGCAAGAGCGTAAGACTTCAAACAGATGTCTACATACATTCCTGCTGAACCTCATTTCTAGTACTCATCCCTTTATAATGATTCCTATGTTTTAAAGTATGCATCCGAGGTCTAGCTTGAACATGAGCTAAGCAAACAGAAATGAATGGAACACTGCCCTGCTTAACTCTGTTTTTCTGCTATCCCATCAGGTGTAAACGAGTGACTGGCTTCAGAAGCACAAACGCATGGAAAAAAAAGCGATGATGCATTCAGTGCTTGCAGCTATGGAGCCCTGGGGCCTTCTCAGCCCAACGTTCATAAATCAAATATCCATCAAACCACAAGACACTGCAATTTTATGTCCGTCTCCTCCTTCCCAGCTCAGCTCTCTGCCCTTCATAAAATCCACCAATAGTCCTACTTGAAATTCCTCAGAGACACACTATTATCAGACATAGACAGACAGATAGACAGACAGACATCAGTTAGTGAGGTACAGCTCATAAGTCACTAAAGAGTCTGCTGGGATAAGGGAAGGAACTGCTGTGGGTGTATTGTTCCAGTCCCATCATTTCCCAAAACACTGAATGAAATAATAACTTGTTTATAATAATGCATGACATCACAGCAGTGCTACATAACCGCACTTGAGAAACAGCTTTGAACCCTGTGACCTTCCTTCAAGTGAGAAAGTCTTTGGGGAGGCCATGGGATGCAGAAGGCTGTATCCTTCTTCTGGTTCTCTAGATCCACTTGTACACTTGAACCACCTGTTTTCTTTTCTCTTACAGCTCAGCACTCTGGCTTAAAGCTAAAGATATCCCTTTGCCAAGGAGTGATGCGAGTGATACACCAATTCATTCCAGAGTAGACTTTTGATATAAAATGAACCAAGTCCAGGTACTTGATCCATTCTCCTCCAATAAGCTACAGGAGGAAAAAAAATTAATTTCCTATCTGTGTCACACCATGTTCCTATTACATAATTATCCTTTCCTTTTGCCTTTACCTACCCTGCTTAAAAGTATTGGGTCTTGCAGATTCACAGCTTTGATTTTGATACACTTTTCCCTAATACCACAGCAAAGTCCTTTGTGTTACACAGCAAACAATTGCACCTTCCTTTGAAGGTGCACTAGGTACTCTGTCTGATTGAATTCAGTGTTTCTAAGCAATAGAGAGTATCTGTTGACCAGTTAACCTCTTGTATTTTTTTCTTTTTTAGTGTAGTAAAAATGAAAGTAATCCAAAATTTAGAAGGGAAAGAAAAAAACGCACCAAAACAAATGAGAACTGATCCTGCTCTCCTGAGAGAGGGTCTGCTTTAGACATGTAATCTAATACACCTCCTATCTTGTCTTTCCCCTAGGCAACTTCTTCCAAAGAAAGGAATAATATTGTCAGCATCAGTGTGGGTATCTTATGTCTGAGGGACTAATCACTTCCAGGACTGAGCCCTGATGACTTAAGCTGCTCAGTGGACAAAACTCCATGCATGGAAGGCAAAAACATTGTTTTGTTGCCCCAAAAAGGGAAGAAGGTTTCAAGGCTTGCTAAAAACAACCTCTGATCAGCTGTACACATCTAGACACTGATGTCTTTGGTCTCCCAGATGGTCCCAGCTGTTGGCATAAGCATTGACAATGACATTCATTTCTTTTGCACACAAGTCCCATGCAAGCCCAATTTTTCAACTGCCTGGTGATGGGAAGTGAAATTCACACTGAGAAAAGCTGTCCTTGAGGCTCACAGGATCCCAAAGCTTGTGGAAAAAATGGGGAGGATTAGTTGTAGGATCACTTCCGGATACTATCTAATTTTATCTGTGTGTCACTGATACCGAACGTCATTCTTTTTATTATGAGAACCCCTCGACAAACAGGGCTAAAAATAAAAAGCAAGAGCTCGGAGCTGGCACAAACTGTGCTACATGGACTCCAATTTGTATAGCAGGAACTATAATCACTCTGAGACGTGCCCAAGCCCTCGGGCATCCCACGGGATTTCAGTCACTTGTTTACAAGGTGTTTTGATTTGCAGCTGTTTGACTACTGTGGCATTTCAAGAGGGGGTGGTTTGAAAGGATGTTGTTAGTTTGGATGCCGGGATTGGGAAATGGGTATTGAAAAATCACACAAGAAACAGGCGAGTGCTGTCTTTGTTCTTTCCCCCTTACATACGAATGACGTCAGTGCTGGGGAAAGGAGCTCCATAACAGATCCAGAGACCAATGCTCTGGAAAGAATATGCAGGGTACAGGTAAATCCCCGAAAACAGAGCAGTGCCCTAACCACACTAGAGTGCCCCACGTCTGATCTAGGGGGACTAAGTTCTGGATGTAAGAAGGGAACCATCCAAGGCCATCACTTTTCCACCTTTTCTAACAAGATCATCAGCAAATAAATTGATACTGTGCCATGGACACACCTAAGAAGTAGGCTAAAGGCCATTACCAGCTCACTTCAAACAGACCAGCAGCTGAAATTGATTTAGTCACTGGCTCAAAGTGATTTAACACTTCAGATGGCTCTTTCCATAATTCCTGCTCTCCTGACCTGAACAGTTCCTCTTTCAGAGCTGCATTAAGCTAATGCCCACTTTCTTCTGGGCCCTATTGGGATAATGGATTCAGATATGCAGAAAGAATATAAAAATCCATCTGTTATCTGGGATGAGTGATTTGCACAATAGTGCCCATGAGTGTTTGTTTAACACTGTGGACAGCAGAACACTGCTAAGTGGTAACACGCTGAGAAAGGGAAAGCAAGAAAGGAGGAGAAAGTAGCCTGGCTGCTTAAAAACTGTGTCCACCAATCTGTCTACATTTTTTTGGCTTAGTTAGCTGTTTGCCTGGTTTTTGTAGGAAATCAGGAAGGACACGTGGAGCTTTTCCCTGGCTTTAGTGCTACTCTCTTGTTTCCAGCATTGGATTTTTTATGCATTAATTACAGTAACTCACATAGAAAATCTAGTGCCAAGAGGATATTTACCTTGCAAACATTTCATCTGCTGCCCCTCTCTCCCCTTCTGTAACTTTTTCGAGTGATGACTGACTGGAGGCGCCGTATGCACTTGAAGAAGCATCACCCTCGCCAACCTCAGACACCAGCCCTTTGCCTGCTCAGCATGTGCCAGAAACCTGACTGCACTTTCTTGGCAGGGAGCAGCCATCTCCTCACTTCCTGAAGGTGAAAGAGGGCTCAGCCTAGAATATAAGGCATAAAAAGGGAAAGAATCAGTTAGAGTATACCACGAGAAATTGTTGTTTTTCTAGCAAGATAAA
Source organism: Dasyornis broadbenti (assembly GCA_013397935.1). Classification (NCBI taxonomy): domain Eukaryota; kingdom Metazoa; phylum Chordata; class Aves; order Passeriformes; family Dasyornithidae; genus Dasyornis; species Dasyornis broadbenti. Next base: position 421,404 of record VZRN01000344.1, on the reverse strand, counting down.
AACCTACCCTATGTTTGATTCTGAGTGACATTGATCAGTTTGGCACCAGCAACTTCTCTGCTGGAGTCATGAGTGACTTCTCTTTAAGCAAGTACCAGAATTATCTAGGCTGGCATTACAGTTCATCACACTCCGTGCTTTCTTTAGGCAAAGTTGAAGGAAAAATCTGCATTTTCACTGCACATGCCATGGAAGATCTCAAAGAAGATGACTTATCCTAGCCCACACGGCAAAGCTGAATCAGAGCCAGGGTCAGAAATTCTCGCTCTCTCTCCTTTCCTTCAGCCAGGATAACTTCTCCTCAAGGTCAGCTATGACTGTTGCTATCAGGGGTATGTGACACTGTCAACACCTTGCCACACATACCAGTTTCAGACTCCCTGGGTTTTACCCATAGCTATTGAAAACTGTCTACAGAAGAGGCTGCTAAAAAGAAAGTTGAAGACTGTCGAAGTCTATTCTAATCCACAGTGTCTATATTTATGCAGCCCTTGTCACAGCAGAACAGAGAAAATGTCACTGGAACAGTTTTCTTTTTGCCAACAGGCAAGAGGTTTAAAAAGAGGCAGTAACCTCTATTTGATGATGTGTTTCTACAAATGTTTAACTTGCTATTTCATTTAGAAATCATCTTTAATGTTGATTTATATTCCTGGCAGTGAAGTCAGGAGGTTGGCAATCCCATTCCTTTTCAGTCTGTGCTCTGACTGAGGCAATAATGGAGATCAAAGACAAGGAGTCTTACAGCACTCACATTTTATCATCCTGAATGTTTTCAAGTTCTCACTCTGATATTCATGAGCAGATTATGTAACTACTAGATTTATTCTACTGAAGGCCACATAGTAAAGACTGAAATGTTTTATCATTAAGAGGAAGTATTTGGAAATAATTGAATTGAATCAAGGAACAACATATCGAGTAAACACTTGACATATGCAGCAATGCTTTCCTGGAGATGTCGTTTTGCTCCAGTCTTTTATAGGGTCAGCCATTTGTTTTCATGCCATAGAATATAAAATTAACTGCATGTTATTATACATTCTAAGTCTTGTTTTTCATCTAAATATGTCAAGCTTACATTTTTATTGCCTTAGTAATTGCTAAATATTCAAGGACTTGAATTCCACCAGTAACAGTTTACTTAAATGATGGAAGCAGTGTAAGCCACAGACATCCTTTTTTAGAGGATAATAACTTAGAGTTTGCTATCTAACGGGTCAGAGGAATAAGAAGACTTGCCTTGGTGCCTGCCTTGACCCTCGCTGCCCATGGCTTTTGCACAGTATATCATGAACACTGACAGGTTTACTTGCCTAATGACTTAGGGACTTTGACACCATAGCAGCACCGCCTTTTTTATAAAAGAGGGAACAAAGGCAGGCAGATCATAGAATCCATCAGGGTTGGAAGAGACTTTTAACATTATCTAGTCCATCAACCCAGCACTACCATTGTAACCCCTAAACCACTAAATCATCACCCAGTACCAGATCCAGACACCTCTTAAACACTTCCAGGGATGGTGACTCCATCATGTCCCTGAGCAACCTATTCCAATGCCTAAAATGCGCTGAAGGATGAGAGAATAGATTGAGAGCAGTCCTGAGGAGAAGGACGTGAGGGTGTTGGTTGATGAGAAGCTCAATGTGACCCAGCCATGTGCAGGTTGGTTGGGGCTCTGAGCCATCTGGTCTAGTGGGAGGTGTCCCTGCCCATGGTAGGGAGTTGGGATGAGATGAGCTTTAAGGTCCCTTCCAACTCAAACCACGATTCCATGGAGTGAGGCAGAACCCAGATGTGCTGCCAGCCAGAGTGCACAGGCTGTGGGACCATCACAGCTGGGCATCTCCCCCTTCACACTGGCCCTGCTGCCAGGGCCACTGCCAGACACATGGACAGGCTGCTGGCATGTGTCTGGATAGGCCTGTGTGGAGAGATCACAGAATCACAGAATTGTTAGGGTTGAAAGGGACCTCTGGAGATCCTTTAGTCCAACCCCCCTGCCAAGGCGGGGTCACCCAAAGCAGGTCACACAGGAACGTGTCCAGGAGGGCTTTAAATGTCTCCAGAGAGGGATACTCTAAGATGTCCCCGGGCAGCCTGTTCCAGTGCTCTGCCACACTCAATGTAAAGAAATTCTTCCTCTTGTTGAGGTGGAACTTCTTGTGGCTTAGTTTATGGCCCCAGCGCCTTGTCCTGTCGCTGGGCACCACCCTCTTGCCACCTGCCTTTGAGATATTTACATTCACTAATGAGGTCCCCTCTCAGTTTTCTCTTCTCTACATTAAAGAGGCCCAGCTCCCTCAGCCTTTATGCGTAAGAGAGATGCTCCAGGCCCTTCATCATCTTTATTGCCTCCCACTGAACCCTCTCCAAACAGCTCTATGTCTCTCTCGTGCCGAGGAGCCCAGATCCGGACACAGCACTCCAGATGTGCCTCACCAGGGCTCAGCGGAGGGACAGGATCACCTCCCTCGACCTGTTGGCCACAGGTTGCACTGGATGCAGCCTAGGACACCATGGGTCCCCCAGCCCGCCAGAACCGCCTCCCGCATTTCGCAGGCGCGACTCCCTGGCGCAAGGCACGGGCACTTTCAGCGCCGGCGGCCCCGCCCCTCCGCAGCCGGCCCGGCCCTGCCCGCGCGGCCCCGCTGCGCCCCGGACGCGCTTGTGGCGNAGCGGCGGCGCGACCTTCCCGGCCCTTGCCTGCCCTTGCCTGCCCTTCCTCGCCTTCGGCCGCGGGGCCTCCCGGCGTGCCCCGGAGGAAGCTCAGGGTGACCTAAACAACACTTGCACAGACACACTATAGATGAGCCTTTTTTTACATTTTAGTGGGGTTCTGCATTGTGCTGCAGGTTTATGACTACGTTAAATTCAGCGAGGTGACAGACAAATAATTCAGCGTGTTTGATGCTATGCTGTAGGTTAGATCAGCGAACCCAGAACCAGCCTCGTGGGAAGGTCGGGCTCACCTGAGAAGGGCTCCCTGCTCGGCACTTGTGGCTATACAAACCCTTGTGCTGGCACCACAGCAGGAACCGAAGCAGGAGTGGGTGGAGACAAGTCGGAGAGACTGGCACTGCAGTTTCTGCCAGCAGTGTTGCTCACATCTGTCGTAACTTCATATTCACTCAGAGAATTCAGACTCAGCACTGAAGCTGAAAACTTACTGAGAACATCTCAAGGCTGCAGCAAGTGCGGCCTGTCATGCTGGACACTGCATTTGCATAGACACCTATAAAGGTGATGTGATGGCAGAAAGAGTAGCAAACTGACACCACATGGAAGAATGAGTGGTGCTTTATCGTCACAGTAAATCTGTTCGTACTATCTCTCTGGGGCTTTAGCAAAGTCAGACAGTGGAAAACACTTAATCTTTGTATGTTGCATATAAAGGAAACAAGATAAAATGATAACTGTTTTTTCTGATTTTCTCTTCTTCATGCTGAAAAAAAACCCCAGTGGCCAAGAGCAAATCTAAGTAAGTGACGTTTTCCTCACCAGTTTTTGATTACTGGTATGTTGTATCTACAAAATGTTAAGCTTCTCTAGATTTTTTTAATATACTTGAGAGAATTGTAGTCCTTGAGTTTAGCTGCCTCCTCTCAGTCCTTCTGCATGTGTGTCTTCTCACAGGTAAGTACAGAATGGTGTGAAACTCCCCCGTGGGTTCTGAACTTGCAGCAAAGACAGGTTTTGTCCTATGGGCTGTTGCATTGAGCTCAGCAGTAATCTCCAAAGCACCCTGCACAGGGGGAAGCACACTTCTGTGCTCTGTGATTAAAGAGAGAGGCTGTAAATTACCCACATATTCTTCCTACTGTTCACCTGTCATACCTTTTTAGCTGAGGAGATTAAACTGAGCGTGGGTCTTTGTGGCATGGACTTTGGTCCAGATGTTGTGAACCTTCCCATAGTCAGAGTGCAGAACACTTCCTAGGCTTAGCATATTCCTGTGTGTATATGTGAGGAGTGGACAAGGTGCAGTCTGTGCTCTAGGCATCTTAGTTTGCTCTATAGTCCAGCTCAGAAGAGATGTTAGTGGGCTCTGGAAGAAAATTAGTCACAGTCCTTTGACCTGTAAAATAAGTTGATGGTGTGTTAAGGATTGGAAAGGAAGGCATATGTACTTTGAGGACAAGATCATGCGGAGAAACTGACTTGGACCCAAAATGCTATTTGTAAGAAGATTGGCTAGACAAATCCAAGAGGCTAAAGTGGTATGTTTATGTGAATGCATTCCTGTCTTCCCATTCCCAGAAGTTGCATTCTGCATGAGTGGATTATACTTGGTACCACACAGGCCTGGGATCTATGGCCTTTGTTGCATTTTCTGTATTTTGTTTTTTTTAACCACCTGCCTCCAGCAGAATCAATACCAACCACTTGGATTCTTCTGTTACAAAATTTCTGCACACTTGTCAGACTTTTAAATTAAGAACACACTTCCCAAGTATGTGACTGACAGAGGGCAGTTTGACATCTCGTTCTACTGTTACCTGTTCATAAAAACAGACACAGCAAAGGAGGTTTCTGCAAGGTGAAAAAGTAGCTTTTTAAAATGCGGTTACTAATGTTAATGTAGGGGTTTCTGCCACACACTCCCTTTTATTTTTTATCCTGATGTTTCTTTTTCTGTTCTTTTACAGTCCCATATACACTTCAGGAATATGTTCTTACATTATTTATCCTTCTCCACTCCCCTTGGGTTTCTTCCATTGCTGCCCCGATAGCTTTCCATGTTTTTTTCTGCCTCTGCTCCTTGTTACATTTCTTCACCGGGGAGTGATTTTTTTGAACAAGGTGTAGTGTTCGGAATGGGCGTGGTCTCAAATGTGCAGTGCACAAGAATTGCAAGGCCTGGCCACTGATGCCACTGATTCCCCCAAAAAGGGGAAACTGCCCAGAGACTTTGAGGAAGTGAGTGAGGTATAGGGAATGGAGTCTTTGTGGTTACTGGTGCTTCACAGCACATCTGCAGTACTGTACAGGAGAGAACAACCAGGAATAATCCCAAGAATATGCTTGGTCAGTTGTCTGCAGGAATCCAGTGTCTTTCTCATTATTTTGAACTCAATAATAAATTAGATTGCAGAGCTGAAAAGGAAGAGCTGAAGGAAGTACCCTTGTCAGAGCTGCACAGATGAGGAAGAATGGGTTAATTTTGACAGACCATTTTATGTTAGAAAGAGGAAAATACAGGAAAGTGGAAAGTGAACTGAATGCCCACTTGCAGAGATGTATCCATCTCTTTATTGAACTGGAAGAGAAAGACTTGTAATTTACAAACTGGTTAAAGCGTTTTACGTTTCTTTTGAAACTTCAGAAGATGCTCTGTGTCTGGGAAGTTGCTTGGATCTTAGCATACTTCCAGACTGGGGGCATGGATCGGCTTCCTCAGTTTCCTGCTCCTGGGACACCACAGTTGCTGCCAGCCTGCCCCACAAACCGAGTGCCCTCCAGTGCAGAAGGGGGTTCCCATAGCTGGGTTAACATCAAGCTGTGTATCTCTAGCAGGGTGGATGGTTCCAAGGGGTTCTGCTTCTCCTTTTGCATGCCTCTTGTTCCAGCCTATCTGCTCGGCTTCCTCTCTGCATGAGGAAGTGATAGTCTGTGATACAGTGTTATCTACAGCCTGAACATCTTTAATTATTATTATCCTTCCTTTCTTGCCATTAGGTTTTAAGTCACAGTGATCCAATTGTATGCTTTTTTCTTTCTTTTTTTTTTTTTCTCTCTCTTTATTCCTCCCACCTCACTGTTTTTTGGAGGAACTACTTCCCTCTAGGCTTGTATCCTGTTGAGGAATTATTTACTTAAACTTGATGCTGGAGCTTATGATTTAGTGTTTGTATTAAAAGTTAAGCATATAATTTTGATACTCCCATCCCTGAGGTTGAAATGAAGTGTCTTACATGATTGTGCCAAACTGTGTGTGCTGAAAGCTTGTCCATTGGCCCATGCCCTGGCAGATGTGGTGGCCCCTTGCTGAGTGCCTGTGCACTGACACAGAGACCTCTCTTGTGACTTTAGATACATTCTGGTGAGGATGAAAAGTGCTGCGGAGACAGGCTACTGTTTCAACATCAGGAGACTCCGACTGCAGGAAAAACTGATCTTGCTGAGATACGATCCCATCGGTAAGATCTCGGGAAGAAGTCAGTGTGCTTTGTATAAGCTGCTCTGATTCTTTGGGGCAAAAGATTTGAATGCAACAGGATTTTTCCCGTCTAAGCAGAATATGTCATAACATGTTTCATACTCAAATGACTGTACGGTTGCTGTTCTTCATGACATTCCAGTGGGAAGTAAATGTTACCCTCATTTTACAGATTGTGGCAGTGAAACAAAGTAATGACTTGCCTGACACATCAGAGACTTTGATGACAGCCATGCCACATGTCACTGGCGAAGTCAAGTGATACAGGAGTTCTTTCATTCTGTTTCTTTGTGTGGTTTGCTAGACTGCTACCTCCAACAAGCAGGCACAAAGTACGCATCAACAGAAGCGTTCTGTTAATCTGCTATGGGTGCTCTAGACCAGGAATGTTAACTATCACTTACAAAATGGACTTTTTCTTCTAAAGAAATAGGCACAAATTCTTCCACTTCCACAAATGATATCACTCTCCTGATGACAGTTAGTGGATTCTTTTATGTTCCTCTGGTCCTTGCCAATTTTCTCAGTTTAAGAATCTGATTTGTTGGACTTGTTGGATTTGTTGCCAAACTGCCGTTTGCTCACACAGCTTTTTGAAAGGTGACTAAAGGTTCAAGTTTCTGTAGTTAAAATTAAAAAGCTGAATTTAATGTTAAAAAGCTTAATTTGGGTAAACTAGGAATTTAAACCAAACCATGTTAGAAATAGCATGGTGGAGGTAATGCAAAGAAGGCTTATTTAAAGTTACAGCATATAAGAAATTTAGTAACTAGCTGTAAGTAGATAATGCATAGCTAGTAGTTACGTAGTTCAAGCTTATTTTTTCTTAAAATTTTATATTCCTGTTAGATTACTACATTTTGATTCTTGGAGCTAACCATACAGGAGCTTTGAGAGATGAGAAAAACCACCAGAGAAGTGATATGCTGTCATCAAAGGTGACAGAGATTGTGGCTTTCCTTTTGAACTCCACACAAAAGGGGAATAGGAGTTCTTTGGGATTATTTTCTTGAATAAGAAAAAGAAATTATTGCATTGAAATATTGCGCAGTGATCCTCTAGAAGCTTTGCAGCTTGTAGGAAAGTGAAGAGAGAGAAGAACTCCGACAGAACATGTAGTAGGTTGCTGAAGAAAGCTCTGATCTTTGTAGCCTGTAGTAGAACACAAGTGAGAAATTGATGTGAGAAAGTGTTGCATGTGTGAAGGGAAGTAAATTTGAGTCTACATAACAACTCACATCAGGAATATGTTAGGAAGCATTTTCACTTGGCATGTGTTTTCACCTTATGTTTTGTACTTCTCAGAAACCTGGGACGTCCACAGAATGAAGCTTTTTAGTGAAGTAGTGTCAGGATTGCCTAAGTTTCACTACCTCCTAACTGCAGCAACAGAATCTGTTACCAAGCTGCAGTATTTCTTAAAACGAAACTTTTATGTGGAAGAAGAGATTTTGTTATTGTGTGGATTGCTTTTGTATAGCTTTCAAAGGAATTCATATAATGAAGTTCAGCCAAACAGTGGTGATTTTCAAATTACATTGTAAATCTTTGCTTTGATTTATTTCGTAATTTTGGGATTTTTGTAATGTATTGACTGTGCTTAACCCGTAGTGACTTTGCAAACACCTGCATCAGGCATTGGGGACAGGGCTAGTTGGTGCCTTGTTAAGAGATCCACAGGACACTTGGTAACCTCTCAGTCAGTCTGTGAGGCCAACTGGATCCAGCTCATCAGCTGTAGTTGTTTGGGCTTTGGAGCTGAAGAGTAGTAGAAAGCAGAAAGAACCTATTTTTGTCCCTACACTGAGCAGCTGTGACTCAGAATAGTCACACAGAGCAGCTGTTGAGTGTTTTCAGTCACATCCATCCTGATACTTATTCTCACAGAGGTAAAGTGGACATCTTAGGAACTAAAAATTACATGTGCTAAAGTGAAAGCACCACTAAACTCCTTCAAGAGTTGGTTAACAACAGTGCTGTGCCAGTCAGTTGCTCCACACTCATTTAAGCAGTGAAGGCAGCCAGGAGAAAAGGAACGTGGGCTGGTTGAATTGAATTTTAACACTTCAGGCTTCTTAACGGATTCTTTTTTCTTTTTTCCCTGTAGCAAGACAACGTGTCCTCTTCACAGAGAAGAGAAAAATCCGCTCTGTATGAACAATGACTGGACTTGATTTATACATGAGAAGAGGATGGTCTGGGGGGAGGACAGGGTGAACACTGATTCAGAAATCCAGCAACATGGGCTGAAAAGAGAGGAAATGAACTGGGATCACCGTCTCCTGTGATTTGAAGGCCATTGTGAATAAAACAATGTAGAGAGAGAAAATTCTTAATGCCTGGACATAGATCATCACAGTAACATTTATTTATCTTTTGAGTTATTTTTACAGTGCTCAATTAAAAAAAATTAAATAGCAAATCCCATTGTCTGTGTTTTCTATTGTGAAAGAGGCTGTAATCTTCAAAGGAACTATTGTTTTATAAAGCAATAAAAATTAACATTTTCCACAGCAGGAATTCAATGGCAGGATTGCAAGTTTTTCTAACCTACCAGCCACAGATGGAACAGTAGTGACCATGAGCTGGTGTCATTACTTGAAGGGGTAATGCTGCACCAGCTCCTTCTGAAGAAGGAAGCAATGGGAACCTACATGAGTTTTTGGATAAGCTATTTACCATGGCTAAAAGGGCTGTATTATTTTCAGCCAGGTTAGTAGGATGGATTTCACTCCTAGGTTTTTGTCAAACATGAAGAAAGCAGACAGACAGGGTAGTTCTCTGATGTTTTGGGAAGCTTTTTTCCCCTTAATTAGCTCGCCTGTGTTTAGAGCAGTATGGCTAGAAACATTTTTCAAAGTGTAGCTCAGTAGCACTCTTGTCCTATTTGCAGTCTGGGTAAGCATGGAGCACAGTGCCGCACCTGAGGCACGTGGGCACAGGCTCAATATCCCGGGCTTTGTTGTGAACAAAACACTGGCCCTAGTGTTTGAGCACTGAAGTTGCAGTCTCAAAGCTAAGGCTCTGCTTCATGTGCTGCCATTTCACATCAGAAGTTCTGATAAAATCAAGTAAAAATACTGCCAGGAGCCAAATACCCTCCAGGTGTTTTGCTGTAAACTTCATGTAATTCAGTAGAGCGCATTGTGTGGGATGGCCACAAGCCCAGGGGCTGTGTGGGGCCAGAGAGACCTGCTGTGCTGTGTTTGAAAGTCCCACCACCCCCACCCCATCGTACTGCTGTAGAACAGGAACACACAGGGTTCCTGAAATAAGAAGCAAAGAGACTCTCCTGGCCTTTCCAGTCAGCAGAGGAGAGCCTCAGTGCAATCAGGAGAATAATGCTGGCTGGTATGAGATAAAATCAGTACAGTGAGCTAGACAATCCATTAGAAAAGGTCCTGAGGCAAGTCCTTCCTGTACGGATATGAAGATTGTGTCCCTGGTGCCTGGACGCTCACCGATGCGACACAGTTAGACTTCCTGATCATTTCCTCCATGGATAAGTTGGGATAGTAAGCCAGGTAGAAGGCCAGTGCTCCCACAAAACTGTCTCCAGCACCCTAGAATAAAATAACAAACAAGTTTAAGTGTATTTGCACAGGGAAACAATTCAGATGCCTTTACCGGAAAGACTCAAGTTGTAACACTGATTGCAGGGGGTCAGGAAATTGTTCAGGGGTTGAGTTCAATTCACTTTTTTATGCCTAGGAAATTCTTCAAAGCTAAACTAATGCCACAATACTATCCTTGTGCTCAGCTGCTGAGTCAAAGTGCACACTACAATATGGCTTAAACCTTAAAGAAAAGCAAGTTTAAAGTTACTTTTTAAAGTTTACAAGAAACTTAAAGTTCAGCAAGATGCTGTTATAACACTGCTTTTGAAACTTCCTGTTGTTGGAGTGTCTGATTTTGATTTCTCAACCTGGATGTTTCATTAAAGCTATTTTTCTCTTATTTGACTTCTGTTTTTCGTAAAGGTCAGTGGTAGAAGGGGCAGGGAAAAGGGGAAAAAATAAGCTATGTGGCTTGTGGTATCCATAAATTCCTAGTTGCAGAGTGATACATTTTGATGCTTCCAGAACTTAGCTGTTGTTTCTTAGAAAGGTCCCACTACTATTAAAAATTATCATTGTGTCTGTCACATGAACCACTCCTATTCCTGGAGCAAGCTTTGCCACTTGTGCTGCATTTGACCATGGAGGAAGAGGACAGTGACATTCACCTGGAGCCCTGGCAACCATGATCCTCTTGAGCTACCCATCGTTCCCAGGCCATGCCCTGCCTGCCCCATGGGAGCCCTCATGAGGCAGGAAGTACATCAGTCCCACATGGGCATCAGCCATACCCCAGCTTGCTCTGACCCTCTTGCCCAGATACCACTGGTTGTGCTCTGGTCAACAGGGAATGACAGCTGTTCACCTCCCAAGTGCTTTTTAACAATAACTGTTGTTTAGCGATGTTCAGTGCTATGAAGTGTCCCGAACAACTGGCAAGATTTAACTTGATTAATGGTTGTTTTTAACCTGATTTGCTCATTTCAGTCCACAGTGTTCTTTCCCCCTCCTCCCCTAAAACTGGCTTGATCTCTAAGGCCAGACTGATACCAATTCTTGTTGGTACCATAAAATTGGTCTGAACATCCCTTTTTGTTAATCATACTTTTATACAGTGAAGGCATTAAACTAGACACACTACTAGTATCTTACTTAGTTCCAGAACCTGCATATGGATTATCTCCCCTGAGAGGTTTTGCCTCTGTAGTTGTAATAAATGGATCCCAAGAGTCACAGGACAAGAGCAAAGGGCCCAGAAAAGTTTTGTGAAAACAGCTGAGCAAAATTTCTAATGGAAGTCAAGATTAGGAAGTAATTTTCCAATTTTAAGTACTAGTGGTTCTCAGCCTTAAATTCCTATGTGCCCAAAAATCAGCTGATGTAAAATCATTCCAGCAAAACAATGCCATTTCCACAGAAATCTGTTCCTTATGTAACAAGCAGCATACAGGGCAGAGCAGCAGCGACACTGCAAGGGACTGTAATGGCGGTGAGCACAGGATAGGGGCCCTACCCCAGGCCTGGCCTCTCCTTGCCCAGGCCTTCCACAGCGGCTATTTGCATTGGTGTTCCCAGTCAGAAAGCTCCCTGCTTAACTCTTGCTTGGCCTGGAGTTTGGATGCTCTCTTCCATCAGGGTACAATGAAGAGCATGGCCTGGCAAATGACAAGTTAATAAGTGAAGTTGTACCCCTGCCTGCAGCTGTAGCAGCACCTGTTTCAACAGTTCTGTATTCCTGAACATACCAGGGGGAGGTGAAGGTTTTTATCAACTTCTGTCGGGCCTTTGTCTCCCTTCTGGTTTCCGGACTGTTCCCACAATGGCAGGTGGAGCAGGAGCAGGTGACTGCTAGTTAAGCATTGCCAGTGTCTTTTGTCTGATGCATAATACAAAAATCTCCATCCCATCTCAGAGTTTGTAATCTAATCAGGGCATGATTAATTATTAAAGCTATTTTGGTGCTGTTGTTAGAGACAGGAGTAGGATTTCAGCATGCAGATCTGTTCTGCTGTAGCTCTAGAAGGAAGAACTTGTTTTTTACAGTGATCACTGAGAAATGGAAGTGGCCAAATATTTTAATGAGTAATACTCAGAATATCTGGTGCCAAATAGCATAAACTATTACCTGGCAGCAACATGGAGCAGAATTCTGTCTTTCTGATTTGTTTTTTAATAATTGCTCCACTGCTGACTAGTGGAACAAAAAAAAGACTAACCACGTGTCACCCAGGTCTTAGTCTGTAGGCCAGTGAGATGGAATGTAAGTTCTCCCTGCTGTGTTACTGGGCCCTTCTACTCGTGGGTGAAGCTCTGAGGCTGTGCAATGGCTGGAGATCTCCCTTTTAGCACAGCTGAACAATGATAAATGACTCTGAAAGCAGAGAAGGGAGAGAACAGCAGACTCACTTCGAGAATGGAAAAAGGCCCCCTAGCATTTTTTTGCAAGAGAGAAGATTATAGGGTAATTAGAGAATATACAGAAGGACTTCATGCCAGTAAACTTTTGCTGAAATCCTGATTTCCCATGCATAGACTGAAGCAGTCAGTATCTGCACAGCCCAGCAATTACAGACCCGAAGGGTATCATAAATTCAATTGTTGGTAAGTAAATGTTCTGTGAGGGGCGTGTTTTCAATACAGGGGCTGCTGCACTGAGAACAGCATCATGCATCAGATTGATTATGTAGATACCCTGCTCAGCCTTCCTTCTGGTCTGTGCAGACACGACTGGTCAAACGTGACTAAAACAGCAATAGCAGAACTGATTCAGCTGCAAGGTTAACTGCAGTTAGAACTATTTTTGGCTTGCAGAAACAGACCTTCCTTCTTTGGTATTGTGGATTAAACTACATTGGGTTTGGTAGATTCAGAAAAGGTTGGCACAGACCACTAGAAGGAACAGGCTCAGAGTAAAATCAAGATTACACAAACACTGGAATAGCGAAGAGCAGATTTCCATTTAGCTGTTTCACAACCTGCTCTAAGAAAAATAATTCTAACCTACTTCACAAAAAATAGTGACTTTTAAAATGACCAGAAAGGTGCATTTAGAGTGCCCGCTGACAAAATAAAAGTACAGAGTATGTAATACTTTACATTCTTCAGCATTTGTCTTCCGGCAATTCTAATACACTGCAGACTTTGAGATAATCCTCATATCCTTGAGTGCCTGGAGACAATTCATTCCATAATTATGAAAGTATAATGTATTTAACTTTTCTGTAAAGCAGGAGATGCTAGTTTGTTTGAAATAAAATAAAGAATTGGATAAAAAATTGTCTGATATGGTATGGCTCATTTGTAAATACAAATGTCATGGTTTTGACTAATTTTTTTGGTTTTGAAGCAGTTTTGAAAACCTATTTATATTCTGTGCCACTAGTCTGTAAGGTCCTTGTTTTCCTGTGTGTCTGGAAAAGGGCATTTTTGTTTCTCACAATCCAGCACTGATTGAGATTCTGTGCTTCTAGAGAAGAGAAAACCCATGAAAACACTTCTATTTATACCTTAGCTTTTGTTAGTTCTGATTTGTCAGAAGCTGGTTCACAACTTTAGTATAACTATTTTTATACAATGCTGCCCTGAGAAGCTTTTTAAGGAAAGTGCTTTGTAAGTGGAAACTATATTGTTCAACAGCCTTTCCAGCATGTAAAGCCTTTTTCAATCCATCATGCACAGACTATTAGGATGCATTTCACTTATGCAGTAAGATGACTTGCTCACCAAAAAAATGTGGAGGCCAAGAGGCCAAAAGCTACAGTTCACAGAGTGGCAGCAGTTGCACTGCTGTGTTCCAGGGTAACCTTTTGCTCAGCCTTCACCCTCCCAGCCTGTCCTCCTGGGCAAGAGCAATGGCAACCACGAAAGAATACAAGAGGGTTCTGGCTCCTGAAACCTGACATTGTTACTGAACCTCAGAAAACTTTTCTCAGGTGATTTTTAAGAAGTCACCGTCCATGTGCAATCTGGGTATTAACATGGATTCATTCCATTAAATACTTTTTAAGAGCATGTTACCAAGGCCAAAAGAAACACCTGAAAAGGATGCTGCACAGCAGTACAAAAGAAATGTTTTGCCTGTAATGATAAATCCTTCATTTAGTGAATAAATCAAAACATCAATCTAAAAGCTGTCAAAAATTGCCTTATGATGTAGAACCAATCATTGCTCACAATGATGCTTATAGTCTTCAAGGAGCATTCACAGCAGTGCACAAACGAACGAAGCCTAAGGTTTACGCTGATTTAGTGCAGTCTAAATCCATGGCAATGCAGAGATGCCCAACTCTGTCAAAGGAACTGGGCCTTGGAGAGTTCCTGTTGTATTTATAGCACTCCACAACTGTGTGATACTGGATTATGCTAAGGATGTTATCGCTCTGTCACATCTGCTCAACATTCCTTGCTGTACCTCTGCCTACTCTGTACCCGAACTGCAAATTAGCCCTATAACGCAAAAATAGCTGCCAGCAAAGGGACTCACTATCCATTGCTCACAAGTGGGAAAAGCCTGTGTCTCCCTACAAGAATCCCTGGGCTGTGCTTTGATGAAAGGTTATTAGTGGAACTGAAGAAACATTTCCAGCCTTCAGATATATTCAGATAGTCTTGTGCCAAGAGGGTCTATGTCTCAGCTAAGAGATAATTTCAACTGAAATGCTCAGGAGGTAAAATATCCTTTGGTGACACTGTGTGGTGGAGTGACCTTGGATGGACACCAGCTGCCCACCAAAGCCACTCTGTCATTCACCTGTTCAGCTGCACAAGGGAGAGAAAATAGAACAAAAGGCTTGTGGATTGGAATAAAGGCAGGGAGAAATTACCATCACAGGCAAAACAGACCTGACTTAGGGAAATTAAGTTATTACCAAGCAGTTTAGAGTAGGATAATGAGAAATAAAAGTGAATATTAAAACCTTCCTCCACCCTCCATTCTTCCCAAGCTTAATTTCACTTCCAAATTCTCTACCTCCTCCCCATGCAGCAGGACAGGGGATGGGGATTGTGGTCAGTTTGCCACATGTTGTCTATGCTGCTCCTTCCTCCTCAGGGGGAAGACACCTGAGGAGAGGATATATATATAGAGATAAACACTTTTCCCCTGCTCCAGCATGGGGTCCCTGCCACAGGAGACAGTCCTCCATGAAATTCTCTGACATGAGTCCTTCCCACAGGCTACAGTTCTTCGTGAACCCAGAGTGGGTCCCTTCCACATGATTCAGTCCTTCAGCAACAGGCTGCTCCAACATGGGTTCCTCATGGGGTCTCAAGTTCTGTGAGCAAACCTGCTCTAGCATGGGCTCCTCTCTCCACAGGTCCTGCCAGGAGCCTGCTCCAGTGTGGGTTTTCCATGGGTCCTAGCCTCCTTTGGGCATCCACTTTCTCCAGCATCGGCCTCCTCCACAGGCTGCAGGTGGATCTCTGCTCCCCCATGGTACTCCATGGGCTGCAGGGGCACAGCTGCTTCACTATGGTCTTCACTACAGGCTGCAGAGGCACCTCAGTTCTGGCTTCTGGAGCACCTCCTCCCGCTCCTTCTCCACTGCCCTTGGTATCGGCACAGTTGCTTTTGTCACATATTGTCACTCCACTCTCCAGCTGTTGTTGCACAGCAGTATTTTCACCCCTTCTTAGCTACAGTATTCCAGAGGGGCTACCACCAGCACTGAAGGGTCAATGGTAGGTCCCTCTTGAGCACTGAATCTACTGAACATCGGGGAAGCTTCCAGCAGCTTCTTACAGAAGCCATTCCTGTAGTCTCCCACTACCAAAACCTTGCCATGAAAACCCCACTCACACTGGTTGAATCAGTTATACAGTTTTTGGTTTTTTATGATTTCCTTCTCCCTGAAAGAACCCATGTTTATCCTTTATGTGATGGAGAATGATTTATTTCTGGAAATGTTCCTGGCTGTTTCATTTTACTTCTGCATTTATTTGCCTGTGAAATACTTTTTAAAATTATTTTCTGGGAGGTTAATATTTTCGTCCCTACATATTTCCTCATGTTTCACTGGAAAGATATTTTGGCACTTTAAATTAAAACAATTATTAAACTAAACTAACTCCACTATCTTGAAACTCTCATGAAATTAAACTAATCTGACTATCTTCAAACTACTTCCTAAGATCAAGGCCTAACAAGGCCGACTACTCCCATAGTGTCTGGGGTTGCTGATCCTGTGTGGAAGCAACACTGTCTTTGTAGGGCACCCTGCAGACACCACTGGGTCTGCATGGCTGTTCTTAGAGGAGGACACCTTTAGTTACAAACCTCTAAAACATGAAATATTTGGAAATTATGAAGATATTTCCCCACTAATACAGTTATTCCTGTATCTTTTAATGGAATTTTGAGCCAGAACAGCATGATAAAGAGTCCTTAACTGGGAACTACCACATTTAGCAATAAGAACCAAATGAACTTGAATCGAATAGCAGGGCTTGCCTTGCTAGGTCTATGTTGGGCTTTTGGTACTGACTAGACAGCACTGCAAAGCTACTTGGGTTGAAAATAAAGGAGAAGAACGAGGAAAAGCACACCGTACCCCAGATCTTTAGGGCCTGGGTCCCCGACTCTATTACTGTGCTCAGTCTGTCCTCTGGTAACTCAGTGTTTCTGCAGTCTTGTCACAAAGACAAGGTAGATGTTATCCTAAGCCAAAGGAAAATATATAGAGATAATCATGGTAGTGGTGCTTGTCTGTTCCTTTCTTCTTTCCCTCTGCCTTCCCCACACACCCCCCGATGCTGTCTGATGCATTTTGCACACTCCAGGCCAAGTTACGGGGAACTGTTATGATGCTGCCCCACCATAGCTCCTTCCTCCCAGCCACGTGCAGAATGGCTGTGCTCAGCCACTGTTTAACAACGGCAGGAGGTGTAAGCTAACACATTCTAATTTGCATTCCCTGTAGGTTGACGGTGCACTCTTAATTGCAGTGATTCAGACTGCAGTTTCATAATAGGATTAAGCCAATCCATGGTTATGCTACTGCTGAAAGGCTCAGTCCCCACTCATGTTTTTATCCTTGTCTCATGTTCCCACGCCCTCCCCTACATCAGATTTAGCACTTGTGTGGCCAAGCAGTGAGGCAGATCAGTTCTCTGATCCTTCTGACGACTGGGCCAGCCAACACTGACCAAGAAACAATAGTTTCCGCCCAGATCAGCAAGTTGCTGTATTACCACATGATAGCTAGCCCAAAGCAAAGGAGAAAGAGGTTAGAAACACTCCTTTCAGCATGAGTTTGGATCAGTTTGAGCCAACTGTGAAACCTCACCCTCAGTCAACACCAGGCAATTCATTAACTCAGCTGTGTATCCAAGTCCTAATACTCTGACTCCTTGTTCACACAGGGAAAGCTGCCTGTCCCACTCTTCCCCCCATACCCTGTGGGCTCGGTCCGGAAGAATGAGGGAATGATCACGCTTCCTTTCTGTATCTTTACCAGACTGTTCTGGGAAGCTGTGGGAAGGAGCAATCCCTGACTTTCTTGCACTTATGTTGTGATGTACTTGCACAGCCATAAATGGGGAAAATTTCTTGCTCACTTACTCGAGCAGAACAAGACCAGCATATCATCTGGTCCTTCACATGTCCTGAAAACTTAGAGGTAACTAAAATACACCCACTGTAGACCATCAGTTGGGAAACATCAAAACCAAAGCACACCACATAATGCTTCACATCAGCCGTCAGGAATTTTTACCCACTTCCTGACAGATTTCCTGATGGGTCATTAACAGTGATTAATCAGCCTGACCGTTAACCCCCTGCATTCCTGAGAGATTAATCTCAATACAAGGCCTCCTGCATGCAATTTCTTTCCTTTCTGAAACATCCTACTACATTAAGTTATGCACTGTTTCTAAAAAGATCAGTGACAAGCATTACAGATGCATGAATTCCCCTGAAATGTTTGGTTTGTGGTGAATGTTGGAAATAAAACATACAACATTCACAACTCTGCAATTTTTAATTTGTATGTCATCTAAAAAGCACAGATGAAAGTATCTGCTTTACATTTCAAAGACCCTATACAGCATCTACTTTGAAGGCAGGTAATAGTGCTCTCATTTCACATGATGGGAAATTAACCCAACTCAAGATCAAGGACGTTAAGAACACCCACTTTGAGACATCTGTGGGCTGAATCCAAAGCTCCAGATCTTTCACGGGCTAACAGGAGTCACATGAGCTACCCACCCTTTGAAAGTGAGGCACAGCTTGGGAACCCTAAAACTAAGATATGCAAAATTACTAAGCAGACCTCCACAGCTCTGCTGGACTCTCAATCAGGATCACAACAGAGGAGCTCCCACCTCACTGTTTACAAGAAAAATACTGCCAGGTGTCTGTGAGGTGATGACTTTCTCTTAGTGCACACTGAAGAAGTCTGGGGAAGATCGCAGGAGAGCTCATTCTCCTGGATAATAATGTTCCAGTATTCAGCTCATCACCAAGGAACAAAGTTATTCTGTGTAGTAGACTGTTAGTCTAACCCCAGAAAGACAACAAAGTATTCGCCCACAGGGAGCACTCCATTTTCTGAATCATCGAAACAATTCAGTGTGATGATGCTCATATAAACTCCTTTCAACTCCACAAAGCATTAATGAGAGGTGACGGATTTATTTCTTTCTTACACAATGGAGTAAGAGCACTGAACCAGGAGCTCCATATACCATTCTGAACACACTGGATCCATGTTGCTGAACCTGTGAGATTCCTGCCAACCAAACAATTCACCACTATTCTGATTCCTATGCTACCAGAGCGAAAGATATTTTGGCATGCAATTTTTCAATTTGGTATACACTTCTGTGTAAATTTTCTGTTAAAGATTGAGTTTGTTTTTGCCCTCATTACCTGCTTCTTCCCTGGTTCCACACTTGAGCTTTGATCTGTGACTTCCTTTCATTTGATCTGGAAGTTCATACCTCATACAGAAACTCAGAAACAGCAGAAGAAACCCTCCACACTTCTTTTTTCCCCTGCAGTGCATATAAAAGACGTATGACATACAAAATGCAGTACTGGAAAATTTTCATTTCACTTCACCTGAACACAAAACTCTTCAGTGGCAGGCAGTCTTGCAAAGTACAGCATATAAACCACAATGTGTCAACAACAGTGTAGCACACAGACATCACCACTAATAGACTGAAGATGGACTTCCGGCTGAAGATGCTACAGGAGCTGTATCTACCTTTCCCAAAATACGAACTTGCACAGAATCAAGAGTCGTGGTTGAAGCCTGGTGCTAAATACAGCAGCTCCTCAGAAGGTTGATTTGTACTTCTCAAACTGGTTTATCGAGCCTCAACAACATGCAGCTACTCTCCTACTCTAATCAAAAGCTTCACTTATCTCATTTCCTTGAGCAGTACTTCACTCCTTTCATTATTCATGTCACACTTGTGCCAAATTGTGCTTTTGTCCCAACAAAGCCCATGCTTATGTGTTAATTCACAAATATCATTTAATGATGAAATGAACTTACAGCCAAAGCCCTGCACAAAATACATCATGGTATTTTGATAATACACTGGAAATTCTTGCAGTGGGTTTCCCACCCCAACTAAGAGAGAACTGGCCAAGTTGTCACTAACTGTGTCACCCAGTATCAGATATGAGGCTGACACGGCTTCAGGATCCCATAATGTAACAGTTAAATAAGAAGGAAATCTCTGTCCTGGGCAATTTCACTAGCCACATGTGGCTTTTTTCAATCAGACTGAAAACGCCAAAGGACTCTTAGTGATCCCATCTAATCTGATGAAAAGCACTCAGAATGACACAACTGCCATCTCGCCTGGAATTGATCAAAAAAACATTCTTTTTTTTGCACGAAAGCTCCATATGCTCGAGTGCCTCTTTCAAAACCACGGCATCTAGCCTTTGTTGGCTGGCCACTGCTTCTGCCTACCTCTGAACTACACATCCTGGAAGGAAAAAAAAAAAACCCACCAAACTTCAGGAGCTTTTTTGTCTGAGCTCTCCCCAGCTTTGTCCCCTTGCCAGCTCCCTGCATTCTTTTTCCAAGTGAGTTTGTGTAATCGTTTCGATGAGTACTCAAGCTGTATCTCCTCTCTCGAATTTCAGTTAGATGTGACTTACAAGCCAGATCTGCTGCTCTCCTCACAGTATTGTTCTCTGCTACCCACTTATTCCCTTGTCCTTAACCTATGGGGCAGGAATGCAGAAAACAGGGCTCCCACACCCCACTCATGGTCTTTAGCAGTAGGTGACCACCAAGGCACTGCTTCTGACAGAAAGGCATTCTCTGTGAGATTCTCTGTTAAATGGATCTTTCCAAGCAACACACTGCCTGCTTAATTATTTCAGTAACAAAATCACTGATAGCAGCAATGAGGCACAAGCTTCCAGAGAATTTCCTCACCTTTTTCCTGTATTTCTATGTCTATTTGTGCTTTGAAATGAATAAATAAATACTCCTTATAAACATTTGGGCAGTTGACAAACACTGCTGCCAGAATTCGGGAATCTGCTTTTCTACAAATGACTTGTTCTTGGTTTTATCTGTGTATGTCTGCCTTTAAATACACAGACACAAAAGAAAATCCTGAGAAAAGTGGCAAAATCAGTACACTCAACTGTAAACTTGCTACTAAAGGCATTCCCATAAGTTACTGCTATCCATCATCAAAACTTACAGTTTTAGCTTCCTTCCATTTCTCTAATGAAAGTTGTAAAATATATTCTGTCCATGGGACAGACTACTGTATTTTAACGCCTTTATTCTTAATCAGAAATACAACTTCTGGCATTTTCTGTGGTTGGAATTTGCAAAAGCAAGAAGCCTGATTTCCCCACTATTCTCATTTCTCTGTTCTTGTTCTTTTGAAAACCTAATTATGCAATATCACCAATCCAACTCAAACCTTTCTGGTTTCTGCAGCGACCCAAATTACTTAGCATTGAAAACTCTGTTGGGGGAAATAATGAAATCTGGCATTGTTCAATATCATCATTACTGCAATTGGCATTTCTGGGCAACTAGGCAGGCAAGGGGCTCCAGAGCCAGGTTTGCCTTCTCTGTCACCAGAGCAAGAACTGATGTGAAGAAACTTGAGAAGAGTAAGTTATGTTCCACAACAGCCTGGATGATACCTGGTTCTGCAGAGAATAGTTTTAAAGAAGAAAGGGAGGCATATGACATTTGGTAGCTAACCATGAAGAGGAAAAAAAAAATTATGAGGAGTTTGGCCAAGAATATGCTGCACTATTACACAGCGGATTGCATTTGCAACTTCCTACAGCTCAGGCCAGAAAAAGATACTTGGGAAGGTGACGCTCTGGATGTGCCAGAAGTGCCAGCTTCCACTAGCTATTTTTAACTGCAGGAATTTCATTAGAAAGGATGGCTGCACACAGTTGATCTTCCTTCCTCTTCATCCTTTCTGCAACTCAGATATCCCAGAGTGTTATGTACCATTACAACTGGCACTGCCTTATGTGCATGCACTGGCAGCCCAGTATCTACTCCGACACAGGGTGAGCTACATGCCAGGACTGAGCATCCTCTTGGAGGAGGCCCTGAGCTGGACTCATCATAAAGTCAAGAGGAGAGCAAATCAAAAAAGGGATGCAGCATGTTTTGCAGCAATGATTTTGACTTGTGTTGCACGCCATAGTTAGCCCAAGAGAAGCCATAAAAGTAATTTCCTACTCGGCTCTCAACCTGCATAAATTATATCATTGTTTCATTTACTAAAGCATCCCAGAAGTGAGATGGCACAAAGATATTTCTGAACTCAGCCTCTCTAGACCTCATCAGAATGTATTCGCAGGTGCAGATGCTGGATGTGGTATGATTCGTGTGTTCTGGCCCACAGACAAAACATTTGAGTTGCTACATGTATGCTGCCGGCATCCCTACCTTTCTATATCCAGAATAATAATCAACTGGGTTAATTTCAAACTGGAATATTTCTCAATATGCTAGTAGTGAAGCCAAAGCATCTGTCCTTGTAGCATATTTCCATAAACTCCCTACAGCCTCTTCAAGGAGCATCCAATGCAAAGCAATTCTGCATTGCTTTGTACTTTCTCCTTTATGTGGACATCTACAATGACATCCAGTTCTAAAAATGAGACAGCTGATAGCCTGACAGAAATTTGCCTCCAGTCCTACTTTTTTTTAAGAGAAGCATAGAGAACAAGTCATGGTCAAACAAGGGAAACCGGTTCACTTGCCACTGACAAGCCAGTGTCTGCATGTTTTGTTCCCCATCTATAAAACAGCAGTCTGAATAGTATTTTTTCTCATGTTGTAAGCACCCAAGTAGTAAATAAAGCAAGGTGCTTAGCAACTTTTTGTATATGTATGCGTGTATATGGAATAAAGCTGTAGGACACAATGGGACACAATGCCATGACTTGTTACTGATTGTGTGTAGCAAAACCAAACAATTGTTGGTATCACTAAAGTACTATGTGCTTTTTATTGCCTGGCACTCTACAATCTTAGAAGGGGCTTAAAAACTAAATATTGGCTTTAATCTTTTTTTTATAATATGTCTTCATTAAGTACCCCTTGTAATTTAATGCAATTTGTGGCAAATGCTAATACTGCTTTGGGCCCACTTCTCCTTGTCAGCTGTATCTCTGTTAAATTATGCATTTCCATCTGGAAAGAAACTGTACAGGACTGTAGGCTTTCTTCCACTTAGAATCAGGAATGGAAAGGGATTTAATTAGATGCTCCGTGGTTGAGAAAAGGACTAGAGCAAAGCCTGGGTGGTCCATGGAATCTTCCACTGGAAAACAAGACTGCAAATTGTTCTGTACAAGCCTGCTTCTGTTTGCTCATTTTGTTTACATTGTTTGTTCTTACAGATTAAAATAGACAGTTACTAGGCAGATAAACAGTGTTTCCTTCCATGACAATGTTGTCTAGAAGTTAAGAGAGTAGCATAGGACAATATATGCCTGTGCTTCATTTTTGGCTGCATCACTCCAGCCCAGCTCCCTATATAACTTGGAGCAGAACATTTTTAACTTGTGCTTCAGTGCACCCAGTTGCAACATTTTTGTTCCACTTTTCCAGTTTGTATAAGGGGGATAATATAGCTTTCTGTTCTCCAAGGGGAAAGAGGGTGCATCCAGCTTGCTCCACCTTTTCTCAGTTGACTGCCAATGCAGAGGGATGCCACTCTTGCAATCCCTCTTGTCACTGGATACCTGTATACCCTTAGGCCACTGACCAAGTCTTAACAAACTGAA
This sequence comes from Dasyornis broadbenti, assembly GCA_013397935.1. Classification (NCBI taxonomy): domain Eukaryota; kingdom Metazoa; phylum Chordata; class Aves; order Passeriformes; family Dasyornithidae; genus Dasyornis; species Dasyornis broadbenti. Next base: position 398,432 of record VZRN01000344.1, on the reverse strand, counting down.
GTGTCTTTAGAAGGCCTGAATCAGAAGCAGAAACGGATGAGGAACCAAGCAAGTACCATCTAGACTTAACTGTGAGTCAACTCACATGCAGTGATTTCAGTCATGTGCCCTTTCACAGTTCAGCTGAACTTCAGAACATAATAGATGCAGCTTTAAATAGACTTACAGTGCAGATTGCTGATTGGAGTGCCTGGCAGATTAACTTATTCCTCATGGTTTTTCTGTTCCAAAATTCAATGGATTCCATATTTGTAAAAGAGGGAATGCAAAAGGCTAAGTCAGAAAGTGGGTTATGACTGGAACTAAACTTATTTATTAACCTATTTGGGTTGCATGTTAAAGAAAGGAAGCTATTATGCTGTCGGTTTGTGGGATGTTAATGGGAGCTCTGGGCATAATTACTCTGTGTTGGTGTGTGTGAATAAACTCCACTGATAAATAAGATGTTTGCCCGGTAGTAACTTCTGCTCTCTCATTGAAAATGAAAAGGAAGATAAGGGGGGAGAAGAAAAAAAAAAAAGGAAAACTAAAAAAGAAAAACAAGAATAGAAAAAAGAAAAAGGAGAAGGGGGGGGAAAGGGGAAAAAAAGCAAAAGCAAAAGCAAAAGAAAAACAGAAAGAAAAAGAAATAAAGAAAAAGAAATAAAGAAAAATAAAAAGAAAAAAAGGAAAAGAAAAAAAGGCTACATTTTAGGATTAGGGGAAAAGAGAAAAGGAAAAGCCACAAAGGTTTTCTCCTTGTTACATCCTTGGGTAGGAAAAGGTTAAACACTCAGCATTTTTCTTTCTTAGCAAGTTAGAGAACTGTACATCAGACACATTGTCTGCCAAATGCTTCATTTACTACCAGCTGCATTTTGACTTTGTTGAGAGATAGCTGAAATAAAATCACTGTTCTTTGTGCAAACGGCATGCTAAATAATGCACGGCTACAAGATTATTAAATAGCAAAGGCATTTGATAATATTAGAGTCAACCACAAGTCCCACTTCTGCTGATGCACAGAATTTTGAGTAATTAGTCATTGCACAGAGTGTTGTATTTATATCCCCTTGAGCCTCAGACGTTAGGCCACAAAGTCAGGAGACAAAGAATTGCTGTTATTAGGAGGACTGTTTTGGATTTATTTATATTCTAAGGCTTTATTTCAGTGTCCACTTCACTCCTCTGGCTCAGGCTTCCTCCAAACCAGAAGATACAGCTAAGTCAGAGAATTTTAGTGTAAACCATATTTTTACAGACAAGACCTCTCAACTTCAAGCAGAAGCACTTCAATGAGTTTGCAAAGCCCCCAAAGAAGCACAACTGGCCTGAGGTTATATGACGAGCCTGGGAAAAAGGCCTCCCAGGTTCTGTTCTGATCTCTAGCAGACTTCTCATGGCTTATATGCAACACATTAATAGCAGCTCCAATTTATGGACAGATAAATTGGGATACAAAGAAGACACGTAACTCTTCCAAGGATTTACAGCAAGTCTTTTGCAGAGCCCTGGAACTCTTAATCAGTCCTTTGTTCAAATTGCTAAACCACACTGCCTTCTTTAGACCACAGTTGCTGCACAGGCCTGAATACTGTGACATATCTAAAATTATATAGCCATACACTTATATGAGGCTTTATTAAAATAAAGGTTGTGTAACATCTTCAGAGTTCAATGCAAAACTGCTCAGTGAGCAATCCACAGTTTAAAGACAGCCTTCATAACTCTGTCTCCTAGTAAAAGAGACAGATCTAACAAATTGTAATAAGAAATCTGAGGCAAACAACGGGATTTGAACACAAAACATCTAATGACAATTCATATTGTAGCAATGAGCCTTTCTTTTACAGAACTGACATGAAAAAATAATGGTAACATTTATGATTATGACAAATAGTATGTATCATATCTCTGAGAATGTGCACAGAAAAGGACTATATAGAATAAATCATATGCTCATGTCAAATTTCAGGCAGAGTAGATTAAATGCTGAATTTTATCCTGTCTCCTAAATGAATTTCATCTTTACAAGCATGGCACTTCAAATTGTTTGCTTCTTTTAGCAGGTTGTGCAATCTCTTTGTCCAAAAATGCTGGTAATGGTTGTGCTTAGAAATACTGTGAAGTTAAACATTCTAGGTTCTCCATGACATTTAAAAGGGGGATCATTGACTTGCTATGATTACTAGAGGCACTATTGTGAAAAGTGATTCCCAATTTTCATTTAAACATTGCGTACCCAAGTGCATCCATTTGCATTTCAGAAAATAGATCCACGCCTAAGCCAAACATGCAGATGCTTGATCTCCTGGCTGTGAGTGTGCTAATGCAGGACTTCTTGCACACAACAGTGTGCAACCCAGAGGTCAACTGATGAAGAGATCTTAAATAAAGCAACTATTCCATGCACTTAGAAGACCAGATGAGACAAAAATTAGAAAGTCACCCTAACTGGTGTAAGTATATATTCGGCATCTTGATCCAAGCTGGGCTATGGAGCACAAACTAGAGGTTACAAAAATGAACCCTAGATGACCTCCTCCCCAAAGTGATCTCAGTGCTGTAACCTAGGAATGGGAGGCCAACAGAGGGGCAGCTCTGGCTTACTTAGAGAGCACCCCATTTTCCACTAATGCTGCTGCATAGGAGATTCTGCCAGTGCCAGCTCTCCGATTTGAATCATGGACCCTAGACAGGACACTCCACCTTCAACTGCAAGCAGCAACCACAGAGCAAATCCCAGAGCCAGCAGACATGTTCCAGCCTGCCATAGCCACTGACCACCAGATTACCCCACCTCCAGAGGAGGCCTGGCACGGCTCTAAAGCACAGATCCAGAGTAACCTGGAGCTCTAGACAGCCTGAATGCCTCTGTGAAGTCCACCTGCACATACCAAGCCCCAGGCAGGCCTCCGGCAGTACCTCAGGGACTCGACTTGGTTCCCAGCTGTCACTTGAAGTGCTCAACTCCATACTATCCCATAGTGCTTTTTTTCAAAATGGAAGAGAACTAATCTCACTGCTGGCCAAATTCCAGCTTTGAGTAATTACATTCTTCTGACAAATTTTCCTTGGCAGTTTCAATGGAATATAATTAGTAAATGTAAATAGATGTAAATAGTGTTGTAAATTATACTTTGCGTGATTGTCAGAAGCAGAGGGGGAGAGGAGAGTGAAGGGGCAAAAAGAGCAGAGCTTCATTCTCCAGTATGGATTATGCTGTGGTCTTCTCTCTCATCAGACCACATATGCCACTGCCAAGACATCTTGTTCAGGGCTACTGCAGCAGCAGATGTCAAAATCCAGGATCATCGTGTTGTTCATCACACAGATCATCCACTTCACCTCAAGTACTATTCTGGCATGATAGTGTTCGGTCATGTCCCACAGCTGTTTGTGAGCAGCTGCTGTGCTCCACCTCAGCTGTGCTTCTGCTTCAGCAGCAGGCAAACTGCTCCACACACACGTGACTGCAAAATGTGTGTATATGATATTATTGTCTTCCATGAAATGCTTATCAAATTTGTGAATGATTTGTGAAACCTTCTGCTACCAACAGAAGAAGTGTCATATAAATGGAATTACATAATTACCCTTCACAGCTATTTTAATGCAGCTTCATGTACTAGTTTCACCTAGAGTGGAAATAGTGTCTTCCAAAAATAAAGTATATGCATACATTTAACTTAATATAGTCAAGTAAATTTAAAAGCAACTATTTAAAGTAATGAAAATAGAATATAATGTATACCTATCTTATATTAGAACTTTATTATGTGTCAAATGTCTCATGTACGTCAACTGTTTCAAATACAAATTAATATAGCTAGTGGGCTTATCAGACTTTTCTGTTATACAGAAAATTTGAGGATGATTTTTCAATAATTCACTTATTTTTCTGTTTATTCAACATTTGCATATAGAAAGTAGAGAGCAGAAACTAATAAAATGAAGGGAAAGTTAATTTTCTTAACAAAAGCTTATTGAACTATTTAGCTATAACAGGAGAAACAGATGTTTCAGCTTTACAATACCATGTCTTGCAAAACTTCCCTCTGAACAACTATTCGTGCTCTACATGTTTTGGACTGCTTATGGAGAGCTCTGCTAGCAGTCATAAGAAGCATTGCATACATTACTAAAGCCCACACTAAGATAATTAGTGCTAAAAAAAAGAATCAACAGGCCTTTCTTCCCCCTTTATAGTATTGATTTAGTGTGGGTGAAAAATGCCAGATTTTCAGTCTTGAAGATTCATGTTCCACCACAGAGTGGGAGATGGAGCTAGCTTTTCCCAGTATTCTGCCAGTAAACAGATTAACCACCTCGAGGGTAGGGAGGAAGAGTCAGGCTCTACAGTCTATCAATCCTTAGTGTCTCTGATGAACCTGTGAATATGGAGAATGGGGAGCACACAAAGTGGGACAAGGAACTCAAATTCCTAATTTTTGTGGCTATACCTACCCAAGTATTTTGTTGTTCAAAAATTCCTAAATTGCTGTGGGCAATAGAAATTACCAGGAGTCAGTACTGAAGTTGCAGTGCTGCAGAGAGGACTCTGGGCAGTGGTAGCAGCTATGGAAAATTTCTACAGTGAAAGGCGACTTTGAAGCTAATTTTGTATCTTTACACAAGTATCTTCTAAATGGCAAATTCTGTTTTTTAATAAGGACTCTGTATCCTTTTGCAAATTCTGTGATAGGGTACACACATCATTTAACTCTTTATCTGGCAGTAACTTTGCCTTCTGCAGATCTAAACAATATCAAGACAAATACAGGCACATAACCAGATATGATTCTGCCTAGTCCCTCGAGACCCTGAAGTCAGGGCAGGTTAAGGTAGCAACTTTATTTTTAGTATCAAACAGCATGCTAAGAGCATACCCATGAACCACTCTGAATACCCTGTAGGTAGGTGGCTACTTGGTAAGCAACCTTACAGCTTGATCCTTCCCCTGGGGAAGGATCTACTGTGGATGTGCCTTGAAGAAAGTAATATGTCCTACTAGAATGTTTAATGCTTATTTTAATAATAGAGCAATCCAGGTTAGTTGAGGATGACATTATTTCCCTTAGTGTTTGTAAGGGTTGCTTTAAAACCACTTGCTTTCAGGCAAAGTGATAATGAGGCTAAGTACTATAAGACTTTTATAATGGAAGGCCAATGCATACTTTTTCGTTCAGGCTGCAAGAATAAACTGAGCACAGCTGTTTCACTGAAAACAACCCACAGGTATTTAAGTAGATTAACAAAATTAACTGTGAAAATCCTCTGCTATGTGGAAGCCAATAACCTGTTGGCCACAAGGAGGCAGGGCAAGGATTTAGTAAACGCAAAGAAAATGTTTTTATTTAAAATAAAAAGAACTCAAAAAAAAAAGAAGAAAAAAAAAAAGAGCATTACATTAGTTCAGACATGAAACACTGAACGGCTAGGCAAGATAAAAAGCATTTTTCATCCACAGTGTGTGGTTTCAGTATTGCTGTTTTATTCCAAGAGCAGCAACTCTTTAAGATATCAAACAATAGCTGATCTGGAAGCAATTTTCTTCTTTTGAAGAAGCAGATCACACATATTTCTTCAACATCACTTCTGTGTGATACAGAAAAAACCTATAACAGTAAGCTCTGATAACAGTAGCGGATTTATCAACTCAGAGCAAGAAGGCATACTGGCAGGTTCACAAGGTGTTGCTCCCAAGCTAATAAATCCTGCTTCTGGGAAGCTTTAGGAGCTCTGCCTTTCACTTCCTTGGCACTTCTAATTCTGGGCTAAAAGTAAGCAGAGGCAATTTGGTGTCTGTAGTGCCCTACCAAGAACCTTATGCACAGTACAGTGATGCCTCCTTCCCCTAACTAGACATTTAAGACATTCCAAAACCAGAACTAACCCAAGGTCAGACTTCTAAATGACAAAAGGGCAAAAGAGGAAAATAAAGCCAAAGTATCTCTATTTCAGAGCTATACAGAAAAAGATTATATTGAACAATGAAACTGTGATTTCCATAGTATCAGAATATCACAGAACAAACCTATGAGCAATCTTCTGATTCAGATGAAGTGACTTTACTCTTAGCTCTGCTACTGCATGCTGCTGACCTAGGTAATTTCAGCTCCCTGTGCCTCTGTTTCCTCATCTTTTAAGCGGTTGCCTTTCCTCTTTGTGAATCAGTATGAGGTCCATGGATGAAAAACATGCTACAAGAACTAGTCATTATTAATGCAATTCAGATAAGGAATGTACCAGATGGTAAAATCTCCAGGATTTTAATGAACTATTGTAACAGAACATATGTAATATGACGTTATTATAACAGGCATTTAAATGTATAGTTAGTACATACAACATGACCTTCTCTGCTCTCAGTAACTCCACTGGAATTAATTTGGATTTATGTCAGATAATACTAGGAACACAAAATAGCCCCATATGTGCAATGTGGTAAGGTTTTCATAGCAATGTTATCTTAACTATTGCTTGTCCTGTTTTTATCTTTTGCTGGGGGTATTGTATTTTGTGGTTTCACAGAGTATGGCTTCTGCATTTAATTCTGAGCAGGAAGTAAAAAAGTACCCTAATGTCAAAGATTAAAATGCATCTGACCAAATACCCTTTACCTATCATCATAAAATAGCCATCATGAAGCAGCAAGAACTTTTGGGATTTTTTTCCACTACATTCCATAAAAATTATGTCTTTAATCACCTTATGCTAGACTTGGTAAGTAACTCATGCTTTGTCAGAAAAATCAAAGATTCTGTTTCAGACTGTGAGTAGTATCTCCATTCTCTCACAGTGTTTGAGTTCTGGACAAGATGAATTATATGACTGGCCAAAGGTGAAAAAACACAACTGCATCTCATGCCACTGGCATCACACATTACAGAGACAGGTACTTCAGTAAAGGAGGAACATGAGGACACCTTCAGTATATATAATAATTGTAGCTCATCTACTATACAGACTATAAAACTCAGGTGAACTGACAATATATGCGAAAGTGGAAGCAAAATAGCAATTTCACATCATAAATTAGCCTTTGTGCTAGTGCCCAGAGATTTGGTTGATTACTCACTGCTTTCCCTTAGTGCTTAAGCAGTCTTTTCCAAAGCAAGACAGTTAAACCACAAAAACGTACCGTAGTGTCCACAGCCCTGACCTTCCCAGCAGGAACGTGCTTTGGAATGGGTTCGTCTCCTGATATCATCATGCAGCCTTCTGCTCCAAGAGTAACAATTACGAGCTTACACCCTCTTTCTAACAGCATGCGTCCCACCTTTTCAGCATCTTCCAGGTTGCCAACTGGGATGCCCGTTAAAATTTCTGCCTGGAAAACAACCCACGCAAATGAAAATCATAATCTGACAGCATTCATTTTTGGACAACAGTTGCACTTGAAAACAGTATTTAGTATCTTTCTAAAATGTGTGTTATAGGATGATCATGAAACCACTTCCTACGCTGATATTCAGCTGTGTCTTGCTCCTTACTTGAAATCAGTGTGTACTTCAGGCACAGCAGACTAATGGAGAGCAGCCTAGGCAGAGAGACACAGGAGACGTGGGTTCTGTTCCAGCTTCTACAACTTACCTGGCATACAATCCTTAGTGAAATCACATTTCTCCCACATGCCTCAGTTTTTTCGTCTGTGAAATGGACACAATGACACCATCTTGGCAAAAGCATTTTGTGGTTTAATGTGAAAAAATGCTACAAGGCAACTTGGTCATTATTCTTGAGGGATATTTATCACTAAGTCAGAAACTTTTCAAATACTTTTTAAAATTCTCAGTGTTCAGCTAGAGGGACACCACACGGGAAAATCTCTTCCAGTAAAAAAAAAAAATTGCTCAACTTCAACCACTCAGTTCAGTTTAATATATATTTTTGGATGAGAATACCTAAAATTTATCTGAAGCCTTCTTTGGACAAAGGCCCATTAAAAGATTATTATATATTTGTGTTATGGCCACGTCCATAGGCCTCTGTCAACTGTGCTGGCTCTATACAAACACTGTTAAATTCTTCTTCTAACTGATGGAGAGCTTAAGTAAACTTCTCCCAGTTGGTTCTTAAAATTAATCTCTTCTAGTTCCAGCCAACTAAGAGCAGAATTTCCCCAAAATCTGCAATGAAGACTTCAGAATCAAACACCATTTTCACCACTTCATACATTTTCTTGATGGTATAGTATTGCCAAGTGTCATGTGCTTTTTCTTTTCTTTTTGGCCCGGAAGAGAACAAGAATGAAACAGGGAGAAAGGGAAGAGAAACTGTCTTTTCTCTGAAACAGTCTACCAGGCAGTACTCCTGCACAATACCGTATGCCTTCAACCGTAAGTAAACAGACGTATTACATTTTGCTGTCTTTACCAAATTTTGTCCTGCTTGCCTGAGAAAAGGGAAGCCTTACTGTATCTTGCATTACAAGGTTGCTGCTGGATCTTGAAGAATGCAGTTTGAAGCATTTTCAGATAACTGCTTCATAGCTGAGCATTAACTTCCACACTCCTAGGGCTTATTTTCAGTGGAAAACTTTCTTTGGAACCTATTCAGCAGCTACTCTCCTGACCTTTGCTGCATGGGCAGCTCAGTTTCTTGGGAAACAGCAGCTGAAATATTTCAAACTACCTTCCTCTGCATGACTGAAACTCGAATTCAGTGCTCGTAGTTCTTGATGTAACGAACTGTAAACTGTAGTGATTAAACAACCGCTTCATGGAGCACAGGCCATGCCTGTAGTAAAGAGAGGGCGGGCAGACAGCTGGGGACACGAATTACTACAGCCATCTACAAGCAAACCGCCCCCAGCTGTGAGTCAGCGCCCGCTGCTCGCCACTGTCATTTCCTGAGTTTCAGCCTGGCCCAGGCAAGAGCAGCCACCCTTAGGCTTCGAAGGGCCACATTATGCCAACACACTCCCTAGAGTTTATAGTATCACTAGCAGAGTACTTACTGGTTTTAATTTTTAAACTTCAGTGACCAAGTTTTGCAGTCCCTACTTAGACAAATGCACAAATTATTTCAAGCACTGTTGATCTGAACACTATGAGGCAGAGCCTGGTGTGGCAGGACTTGGTTGTTAAACCTTTGCACTGCAGGGACAAGGTGTGGTCAACATGTATGTGCAATCTAAAATTACTTTTTTTAACCACACTGAACCCAGACAAGAATATAGTAAGCTTTAAACTACAGGAAGGCAACTAAATCTATCCAATTTTCTCTTTGGCATGTCACCACGCTGCTCAAACTTCTCTTGCAGTACAAACTATTTAAGCATAGTAAACATATTTGAGTTTTCACAAGGTTATAAAAGTATTTTCAAGTAAGAAAACTTGTTTCAAAAAGTATCTCACAAAACCTTTTGAATGTATCTTCTTGCAAGGTTTCCAAGGAGCTAATACAGTAATAACGGTTTTAGAGTAACTACAGTAGATGACCAATAATATTAAAATATATATGTACACACTATTCAAGTGTCTAAAGAGTCCATGTCTCTTTATGAATTTTAAGATCTCTGGAGCAGGAACTATGTATTCCTGTATTCAGAACACCCGGTACATTGTGTTACAAGAATGAAAACGTATTAACAAATCCTTGAATGAAACAGGCAAACTGAATTTTCAGTGTACTCTATGAGGGGCAATAATTCCAAACATTCTACCTCTATTGCAAAGTCTCCAGGATAAAAGTGGATTTGGTTTCAGTAGAGAAACAGTAAATCTAATAGTGGTTTATTTACCTGGTATTTATACTTCTGTAAGCTCATGAGCAAGGTAAATTAAGTATTTAAATATAATATTCTTCCTAATGAAATGCACATCCTGTATGGTTAGCATTAAGACAGTACTACTCTTTGTGCTTCCTATGTCCAGAACTAACAGGAATTTTTGCTTGAGTAGCGAAAGAATTGTTTTGGGACCAATATAGAAAAGGTTTTGTAGAAATCTTTCTTTTTATCTTTACACTGCTTATACCAATAAACAAAATTATTTGAACAGACAGAGTCTATATAAAAGTAGATCTTCGGCTGCTTCAAACCACTATCATCTAACTCATCTACAGCAGGATGGTAAAACTAAAAAACACTGGAACAAGCTGGAAGAACCATAAAAGCAGCAGAAGCCAGACAGATTCTGTGCCAATAATTAGAGATTGCGGTAAATGTCAACTGATGTTAAATACTGTGGTGAGTTTTTAAGTTCCTCCCTTCAGTAGAATCTTATTTAAAAAACAAACTGTGGTACAATTGGGGGAAATAACTAATGGTTATGTAAAGAAAAAATTCAATAACAGTACTAAAAACCCAATATGGACATTTGCCACAGCACTGTACAAAAGTGCAGCAAATAAAGAATTTTATTTTTCTGCAGCTAGTCTCATAAAACTACTCAGTTAAATGGACCTATTAAAGGAAGACGACATTCTACACAACTGCTGTCAGAATAAACCTGTGATGGATATTATATAATTAATCTACAAACTATTTTCATAATTTTATTTACAGGAGTGGTAGAAAAATTTAACTAAAGCTTTTAATTTCATTGATATGAAGGTTCTTGGCCATAGTCCTCACTAATCTTAGTTAAGTCTCCATCTCTCTTTAGACTGTGGAGTCTAGCCATGGTAAGCTGACACAAACCAGAACTGCTACAGGAAAAAAAAATGGCCCTGCTTTTTTCCCTGCCACTCCTGTCCACATGGCCCATTCTCTTGTGCCAGAACAGCCATTTGTGAAGCCTGGAAACAAAATGGATTGCAAGGCAGATCTGTGTTAAAATTAACACCACCCCTAGTCCCACATTACCCCTGAAAGTCAATCCAAAACAATTAACTTCTTTCAACAGCAATAGTAATTTACAGTGGCTAAAACTGAGAATGACCTTAGCATATGAACATTTGCCAGTTGTTCCTAGCTGTGGTGCATTTGGGGCAGCCACTTCCAGGGAGATGAACTGGATCTTCTGCTTGGCAGTCGCAAGATCAGCATCATATCTAGTTTTGGGATCTCTGGCACAGGTAAGACACTGACCTACCGCAGCACACTGCAGCGAAGGCCATCAAGACAGTCAGAGGAGCAGAGACCAGGACATTCAAGAGGAGGCTGGGAGACGCAACCTTGTTCAGCCCTGAGAACCCTGGCTAAGGGGAAATCTAATTGCTGTCTAGGGCAATTTAGTACGTGAGTATAGAGAAGATGAAGCCAGAGTCTTCTTGAAGGTGCACCGGGATAGGGCTAGAGACAACAAGCACAAACTGGAACATGGGAAATTCCAATATTAGGACAACCTTTTTCACCACAAGAGTGATGAAGAAGTGGAACACGTGCCTAGAGGTCACGCAGTCTCCAGCCTTGGAAGATTGAGAACTTGACTGGACAAAGCCCTGAGCAATCCGTCCTGCACTGGACATGCTTCACTAGGGTGTTGGACTAGTTGAACATCCAGAGGTCTGTTCTTAACTTCCATAATCCTCTGATCCTCAGCAAGTATAAACTAGTGAAATAACAAGAAGTGTTAATTCCTTGGGGAGCAGTCTATCATTTGGACTGGGTTTTGTGCACCTTCCACAATAACAACTTTGCAAATGCTGCTGGGTACTGCTGGAAGAGAAATAACAAATAATAACAGGGAAACTGTCCCAGTTTTAAGGCTAATGCATCTAAAACGATATACAATTTAAAATAGTTTTAATTTCAAATATTTAAACACAGTCAATCAGTTGGCTACAAACTTGGCCTGTACCTTAGGAGATTTCTTCTGAAAATGACAAAACAAGAACTCACTCTCATTAATTCTAACACATGTGAACAGTCCCCAAGAAGTAGTACAACAGATTTAGTGTATAAGAAATTGCAAGGTCAGGCCACAAGCCAAGCTAGTTCCAGTTGTTTCAAATTATAAAATTTTTACATACATACGGGCAGAAATACTTATCGTGCTAGAATAATTAAAAACTGATTGAAATGAATTGGCCTGAAGCTGTTCCTTTCTCTCCCAAAAGTAACATCTTTCATTTTAGACTAAATATGGGAAAATTCATACTTTCCAGCAACTGATAAAATGGGGTTTAGAACAAAGATGGAAATAAAATATACTGTGAATTGCTGGCAACTTTTCTGTAATGGCAGAGTAGTAGCTTTCCATTACTTAGAACAGAAAAGGCAAATTCAAGAGATGGTTCTGAAATATTTTATTTCTAAAGGATCTTTTTTTGTTTGGACTTCCAGAGATATCAATCACATTTTCTTAATAAAGATTATCCTTAGTATTAATCTCTCTTTATTAATAAGCAGTATCTTAAATGTCCTTATCCCAGACAACAGATCAACTTGATATAAACTCGATATTCTCTGAATTTTGCAGAAGTCAATAACGTTTCTTGATTTTGGACATACTAACAAATATTTCTTCCAAAAAATCATCTATCCTCTATTAATAGACCGTAACACTTAAAAGGAAACAGTAGGAAAGTATCTATTTTTCTGTGCTATTTTTATACATCTTACAGCTTTATTTAACAAAATTAGCAATTAACTTGTACTGCTTCCTACTACTGAAGCTCCAAACTATTCTGCTAGCATTTAATTAAATCTTTGCAAGGTCTTCTTTAGATCAGAAGTCTGATACCCACTTTACATTAGGGAGAAGGTAGTTCCCAATTTTGCATTGAAAATAGCTTGTCAAACTTAATCATTTGCTGTAACCATTCAGGAGTTTTTCTTCTCCTGAAGGGCTCCTCAGTATTCTTTGAACAAAGCAGCAGCTGTTCTTCAAAACATTTAGGATCAAATTGAAATTGCTGATGTGCAATATATTTTGGTTCCTAACCTGCAGGGCTATGTAACTGCATGCACATGCTAAGAAAGAAAAACAACACATGAACTGTATTGACATTGTGGTTATGCCTAGAGCCATCTGCAGCAAGGAATCACACAAATACGTGGGAAAAAAATGGTAAGTATTCCAAAGAGCTTGTCTTGTATAGGGTTGTCTCTTTTTCAACATTTATAGATGACTGAAAGGAACAACCATTAGTTTTCACCAGGATGACACTGAATACATTTATTTTTCATTAGAAGAATTAAGGGAATGGAGAACTAGCACATTCCTGAACAAACCTCAGGGATTAGGCTGTGCTACATCTGGGAATTAACAAACTAGTCTCAACAAGTTTGATCTTTCTGGGAAAAGATAAAACTGAACTACAGGCTAAGCAAAGAAAGAACTGATAACCTTGCAAGATTTGTTCTGACTTTTTTTGTTCATGAACCACATAAAAAGAAAGTAATGTCAAACATAAAAACCCCTGTTATTGCAACAAGCAAGAGTGAAAAGAACAGCTTGTGAAGAGCCTTCCAGACAAACTAATGGTAGATAAATCACTGATAGTGTAGTTTTGTTTGCTTCTCTCTAGCACGTAAATCCATAAGAACAAGCTGTGCTCTTATACCAGATACCACGTGTGATTTCATTAAATCCTAAAGCATTTAATAAAGAATGGAACATAAAGTGTTGATGGTGTATTTGATACTTGCATGTTTGAGAGCAAACATCCCATGGCTGACACCACAGCTGACATCTTTAAACTTTTATTCTGTGACAAAGGCATTGCAGATGAAAAACCCCGACCTTCAGAGCTGTACGTAACAGAAACTTCTGACTCAGTAATAATTCAGCTAATGACAAGGACTACCCCCTTTTTCTCATCTTTAATAATACAAACACTTCACATGGTCTATAAGATGCCTTAAACTAAATGGCTGGTGTTCTGTTTGACAGGCAATATAATTTTCTGTTACAAACATACTGTTCACATTATCCACAAACCACAGGATTTTATAATTTAAAAGTATTTCTTGGTGAACAAGAAAGAGAGGGACATTATGATTAAATTGTGATAAATACTTGTAAATGTAAATTACTAAGAAAGGCAAACTAAGCATTAAAAACAAAAAATCTGTGTAAATTTACTCTTGTCTTAGAACACACATACGTGTTAAAAAGAATGTTTTAGAAGCAGTCAAACTGGGTAGCTCTAAAGAATTCATCTTCTAACCCAAGGTGATTTATTAACTGTTTAAAAGACTTAGTAAAGATAAAGCAGAAATACACTTTTTTTCCCCCCCGGAAGTAGCTAAAAATACTAGATAAAAAATAAAAGATTCCAGAAAGGGTGGAATGGCTGGAACATAAATAGGCTTTTGGGTAGAAGGACGGTATTTGAGACTTAGAAATACCAAGCAGGAGAGGCAATGGAGCTGGAACAGAACATCTCAGGAAGGCAGTTGTAAGCATGACATTCAATAAATTTGGCCATAGAGAATAATAATTTTTTTTAAATCCAGAAGAATGATCATGGTGGCTTAGAGAAAAAGTCCATCGTATCCACATGCTCTTTTCTAGCTGTGACCACCAGTAAATACTGAGGGAAATTAAAAAAAAAAAAAAGGATAAAAATATCTTTTCCCAGTATATGTTTAGGATTGTCAAAATCTTAGGAGCTTCCTGATTTAAGATGATGATGGAAATACACATGTTGTTGGTGGAATGGATAAAGTTAAAAAAATTAGAATTATCTTTAAGATTTGTAGAATTTACTTATTGCTTTTAAGTGCCATACAGAGATGTGACTGGTAACCTTTATTTAGGTATGTAAATATTTATCTATATATCAAACTTCTCAAGATTACAGAGATCTGAAATTACAGAGATCTGAAATTAAAGAAAGTCATGAAAGAAAACAGAAAACAGATGGTATATGAACATATAACAATTACTACAAAAATTACTTTCAAACTTGTGGCATAAGAGAAACAAGTACTTGATTTTTCTCTTTTTCTCAGCAAAAAAGAAAGCAACAAAGGCAATAGTTCATCCTTGGAAATCAATTCAATACAAATCAGGCACACAGAGAGAATTAAATCAAACAAAATTGAATATTACATTTATGCTAACATAATCAATTTCATTGCAAAGTTTCAAAAGGTTGTTTTTTAAAACAAAGGTATTTATGTGCCATTGTTGTTCTCAGAATATGTTGTAGGAGTCCTACACTTGGATTTATGCTCCCATGATATGGCTGGCAGGAACTTCAATATGTCTAGCATTTCCATAAATTCAGAAGAGATCAGCCTCCTCAACAGCAGAGAGCACATTTCTGTGCCTGACCTTGCATATAGTGATCCCAGTTATCTTCACATGGTAATTACTTTTTAAAAGAAAATAGCAGAAAAGAATGCAAACTGTACCCCCAGCTCTGCAGGAAAAGGTAGATGAGTGAGCAGGGATCTATTATAATTATACACCTGTATTTCTTGTTCTCTACATAGAAGTAATTTTCTTTTCTCCATGTGGTGGTAATAATAATACCCCTGGCTCCAGCAAGCTACACTTCTCAAAGAATGCCTCTTTCAAGACTGTCCCCTAGCAGTAAAATACAACAAAGGGGAAACTTTAACATGTGTGATGCACAGAGAGACAAGTCAGGAATAGACAAGTAATGAGGAACAAAGTTTTGTTTCTAACATATGGGGGTAAGTTTTTGCAGGGGAAAAAAAATTAACAAGTGGCATTATGAAAAAAACGAACAACAAATGACATTTACTATACAGTGGGAGAGTATGGATGTTCTCAGCCCTAAATGTGAGCCATTGCACCATTTAGCCAATCCAGAGGCATAGTCCAGGCATAACAGTTTTCTGATACCATTAAGAAAACAAAATACTGGTGTTCTGAGAGTCCCCTGACAAGAATAAATACTTTGCCTTAGTCTTCTCTTCATCACATAGAATTGAATTCTGATCGTTCTTGGGTAGTGTCTGAGCCACAAATTGTATCACTGCCCATTATCCTGGAAACTTTGGGTTCCAGAGACCTGAGAAGCCACGGCATCTCCCACCTTGCCAATTCCTGAAATTCTCTGGAGTATGTGAACTTGGCAGACACATAACAAAACATCCCATTATAAAATTCAGATATTTTTTGGGGTTTCTTATGTTGACCCTTGAATGCTAGAAAACTCATTGACTGAGAACTTCTGATATGGTTTGTGATGGGGTTTAACAGATATTTCAAAAGAGGGTAATTGAGTCTTCAAGAATTTACACTGACATTGTCATCAGACAAACAATGCTACAAGTAAGCACAGCCATGCTTTTCTCTTAGCTCTTCCCCCTCCTCTCTACCCAAAGGAGTCATTACCATTGCAGAAATCATATTTCTTAGAGATAACTTTAACCCTGATCAAGGCATGGTTTCTATCCACTAGGTTACTTCTCCCACATTCCCGTTTACATAAAGAAAAGGTAATGGGAAGGAATAAAGCATGCCTAATGCTAATAAACAGCAAATTTAAACAAAGGTCTTATGAGATGAGGTTAATTTGTTTCTTGTGACAAAACCAATTTCCTTTGGGAGAAGTAGAAAAGAGAGGGAAAGGAGGGGGGAAAAAAAAGAAAAATGGAAAACATACAGTTGAAGGCCAGAGAAGATTCACTGAAAACAGATCTGACAGGAAGAGGCATGTGAAGCTACTATTTACCATCAAGTGCAGCAAGCGTGCATCACCTCCTGGCAAGAGAGTTTAAAACTGTCAGAACACTATGGTTAATGCATTCCTGCTAATCATATCAAGGGACCACAGAACAAGGACAAGGAACTATTTTAATATTTACCACTCAGTGATAACATTTAACAACTGTGCTTTTATGGATGTGTTTTGCTGATCTACTTGTAAGGAAGGCTGGACCAAACCTTCCTGCTGCAGACAGCTAATTTAATTTTGAGTGCAAGCTAAAGTTATCTAGAATACTCCTCTTTGCTGGTTAGGTCAGGAATCAAACCTGTCACCTCCAAAAGTCCTATGTAAGAGGAGCCTGGCTCAATTTTCCTGCTCCCCATGCTGCATTTCTGAGAAAAGTATCCTTCTGAAATTTTACTGCTTAAGACTCCTTTAACAGGACATATGACCATTACCTCAGTTTCATTGCAGCAGAAGATATCAGAATAGGTATAAAACCGTGGATCTAGGTCAGCAAGGGCTGGAGCTGGATTAAACAAA
>VZRN01000344.1:362676-381338 GCA_013397935.1 Dasyornis broadbenti | reverse complement strand
AAAAAAAAAAAGATAAATTCTAAATCTGTAGTGTTTTAGATTCACAAACCACCACTTGAAAGACCATTGTGTTTCAGTCACAGACCCCAATGTTTATTATTAACACACAAATGACTCTCAGTTTCTCTATCTTTGTTTTATACAACTGCTAAAAGCTTTGTTTATTATATTAAAGTTCCATTCTAATTCATGTGCAGGCACCTGTCATGATGGGAACGTGACAGAAGAGTAACAGAAAAAACAGCCAAGACATTATTAAATTAAAAAAAAAATGAAAAAAAGCCTTAGACATTAATGCAATTTGTTTAACTGATGATGCTTCTTCATGATATTAATAAGCTTTACTAGAACTAATTTAGTTCTAGAATTTTTCAGTGTCGTTATCTGAGTTCTGTACATGAAGAGTCACGAGTTATGGAGTAATGAAGGGCATGTCCAGACAAGGAGTTAAATGTGCTTCTGAATGTGTTACCTAACTTCTTCAAAATGCCACATTATAAAATGGTAGTGTAGAGAAGGCACTGTATATTTTTAATATGCTATCTGGCAGAGCTAGACCTAAACTTAACACGTGGTAGAATATGTTAGTTAACCTAACTTTAAACTGTAGTAGCCTAAGGCCCCTTGTAGCAGCAGAAAAGGTTTGTCACGAGGACAGTGTAAGTGACTTACTCACCAGTAACATAGGAAGTCTGCAACCTTGGTTTTTCACTTTGCCAATTCTATGATTAATACTTGTGTCTTAACCACAAGGCCATCATTTTTAAATAAAGCACACACTCTTACTTCAGAAGTATCAGTAATCAAACCTTCCAATTTGGATGGCTAAATTTTTAGTCCTAAACACCTATTTAGACTGTAAGCTATAGCACGTAATAGTCAGAAACCCTGAACATCTCTGAATCCCAGTTAATGCCCTAAGGGACAAAGATGCATAGAGACTTCTGAAATCAGAGTACCAAAAAGTTTAGAAGTTATGTGATTAATACTTTGAAAGTTTGAGCCTTTGACTGTACAACTTTATCATGCCTCTATCTGCCTCATTAAAAACAGTATTAAAGTGACAAAGACCTTTACTCAGAAGTCAGAAAATGCCAGGATTAGGAATTCCAATGAAATCTTAATTTGGCTCCCTTATATTATTACAATACAGTATGAATTATAATAAACTCTTTAATTATATGATCACATACCACTGAAAAATAGCATGTGATCACATAATTAAAGACTACAACACAATACATATGCAGAAAGGAGACAAATTAAGATTTCACAGGTAACCTTAACTCTTGCATTTCCTATTTTCTGAACTGCAACCTTAATGAAGTTTTCTTAAACATAAAACATTACAGTATACTTTCCTAGGTAAAACAAACAACACATACTGGAAAACAAACTGTCATGGGCTATCATACTGATATATACATGGTTCAGAAGCAGCACCAGGAGTGTTCCAGCTTGGGTTTTAAGTAATACAGACTCGTCATGAACACAGTGTAATACACTACTATTAGTTTTCTCCCATATTTACTATTTGCTGAACACAGGGGGAGGTAGAGGAACCCTAAGATCCTCTTTCAGGCTGTGAGGAAGAGCATGGCTTTTGGACAGGATAATCTGTTTGGTCCTCCTGAGGAACTTATTTTCTGCCTAAATTCTTTCACAGAATCACAGAAGAGAATGACCGGGGTTGGATGGCCATTTCCCCTTGTCCTGTCACTACATGCTTCGTAAAATGTTTGTCGCCATCTTTCTTGTAGGCTCCCTTCAGGTACTGGAAGGCTGCAATTATGTCATCCCTAAGATTTTTCTTTTCCAGGTTGAACAAACAAAATTCCCTCAGCCTTTCGTCATAGGAGAGGTGCTGCATCCCTCTGATCATCTTGGTGGCTGTGGACTCCCTCCACCAGGTCCATGTCCTTCCTGTACTGGGACCCCAGAGCTGGATGCAGTGTTCCAGGTGGGGCCTCACCAGAGCAGAGCAGAGCAGAGCAGAGCAGAGCAGAGCAGAGCAGAGCAGAGCAGAGCAGAGGGGCAGAATCCCCTCCCTCTCCCTGCTGCCCATGCTGCTTTGGATGGAGCTCAGGATACTTTAGGCTTTCTGGGCTGTGAGTGCACAATGTTGAGTCATGTCCAGCCTCTCATCCACCTGCAACCCCAAGTCCTTCTCCCCAGGTCTGCTCTAGATCTGTTCATCCCCCAGCCTGTGTTGATAGCACGGTTGCTCCATCCAGGTGCAGCACCTTGCACTTGATTTTGTTAAACCTCATGAGATTTCCATAGGTCTACTCCTCAAGCTTGTCACTTCTCTCCCTTTGCCAAGATCCATTCTCCTCAATGAGTTTTTATTCTTTATGCTTCCTTGCATAGGAACTATGTAATTGTAACCTTTTTCACTTAACTTTCACCACATCATATCTCTTTATGGCCTATACTTTCTTTTCCCACTTCCAGTGCCCCACAGCCTGCTCCCTGACTCGACCTCCATATTCCAATCAATATTCAACAAATCCTAATCTCTGTTCCAGTTTTGTTCTTCTTTCAGCTTCTCCTTTCTTTTTACCTCTGCTACCCCCAAAAATCAAGTAAATCTCTCCCACATTTCCTTTGTCTGAAACCAACTCTCCATCCCCAGCGTTTCCATCCAGCTTTGTCTCTTCTGTATTGAAATGGAGCAAGTTCCTGCTCTGTGCTTTCCGGGCCTACAACAGATAAAGATCTGTTGTAGTATGAAACAAGTTGCCTAAAGCCAGAATCAAGAATTACACTGGAAGCCATGCTGCCCAAATGGACAAGTCCCTGTATGGACAGATGCTCAGGGGAAGCTAGGTGCGAAGCTCTTAACAATTTTTTGAAGTCTTTGTGAAAGGTACTTATTTTCCAAAGATCAATAATACACTTAAAATCAGGCAGGTTTCCATACCATTGTGAAGGTTTATCTTTAAAAGAAATCTCCCTTGCTATCAAGTCTTAAGTAAATTTTAAGGCAGCTAGTATTCATAATACATAACCTAGGGTAGGGTGGGAGGCATTTTCCATTGCCTGGTTTCTGCAACCACAGTGCTTTGGCAGAAATCACAAAGAGCTTAACCACAGACAACCAGCTGTTATGAAAAATTGTAGCCTAAGATTAAAAACTTGAAGCATCCGAAAAATACATCCGTTTCTTGCAAGTGACATGGAACCTTTAACTGAGGCTGCTTCCAGCTCATTCTTCATGACAGTATTAATATGCTGGGCATATCAGCCATCTTTTATGGAGTCTGTCATTAGAGAAGCCCAAAAACAGACTTTGGAAGCAGCAGCAGCTTCTCACCATCGATCACTAAAAATCTATAATTGTCCAGTCAGATTTCTACTACAATTTATACCTACTTCATACAGTCATTCACTTCCTTCCTTCCTTCCTTCCTTCCTTCCTTCTTCCTCATCAAGATTGTCACAAGAATAACGAATAATCAGTGCCACAATGACAGGATGTGAGACACGAGATGTCCCTCTCCAGCTTACAGATCCAGATGACCTTCACTGAAGAGAAGCAGAGCTCTTGCCTGCATCTCCATATTCTTTCTCTCTTCTGTTTATTTCTTGCAGTAAGAATGAATAAAAACAAGCAAAAAACCCTCATTGAAACAGAGGTTTGAGGCATCTGGATATGCATCTGTTTTACACAAAAATAGTCAAGAGAACATTCTAACATGAAGTACTACATAATACATGAGGGTGTTGCAGGCTAAAAGCAGGGAAATTGCATTAACAATTTACTGTTGGCTACAGATAGGTTTTTATAGTGCTACAAACTCAGCTGTTTACTTAGATTTGATGGCACATGACATTTGAACATGTGTAGCCTATTGTTTTAAAGCAGAAGCAACCAAACTTCCCTGACAGAGAGCTGCACAACGATAACACCCTGACAGCACAGAACTACAGCTGGCCCAGAGTTAACTACTAATTTTTCTTGATATATTGTGCTGTCTACAGTTGCTAAGTGCTTGCATGTCTGTTCTGTGTATCAGGTTTGAATTTTTTCAACTGCTTTTAAAAAATCCTGTCTTCTTCTGTCACAAGCTAGTATCTTGCCATAAGAGGCTGACAAAAGCGTGAAGTATCCTGCCAAAACTGTTCGTAGAGTTATCACAGGGTCATGGATATTGACACACAATTCAACTATAGTCCATTAACCACTAGATTAAGAATGCCTTTATCCATTTTCATAAAACACAACAAAAAAATACAGTGGAACAGGTGCACAAGAGCTCATGGTGCAGAAGGTAAATGGAGAGACCACAATCCCAGCATGCTGTAATCTACTGGAGCAAGCCTGGATTCAGCTTCTAGAAACTAGTTCGTACTGATCCCAGTTCCATCCCTGATCTGCTGCGTGACTGACTATGCTATGAGCTGTCCCCTCCCAGTCTGATCTTCTGGATAGAAGGGAAAAACATTTTTTTAATCTCATATAGATGCTTCTCTTGCATAAGTATTTACTTAGTGTTCAAATACTGTGGTAATTGTGCTTGAGTAACTGAAAAGCATTACAGGCACTTAACAAAAAAAACATTATGTTGGTAATGAATCCCCCTTCCTGTTCAAGCAAAATGTCAGCTTTCATCTACGTATATGCTATACTGAAGGAACAATGCTCTATGTTTAAAAGTAAGGAACAGTAACAATTTTCTAAAAATTTCACAGACCATGACTGTGCCTATTCAATGGCATCATGCCCAGTCACATTCTAAGAATTTTGGTTAAGAAGAAAAAGCTTTTTTTTATTTATTTTAAGGATGTCAACTACTACCCAAAAACCCCACAGCCATACCTACAGCTATACTGGGAGAACAATGGCATTAGTCTGGTTTTGAGGTAATTTCATTACCCTTACTGTGTGTGTAACTTTACTGCCTTGCATTCATTATGCTTGTTCTGCTCTGGAATCATAGAAGAGTCAGGCCCATAGCTCCTGACCTACCAACATTATACTGTATTTAGTCACAGCACGAAAATAGGAAGAAAGGCAGCACCAGACATATACAGGGAGATTATAAGGGTATGAGTTGATTTGCTATTCAAGGTTAACACTGCAAAATTTTAAAAGTTAATTCAGTTTTCATTAGCATAGCATGAATTTGTTGGCTATTGTTTCAATTCTAAATAAAACTAATATGACAGAAACCAGAATAGACTACAGGATCTTTATTTAGAAAGCACGACAAAGAGTATTTTTCATGTAGCACAAATGAAAGACAGAGAATGGCTTATGTTAAATTACCTCCACTGGCACGTGCCATTTTCAGGGCTTCAAGAGAAACAGCAGGGGTTATTTCTAGCTGGCAAACAACCACCTTGGCTTTACAGATGACATCAGAAGCCCTCTTCAGATCTTCAAAATTCAAAAGCAGGTTGGCTCCTGGGATTATGACAATAACATTCTGTCCTAAAGAGAAGATATTGTGTTTTTCACTTTAACTTTGGCAATAAAGTATGTAGAACAATTCTTTGCACTTTTTATTGTTTCAATTTACTTTCCAAATAAACCCACTAAAATTGTATGCATTGCTGACATTTTGAAATATACAAATATTCCAGAGGATAATCAAAATGAACAATGTACAAATGAACTAACACTGCACAACAAATGCAGTACATATTTCTTTGGGAAAAATCATGTATGGGCATTCCCCAGTCTTATTTTGGTGTTTTCTGTGAACTCTAAAGAAGCACTGTACTAGTCACAGTGGAGATGGTGGATACACACTGAGGGTGATATTTGCATCTTCCTAAAATATTCCAGTAGCATTTGGAAGAGAAAAGCATCAATGTGATTACTGAATTCATATGCCAAAAATGGCATAAAAATTTTAATTTTCCCATCAGCTGGGAACAAAAAGTATTTCACACAGCTAAGAAAATGATGCATGTTCTTTAGATTTCAGAGAAGCAGGCTTGCACCATTTACCTGAGACATTTCATGTTAGGGCTCCTAACCATCACGAAAACCAGAACCAGCTTGTCACCAAACCCCAGAAAGGTGCTGCACGTGTCTAAGGAAAGTTTTATCAAAAGAGATTAAAGAAGGTGCGTGACAGCTTCTTCTGCACTTAGAGCTGGCCAGAAGAATGGTCTCAGCAAAGCTGTGTGGAAGCATGGCAGTGTCTCAAAACACATCTAAAATCCTTTTTATTTTTTTTTAGTTTGCTTTACAGTTAGGTGAGGTTCATTTACGTAGGTTCCAAATGTAGGTTCTTTTGTTTTTCTTCAGACACACAAATCAGCTTCTTTTATTGCAGCTTCTTTCTTTTTTTAATCTCTGTTACAACACTTAGAGACCTTCAGGCATGGGTGCCTTCAAATTAAAATTTATTATTAATCACTCAGGTATTAACTTCAATAAGTCAGTTGTTCCTTGATTTACAGGCTCAGCCCACCCCCGCTGAAGATTCCTTTAAGGACTGCCAATCATTAAAGGCTACCAATTCTGTAATGAACTGAATTACTCTGAAAATAAATATTTATGTTTTTAAATACATTATTTTTGTTGAATGTGACTTCAAAGTCCTTTGAACACAAACGTGCAAAGCTTCTCTCCCTAAATACTTCTGAAAAGAAAGCAGGACAATGGAAAGAATAATATAGTGATCTCAGAGGGAGGGACCTAAGCTTTCCAAAGCAATTCTGCTGTCAATGGTTTGGTACAGAACAGCTGCATATGAAAAGCAAAACCTCAGCACTTAAAGCCAACGCCCTGCTTTTCAACAGACAATGATGGGCATCTTGGATAAAAAACAAAAGAAAACAAAAAACCTTCTGCAACAAGTAAATGTTGCCAAAGATATCTGAATCCTGTTGCGGAAATATTCAAGGGCAAATTGCACCTATTTTGCCAAGCATATATTTTGAAAGCTTTAGGGTGCAGCAGTGCAAGCAGTAAAAGACAGGGAATCAGTGGAACAAGAATCTCTTTGATTTCTACCTGGACTCTGTGCTTCCTAGAATCTCAGACTCTATCCACATGTCTTGCTGTATTATCTTGCTAAACTATTTAGCTGTACTGACATGTATATTATTATTATTAGACTTTAGAGCTAATGGCCCAAGGCAGTAAGGAGGGTTTGCTTAAACCTATATGTGCAAATTCAAGGTAGACCATGCTACACTGGATCACAGACTGAAGCTTTTCTTCATAACTACAAAAGGTCAGAGACTTAGAGTCTGCTTTCAAACCTGCCAGGGAAATGCAGTACCTACTGTGGTGCAACAGTCCAGACAGGCTAAACCCAAGCTGGAGGGAAGAATCCCCTCTCTGTTCTTAGCTATATATACCACGCTTACTGAATGACAGCAGTCACCACAAACTTACACCAGGGTGCATGAAGGCAGAATCTGGACCCATGCATTCACGATTAACACAAAATTTTGTATTAACAGCAACCATTTTGTTGAAAGCAATTATTTCTTGCCAGGGAAATCAGATGGGAATTCAGCATCAGGGACAACAGAGTTAAAGACAGATGGCAAAGAGGGGTGAGATTCATCTTGTCCAACATGAACTAAATTTTTAAGTTTAAAAAAAATCCTACACACTAGAAAAGTCTAAGAAAACTAATTCCTAAAAATTATTTTTCTACGTTCCTTCAACAAGGAGAAGAGACAAATATTTTCAGAGGGTTTTTTAGTCTTATATATCTTAGATATCTGTTTGAGGAAGAGATAAACTATTGTCCAGAAAATTCTATGTACCTCTGTTAACCCTAGGTGAAGCCTTAAGCTGCAGACCTAACTTCTAAAACTACTCCAGTGAGGTAAAATGTTACCCACACCAGAAATGAGAAAAATCTATTTACTGCATTACCATTAATTCTAAAATCTCTTTTCTTAGACTAAAAATATCAGTTTTGATGGGAACATCTATATAACTTCGAATTTTGCAGACATCAGCTAGAATCTTAAGGGCCACATTCACACTTACTATAAGCTGTAACAGCTAAATGAAACTGATAAGCTTGCACAAGCTTACACCAGATGGGGATTGGGTCCAATCAGGCTGAATGCTGCATACATAAATAGTGTCCTAAGTTGGGCTTCTAAACCTGCTACT
Organism: Dasyornis broadbenti; assembly: GCA_013397935.1. Taxonomy (NCBI): domain Eukaryota; kingdom Metazoa; phylum Chordata; class Aves; order Passeriformes; family Dasyornithidae; genus Dasyornis; species Dasyornis broadbenti. The sequence goes on along the minus strand of VZRN01000344.1, from coordinate 373,240 downwards.
GCCACTTCTAAAGAAAGATGCATAACTCAAGCCAGACTTCTTTTTACAAGGGTCATCTTATAGATGACACCAGATGAGAAGTGCCAGTGGAAAAATCAAATGTCAAACAGTAAATACCACAGTGCAATAACTATCACTCTTCAAAACTGGATGAAAAGCCTAAAAACCATCAGTAGTGCTTAGAATTCACCAAAATATTAAACAGCTGAAACAATTAAACAATTGTAACAATAGCTGCAGAGCTTGCGCATAATAGTTCATACAGAAGAAAATTATATTTGTGACAGAATAGAATGTTACAAGAAAAATATGTGCTGCCAAATCACACAGTTCATGAATATGAGGGTAAGTTTGGGTGTGTTATGGTATCATACTTTCTAAACTACTACTTGATAGAAGTATTGAAGAGTCTTGCACAGAAAACATTCAAGTTCATGATGAAAGTCTATATGTAGAAAGTCTCTAAAATTCAGATGACATTTCTTCATAAACCTGAAGGTTCAAACCAAAGATCTTCCTTTATGGAAAGTATAATTCAAACAAGCTGGCATGCGTATTCTAAGTTTGCCTTGTTTACTTAGCCTTACCTAAATATATATTTTGAATGGTTTTTTACTAGTAGTGCTTTGGTACTGAAGGCAGACTCAACTTACAAAATAATGTCTATTCACTGTTCATGAATGATTAATAACTTTTATCATAAAGTCAGCACAATGTCTGTCTCAAGTGAGGGTTACCTCGCAGTGTTCCATGTAGGTGAGCTTTAAGTCCTAACTTGCAATAATCAAGAGAACTTTAGTCATGACCTGCCAATCTCTGTTGTGCCTCCACTGAATTTTTGCTATGAATATGAATAGGAATATGAGAGTTGTCCAACTTGTTCAAATCTCTAGTCCAGTCAGGTCAGCGTAATGGCACCATCAACAGTCAGTACCAGATATGCACAAAGCTGCAATAACCTTCAGAGGTAATCATGTAAAACACTATCCACAAAGAGGGTTTTCCCCTCTCTACATGCCTGTGTAAAAGTACAACACACATCATCACTTTATGGAGCTCTTACCATCCAATATCACATTGCTAGCAGGTGTGCTAAGTGACAGAGCCTAGAGGCAAGAAGGCAGGCTGAAAGGGGAAGCAAAACCCGGGGTTCAAAGAGATGTGATGCACCTCAAAGAAAATGTGTTAAAAAAAGCAGCTGCATATACCAGCTTTTATCCTTAAGACAGAAAGTACAGATCTGAAGTGTACAGAGACTTGGTATACTGAAGCTTGTGTTTAGTCAAATCAAAACTTTCTGAAAAGGCAGCAGAATAAAAGAGAACAAATGAAAGGAACACGAGGACCCAGAAATACTTCTGCACAGATTTCTGAGACCAGACCAGAGGGAACCTTTGCAGCATCTCTGAGCTGCACATTTTTCAGTGCAGCTCTATAAACTCATTAAACATGTCTCCAACATTTTGCATTAAAGCAGCGATTTAACCTCTCTATCTTTTATTGAAACTTTACTATATTGTCCCAGAATACAATGCAACTTTGAGAGTATCAAATGTGCCCGATAATTTTCAAATTTTGAGCACTTTGCCAATTATAAGAGCCGGTGAGTTATACTTGTGCAATTCAGTAACCAGTCAAATACTTCCTAGAAATTCTGCAGTGCCAGCTAGACAGACAGAGGTAACATCAGGGAAGATTTACTTCAAAGCCTCATCTGACTCTGATCTCTACAGCTTTCTTTTGCTCTGCCTTCTCTCATACATCACAGTCTCATACACCCTGTACTTGCATATTTCCTACTTCTCCCTGTGATTTTTCTCAGTTGGTTTGAGTTGGCATTTTTCCCAAATATCAGTACTTGTAAAGAATTGGTTAGAAGGGTAGGTTAGGTGTGTAACAATACTGCAATGAAAACTTGTCAATTTAAACTGATGATAGCTATGTTTTCTATTTGTCCCTCATCTTAACACAAAACACCATCACTAACCCCAGTTTCAAATGCTTCCCTTTTAAGTATAATTTGAACTAGCAGAAACTACTTTACATCGGTCCCTTGAGTGCTGTGGTGTTTCAGCTATGCCAGCACAGCCACTGAAGTAAAACATGCATGTGTAGACAAGCCCTTTGAAAAGTGCTGTAAAGCCTGTTTAGGTCAAATAAGCCAGGTTTCTACAGAAAAAAAAAATAGTCTCTTGCAACAGCAAAGCACATAAGTACTGCTATTTTACTCCAATTTACTCAATTCAGGCGCCAGATGGTTTTTGAGAGAAGTAACAACGAGAACCATTACCAATTCTGTGCATCTGTTTGCTTTAGAGCATAGTTCTGACCAGGTTTGCTCTTCTACTAAATTTTAAATTAAATTTGAGGCCAGTGCTAACTAAGCATACGATTTTACAGTTACTCAGAGGCAAAAACTTCATGACATTATGCATTATTCATGTCACTATGTGAGTCACAAGACTGTCACATACCCTTCACACTGACACTAACATATAAGATAGTGCACTGGGAACTTTGTGGCCCTGAACAATCCATTTCCCTTTCCTGGTGCTTATAAAGGTTTTACATCCACAAGACTGTTTGTTCTTTATCCTTAAGAAAAATTCACGGTGTTAAAATTTTAACAGGTCATCCTCTGTTCATTGAAGTTTTGGCTGTGCTTCTCTTAGTTGGCCATGCATATGAATTGGGAAGTAATAAGACTGGTTCTTATTCAGCTACTCTAGACAGCAAGCCTAGTGCAAAACATGTACAAAACAGCGATGCCCGGCAGCACTACTGGATTCCCACTGTCCCTCCTATTTACAATGGCCATAGTGACTGTAGGCAGCATAAGAAATAAATGTCAAGAGTTGCTGTGTAATCTACCTGCTGATCCAAACTTAGAAAAGGAGGTGGAAGTTAACAGGCAGGTATCCAGGTTATCCAATGTATTAGCGTTACCTTATTTCTGAATTAGAGTTGTCATGCAAGGCTTGGATTAATCTTACTTAGGGAAAATTAAACTCCCATCTCCAACTAATTTGCCTAATTTTCCTGAATATTCCTGTGTAGGCTTGCCTTTAGTTACAGGTCCTTCCCAGTTTTGCTGCGTGAGTAAATAGTTATGTTTCCTTTCCCATTTTGAGCTGTAGCCCAGTGTACTACTACCAGGTTACATAGAAGCTTGTTAAGTTGATGTGTCAGCTAAGCTGTGGTAACTGCTCAAATGAAGCCTCTTAGCAACTCCAAAAGTGAACTAATCCAATCACACTTAATTTGTTATGTTTGCATAAACATTATCAGTCCAGAGCTCTGTGTTTTGATCCAGACACACTTCTTTTAAGGGCTCTCAATAGCTTGAGGAAATAGCTTGAAAAGACATGTAGATGTGGCATTTAGGTATATGGTTTATTGGTGGACTTGGCAGTGCTGGGTTAATGGTTGGACTTGGTGATCTCAAAGGTTTTTTCTAACCTAAATGATTCTATATTAAAAGCGATGGGTAAGTTGCAGCAGGAAAGGAGAGCTTTAACCTTTTAACGTACTGTGTATTCAGGACAATGTAAAACTAGGTAGATCAGCTGGCTGATTAAGTTATGGTTGAGGAAAAGATTTAAAGTTTTCTGAGGATAGTTCAGCAATCTTGAAAAAGAATATGAAAACAAGCCAGATCTTTATTTCTTCCCCTGCAAAATGAGAGGAAAGGCACAGGCTAAGGAAAACTAACATGGAAAAAAAAAAAAAGCCATTTCACTATGTACTCATCACTGCAGATGCAACTTGGAATCAAGACTTGCAGTAAAATTACAAGATCAACATAAATATTTCTACTTATATTGAGGACAATTCCTTTTCCTGATTGAGGGCATAATGATTCACTCGGTGTCCTGAGGAGGCAAACCCTTCCCTCATAGGACCAGATGAAATGGCCTCAAGTCACTCCCGGGGAGACTTAGATTGGATATTAGGAAAAATTTGTTCACAAAAAGGGTTGTCAAGCAAAGGAACACGATGCACAGGAAAGTGGTTGAGTCACCAGCCCTAGAGGTATTGAAAAGACATGGTAGATGTGGCACTTTGGTAGATGGTTTAGTGGTAGACTTGGCAGTGTTGGGTTAATGATTGGATTTTGTGATCTTAAAGGGTCTTTTTCAACCTAAATGATTCTATGTAAAATTACTGGGTAAGTGGAAAAGGAGAGCTTTAACCTTCTAATACACTGTGCTCAGGAAATGCAAAACTAGACAGATCAGCTGGCTGATTGAATTATGGCTATCACACTGCTAATTTAAGCATCTGATTCTGCTGCTTTTAGGCACCTAATCCTACAACACTGCCTGCAATAAACAGAAGTGCAACAAAGTGTGAATAAAATAATGAAAAAAATGAAAAATGCAGAAAAAAATTTTCCACAATTAACAGTGACATGGCAAAGGTTTCTTTTATGGCTGTAAAGGCAGAACAAAGGGGACAATTCAGAGCAGAAATGTACCTTCACTGTTGACAATTATTGAAGCCGTTCCAGTAGCAGCATCTGTAGTTTGACCTACAAATGCTAAGAAAGGGAAAAGTTAGAGCATGCACTAGTTCAATACATTACTTTCAACCAATAGCATGTGATGCAGTTTAATTGAATTAAATCTAAAATGAACCCATAACCTCCAGCAATTTAAAAATGCTAATTAGTCTTTCATGTGCAACAATGCCAGAGAAGCTAACAACAACAAAAAGTGTTAATTTACACCCACAAAACAGAAATACGAGTCCAACATTCTTTAATTTGGCTACATCTCTGCTTTAGAGAAAGCATGTTATTTATACAGCCTTCTCAGGCACTCTACTCCTACTTGGAAGTATTTCTTTTATCCAATGAAACAATAGAGTCAAGGCTAAAGAAAAACAAAAATATTAAAACAACCCAGCATCTCATTCTGTGTCGATTTGCATTTCAGCAGTAATATTAACAAGTGTTGTGAAGGCACTGGTGGGGTTATATGTTTCCTTTTTGTATTATTATTCAGAGAAATTAACATGATGCTGGCAGCACTGCCTGTTAGAAAGCTTGTGCCATGTTTAGTACTATAAGAACTTGTTTTCAGCTGATAGTAAATTTATCAAATACTAACCAATGATAGGAAACTGGTAATAGAAACCAGTAGTACTGTAGCAGAAAACTGACCAAAAAGTTGAGGGTTTCTTTTTTTTCTTCCCCAAGAACTGTATTTGAGAAAAATCTACTATTTCATTTGAGACAAGTTCTGGTGATCTTTTGTTTAAGGAGCTCTGGTGTTCTAACATTTTAGAACATGGACTTGATGCTGGGCAAAAGTGGGCTTCTTACTCAAGATGTGCCTTTGTGGCCAGTTTAACAACCTGTTCCAATTTGAACAAGGCTGAAAAAACACCTTACATCATGCTCATTTGGTTTTGCTAAAGTCTTGAAGGTACTCGCCCTGGAGGTACCTTTGTCAGGGTCAGAGCAGAACTTCCCTTGCAATTACAGCTTCTTTTCACTATGAACTCTGTCTCCACACTGCAATTGAAAGCAGAGAATGTGTGTTGTCTGAACTCTCAGTGCTCTTGCAGCATGAGCAGCAAGTTGCCCGGTTCAAATGTGGGAGAGGGAACAACAAATCAATAGAGATCTAAATGGTCTGAGCAGCACTGGTAGCTGGTTGGTTGTGGAAGACAAGACAGGGAAAGGGGAAAATTACAAAACAGGTTGGAATTGGAAAGAAAAGGGGTATGGTGATATGCTAGCAAAGAGAAGAGCAACATAAAGAAGACATTCTATTGAATGGACCCAAGATATGAGAGCTGGCAGAACTGGCATTATGCCAAGGATTTTTATCCAGTACCCGGTATCCTTACGTACAATACAAGGGATAGGCTAGAAAAGGATTAAATCCGAATGAAAAGCCCATGACTGAAAATAAGACCATCTTGAGCAAAGAGTCTGAGCACACTGAATCACCCTTGCCTCCATCCATCCTCCTCTATCCTGGAATGTAAGTTAGGATCCTGGATCAGCCTCACCAGCAGTATATCTGATTTTTCTCCAGGGCTGATCAATGCAGAAGGTGACAATCAAATGCCATTCTGAGATATTTTTAACTCAATCGGCAGAAATTGGTACCTTGGACCTAAACATTCCAACCCTTCAACTGATCTACCTAGGTATCAATGAAGTACAATATGATGGAATTTCTGAAATTTTTTCCCTACAGTTTTCTTTTGCTGCTATAAAGGCTATTTAAAAATTCATGTTAAGATTGCAATATTGATCATTTCAATCAGAAAACATTAAGGTTCTTTGTAGCATATTCATTTTCAGTAAGTGCTATGCAGTATAATTGCTTTATTTACTCCATCAAAGACACGAAGTAGACATGCTTTGGAGACATTCAGAACTCTGCACTATCAGATACTGTTTTTACGGCATCCTTGCTTGGTTTCTTGCCTAAGTTGAAAGATACACAATGAATAAACTTATATATACATTTGTGAAATACTTAGATGCTACACTGATAAGCATAATAAAAAAGCCTACAAAATACTGATAGTTTTGTCTGTAAGGAAGGATTTGAATAATGCAGTAGATTAAGCTTGTGGCTGCACATTAAACAGAAGAGATAAAAAGAATATTGAGTTGTCACATAGTGATTACATCTGTCCATCCTTGTCCACCCCAAAGGAGACAAGAGTTGTGCAGACAAAAATGTGATCATGTAGTTAAGCAGCACACAGTAGAGAGGGAATTCGTTTTACAAAGGTGCAAAGACAATAGAATATTGTAGATGCTTAATTTTCCCTTTTTCTGAAAGCCTTTTAACATTGATTTTTGTGTGAATGTGTGTTAACATCAGCTGCAGTCTCTAAAATGACTGCACGGGTCAGTTCACAAAGCAAAGGTGAAACATATTGCATTTACCACTGAATTTCCACTCCATCCCTCCTCTGACGATGTGATGTTGAGAATGAATAATCAGACTGGATTTTTCAATTTCTCACCAGGCATCATCATCATTAATGCCAGACTAAACAATTGCATAACAGCAAGTTATCTTCAGGTGACTTGCACTGATGCAATCACGTGAGGTTTAGAGGTAATAACACTACATTTTATTTTTAGTGGTACAACTGATTTCAGAAGGCCCCATATTCTCTCTATTATTCATTCATTCATTCCTCCCAGCTGCATCAAAATAGTTATTCATAGTTCTAAATGGTAAAACGTTCAATAACGTAAAAAAGTAATAAATCCTCCACTACCAGTTTTTAAATTTAAAAATAATACAAAATGTTTATTTAAAGTAAAATTTTACCTGTAGAAATACCATTCTTCTTCAAATTATCAACATAATCATTGCCAAAGGAATCCTTCCCAACCTATACAAACGATAAAATAATGGGTTTTCTTTACAGAAAGGTGAGAGGATAGATAGACCATCTTTAGATAACAGAATGCTGTAATGTAATTTAAATACAACACTTTCAGTCTTTAAGCCCCTTGCTTTATTAATCAATAAATAATAAATCAAGAAATAATTGTAAAAATGTATTAATAGTATTGGCAAACAATAAGAACAGTGTTCTGCAGTTTTCTCCTCTATTACAAACACCCATGTTGCTATATTCAAGTTTCATCCTCCTACAATCCCTGTGCTCCTTTCACACTGAAACTTCTGGGGATTTTAAAATCTGGACATGTACTGAACTATTCAGCTTTGAATTTAAAGCAATTCTGGTGTTCTTCTTAATTGCAGTTTGCATTTTGAATTTTCTATCTCAAGTTTCCTTGGTGGAAAAACATCAAACTGTGTCTATGCTAAAGAAAGTAATGATAAACATGGCATAACCAATTTCTACAATTCTCAGTCCTAAGTGTACTATTTAGAAATTTAACGTTTTTTGTTTGTATTATCCAGCAACAGCAGATCAAGTTGAGTTAGGGAGTCAAGCTATGGTCTATTGTTTTTCTAAGAGCAATTTAAAAGCTTGTAATTTCAGTTCCATTAATCTTTTTAGCTGAAAACAATTCTGCTTGCTGTTTATTCAGACTAATATAAATTTCTTTTTGTTATATTACACAAGCTGAGCAAAGGAGATGAGGTATACAGAGGAAAAAAATAGTTTAACTCACTTAATATCATGCTAGAATTTTAAATATATTTATAAAGCCAATAAAGCTTTTGATTCACCACTTTTAGCCTGTCTTCAGCATGCATAACATGTGCTCTCAATTCCAAGAGTGAGTTGTGTATCTGAGCAGTATCAAAGACTAAGCAATGCTACAGGAAGTATTTTTCCAAGAGGAAAAAAGAAACGTCTTTCAGATTAGAAGCCGAACTGGATCCTGGTTATGGGCCTAGAGGAGCCATAACCAATTATCCATCTTCTCACAAAACAGCACTACATAGCTCATGGTGTACTTGAGTTACCAAAAGCACAAAGCAGCTGCCTCTACTGGATATTGTTAGAAATTTGCCTATTTGTGAGCTCAGTCCTTCAGAAAGCTGAAGGCCTGAATACCAGCTAGTGATCAAAAGAATTAAACACTATGATTCAGAATTCTAGAATTTAAAGTGTCACAGCTGGACGATCCTTCCCCTCAGTATTTGATTGAACAACCATGATTTGAAACATCCATTTCCTACAACTTCTGTAAGGGTTTTTTCTAAAGCATTATTAAGGATAGTCCCAGTCTTTCAGCGAAGAGGACAGCAATTTAGGTCAGAATAGTCTAACCAGACGGAACATTCCTCTACTAAGTGGAAAAACAAAACCCAAGCAACCCAACATTTTCTTGGGTCACTGTGTTATTCATTGTTTGCATATTCCTGACTACTCCCAGTTTGCCAGACAGGGTGGGTTGTCAGAAGCTGCATCTTCTGACTGCTTTGGGCTGGATGACTGCAGCCATCTGCAATTTAAACCTGAGTTGTGTTCACCTCTGCAGCCGAATAGCTGTGTTCTGGAATACATTCCATCTGATGGTATCACCTTCTCCCTCCCTTGCTATCATAAATCTTCTACAACAAATCTCAGGATTTGTTCAGTTAATTCAGCAACAAAATATCTCATAACCCTCTTCCAAAAGCTGAACTGAAGCTTCCTTCCTGCAGTTCTGGATCCTACATGACTGACAGACAGGCATCCCTTACTTTTCAACTGTCAAAACAGCTAAGAGCCATGGTACTTTTGCTCACAGTAAGACTTCTCAGTGCTGGAGAGAAGCCCTCTAAGGAGTGTCCAAGGAGGTGGTTTTCCTCTGGAAACTTTTTTCCATGTTAGTTCATCAGCATCCAACCCAGTTAATCCTAGTGCATTTGAAGGACTTTATCTTTCCATTCAAGCTTTACCCCCAAGGAAGATGAGAGTATTGGGCATCAGACTCAGTTTAGATTAAAGGCATATTTACTGACCATGTCAAATTATATAACATTGTTTTAAATATTTTCTGCTTTTGTACAGACTCTGCTAGATGGGCTATTGGATAAATAGATAAATAAATGTCTTACTCTGCTGACCACAAAACACTGTTATGTGCTGAAATAGCATTTCTTCTTTCTTGAGTTCTTAATAACAAAAGCCATTTGTACAAGCATTATTGTCCCACAGTTTGCATATCAGAATAAGTGGAATTACATCAGTATTTTTCAGACTGGGTTTTCCCTGCTTATGATCATGTTTTCCACATGGAGCTAGGGAGCTGGCTGCCATCATAGCAGGTAGAATTCTAGAAGATTAAGAATCAAACTCATCTGTACCTGAAAATTACTTACAACAAAATGCATCTACCTCTTGACAATTTTTGTTTATTCTATATGTTCTTTTTTTACTTAAAGTGTTTACTCCTTTTTATCATTAGGGAATTAAACAGGTACTAAAGGCAAGTGTAAGGCAATAATACAAAAGTAAAAAAAAAATTTAAGATATCCATCATATTCTGGGCTGCATCTGAGATACAGCTATATTCATACAATGAAGTGAGAATTTCGCTTACAGCGCTTTTATCTGGCTTACGGATCATTTAAAAAGAAAAGACTACACAACATGGTAATACAACACTTCCTCTTTCTAGGTAGGAATTAAATGCAGCCATGGCTTAAACAGAATTTAGTATATGCAATATCAGCAATGTCCAGTGAAGATCATTCCAAATTGTTTGACAGAAGCAAAGTAGGACCTTTTTCATCACATACAATGTCTTTCAGACCAACATCCCTCTACCATCTTAGTCGAGGATGTTTAACAGATTTTCTTTTTGATTGGTCATGACAAAAAGAAAGAAAATAGTTTGGGGAGTTTAAAGTCTCTCTAGAACACTGTTAATTTTTCAGTACAGTGTTCTTGTATGAACAGAAGCAATTAATTTATTTGCTTAGATCCTTTAGTACCCAGAAATAATTCCTTTACATTTCTCTGTAACTATTCCATCAATACATTGTTTTACAGTACAAAGCAAATTGACTGCTACTGTGAGACAAATCAATAACTCAGAGTAACAGTGGCCACAAGAAGGAAGGAAGGAAGGAAGGAAGGAAGGAAGGAAGGAAGGAAGGAAGGAAGGAAGGAA
>VZRN01000344.1:223914-362411 GCA_013397935.1 Dasyornis broadbenti | reverse complement strand
AACAACAGAAATATGTTTTTGAAAAGTAATTAGAAAATACAGTAGCTACTAAATTTTATTATTAATGCGTATGATTCCATTGCACTGAGCAAAGGCTAGACCATTAAAAAAAAATAAAGTAAAATTCACACTTCCAATGGAAAAAAAACCTTTAACATTTAGCAGGAAATGTTAGAAGGGAATTCACTGCCAGTTCATCTTGTACTTGAATCTGATCGTTCTTGAATGCAAAGATGATCAAACATACACAATATGACAGAAGCGCAAACATTGCCAATATGAAAAAAAGCCACACCAGTGATAATAACCCACAGAAATTATTTCAGGTGTTATTTAAATTTATAGCTAACATTGTTTAGTCTAAATATTGAATTGAAAAAACAGTGAGAAAGGCTTGCTTAAGACATTTCCAGTACTTCTCAAAAAATCCCTGACAGACAATGATCCAACAAATTTAGCATCCTCCCCAGCTATGGCAAAAAACAAAGTATGTCTAGTCAATTTGAAGTTTCATCCACAGTTAGCAAAGGATAGACCATGAGGCTACAGAGAGAGAAAATTTGATCTTAACCGTAGTAATGATCACTCAAAACTTATAATGTTTAATGACAAAAATCAAAGAAAAGCATTGTAAGAATATAGCATCTGCCATGTTGAATCAGCCCAATGGTCTGTGAGCAAGTCTTTAGAACTGCAGTATATCAGATGTTTCAGAAAAGTAGGCAAAAATATCCCATAGCACACAAAGGTACTAGAATTTGGACATGAACACCTTTTCTTAATCTGAAGTAAAAAGATAATGATTCAATCCTCAAAGCACCAAGTTATACATTCCTTCTCAAATTTGTCACTAGCTTGTCAGTGTCTGATTTTTAATCATTTACAAAGTAAATTTCAGAGTGACCATAGCTTCTAGCACCTGAATACCATCAAATGAAGTGCTGTCTGCTGTAACAGTGGAGAACATAAAGAGGAGGGCCGGCCTAATCAAGATTTCTTAAATTTTGAACATCTCTAACTCTTCCCAATTCTCTTTTCCATGGTACATCAACCTAAGTTTTGCAATCCTTCTCTACATGCAATTTCTGTCAGATCTGTAGCCAACTAGTCTTTGGTTCTGGCAGTGTTCTTAAACAGCCTCCTCCATGCTTAAATTTATAGCTGAAATAAGAAAAAGAAAAGAGAATTAGAGAAGAATTTTTAAAAGCTAAAAACACACAAAAGCTTTTTGTAAGTGACTGAAAGGTTTACTGGAATCTGCATGAACACTCAGTTCAGCTGTAATCAAAGAGCAAGTCAGTGCTTACCTTGCAGATCAGTGAGGTCTTGGCCCCAAGTCGAGCAGACTGGACACACTGATTGGCTCCTTTCCCACCAAAACCAACAAAAAACTTATGTCCAAGGATAGTTTCTCCAGCTTTTGGCAATCGTGTAGTAAGGCTATTCCAATTTAAAGCAATATTTACATACATTAGTGATTGAACATAACAGGCATCTTCAAAATAAGAGTTACATTGTTATAACCCTAAATGGCTCTACAGTCAGCCAATAGACTGCAAAATACTCAAAAGACCTTTTAGGATTCTACTCCACATTCCACCAGTTTAAGTTTATATCTTATATGCCACCCAGTCAAGTTTCTTGTCCCCTTAACAGAGGGGACATTTCTTTTGTTCATGTTTCATGTTTCTACAGAAGAAGCACCTGATCCCTGACTGGGATTCCCCAGTGCTAACCCAGTACAGATAAATCATAAATCTACAGGTCTCACACTTCATGAGTTTTTTTTATTGTAACATCAGGCTCAAGTTTACATATAGTTCATTTAATTCCACTACCTCTAATTATACCTTCTTAAACTATCCTTAAGTAATTTTTCACTCTATTGGTGTTCACACCACTCAGAATTGTAATCATTACCAAAACCTGCCTCTCCTCTGCTGTCACACAGGCACACTGTACATATTTAACATTTTTCAAGTTTTCCTCTTATAAATGAAGCTTTACAACTTCTCAGCATTTTGTTTTTCCCTTGAATGCAGTCCAATTACATTTACATCCTTCTGCGGATGGGTGCCCAGAACCAGATGCACTAATACAAGCCGAAAGCCATCAGGAGTGTATTCTGCTTTCATTTCCATTTTGGAAAAAAACAAAACAAAACTGCAGTTTTGTCAACCCTACCAGATACTTTGCTACCTCCAATAAAAGTTGAAAGGAACAAAAGACACCACTAAGACTATGTGGAAGAATTTCTCAGAATGAAAAGACTACCTGACTTTTGCAATTTCTATTAAGATATGTAACACAAAGATGCATTTCCAACACTCAGATAACCAAAACTTCTGCCTTCTCAATCCATGCATTCCAGGTACAAGGCCAAAAAATGTAATTTTAAAATCTCTTATGCTACAAATAAGTTTACAACACGTGGGGAGGGAAGGCATTCTATGATGTGCTAGCAACCTGTTCAGACAACCACAGTTACCTCAGACAGGTTTCCAGAAGTCTGCAGGATAGAGAGGGAGCATGGGGAATGGGAGTCTGAAAGAATGCAGGAAAATCCACCCTAATTATGAAGAGATTAATTGCAGCTCTGTTTGTCAATTTATAACATAATTTTACCAATGCATCAAAATTCAAAAACTGAGTTCTGGACTCCTTCAGTACAAGAGACATGGAGCCCCTGGAGTGGGTCCAGCCGAAGGCAACAAAGATGATTACGGGACTGGAGCACTTCATGGGTGAGGAAAGGCTGAGGGAGCTGGGCCTGTTCAGCCCTGAGGAGACATGACTGATAGGTGACCTCACCAATGTCTGTCAGTATCTGAAGGGAGGGTGCCAGGAGGATGGAGCCGGGCTCTGCTTGGTGGCGCTGAGCAATAGGACAGGAGGCAATGGGCAGAAACTAATGCACAGAAAGTTCCACCTGAACATGAAGAAGGACTTTACTGCGTAGGTGACTGAGTCCAGAGAGTCTCCCTCACCAGAGATATTCAAGAACTGCCTGGATGCAAACCTGTGCTACGTGCTCTAGGACGACCCTTGAGCAGGGAGGTTGGAACAGATGAGACACTGTGGTCCCTTCCAACTTCAACCATTCTGTGACTCTTTGAAAATTGCCAGCCTTCCAATTCAGAATAAAAGGTTAGCTATTAGGAAGAAATTATGTACTGTGAGGGTGGTGAGACACTGGAATAGATTGCCCAGGGAGGTTGTGGATGCCCCAACACCGGCCGTGTTCAAGGCCAGGCTGGTTAAGGCCTAGAGCAACCTGGGTCTAATGGGAAGTGTCCCTCCTTATGGCAGAAGAGGTTGGGACTGGATGATGTTTAAAGTACCTGTCAATCCTGAATGTTCTATGATTCTATGCTTCTGCACTACGCAATCACTACAGATTGTTTTTTGAAAGAATATGAAGAATATGTGTATATTACTTTCTGAGCTTATGCTGCACCTTCTGGGGCATATGGGTGTTTGCAGAATCTCACAGAACTAATGACAGAGCACAGCCTAATTTACTGAAAATTCTCAGGCAAAAGCAAACATTTTTTTCTCTAATTTTTAAATCCAGCATTCGTCAGTCTAAAGCGTTAAGATCATTTGAAAGTCAAGAAAACCTAAAATGAAACTAGCAAAGTCAAACAAGACCCAGACTCCCAGAAATTAAGATTTTGGCTTCGAAGGAGTTGTCAAAGGTCTGAGCTTCGCCAGTAGTTAAGAGATGCAAGTAGGGATGCTGACCGTCACTAACAGAGACACTCACTAACACAGCACCCCACATTTTAGTGTGAGGACAGTGTACACAGTCACCAGGTTTCTTTCGTGTGGGTGGTCACAGATAAACCCCAGGAGAGTCACACAGCTCATAGCACTCATTTCCAGAGATGCAGAGCAGAAAATATTTTGTTGGGAAATGTTTAAACCATTTGCAATACAAATACCAGAGTTTTTTAAAAATACACTTATAGGTACCTTATACATATATGGAAAGGATTGCTAAGCTCCTAATACAGCTAAGTTAAAGCTGTTTGCCGACAGCAGCATCCAGGAAATTGTTTACAAGAAAGAGTAACTGTACACTTTCACAAAAAAAGTGTAACAATAAAGAGTATCGATAAATAATAATAGATAAACAATGTTCCTTAATGGTAACATCTGTAATTTATCACCATTTTTACCACTGGAAGCCAAAGCAGAGACAGCTGTGGACCAGAGAATGAAGGCCACAAAACTCAGCTGAGGAAGCTCCTCTTCAGTCACCGTCAGGGTGCTACACACACATTTAAAATTACGTGCCATTCGGTAATGAAGGATGTTTCACCCAGCATTGGTAATAAGTACAAATAGCAGCTCTTGTATAGTTCCTTTCATCCACACATCTCACTACACCTTAAACAGCAGAACAACATCATTTTTCCTGTTTTGTGGGTGGGGAATTTAGTCAAGGCATTTTTCCTTTTCATGCCTTGGGTCAGTCAAGAAGCCAATGGCAAAATCAAAAATAGAGATCAGCTTAATCCACCAGCTCACACTGTCTTCTCATTTAAATTCTGCAGTATGAAAATGGCATCAAGTCTCAATTCATTCTTCTTCCTTAGGCTGTTTTTTTTTTAAAGATTATAGCTTATTCTAAATAGAATTTGCTTCCACAAAAAATTAATATATTCTTAGGCAAAGATTAACAATCCTTGTGATTCCAGCACACATCTCTTAACAGCACTGCTCAGAGTTCATATTCAAGAAGGATGTTCAATCATAAATATTATTGATTTAACAGTGGCCAGACTATGACTAGATTTTTCTCTCTTTTATGTTGGCATCAACACACAAATCCTATGGAAGCATCATAATTTCACTGGTGAATAAACAGGCTTAGTGACATGAGCATTTCAGTCTTAGTGTTTCAAGCAGCATGGCATAACAACTGCCTGTGGGAATCAAACAGCTTGTGGAAGACAAGGAGATGACCTTTTTTATTGTTTTGATGGAAAGGTACAAGGCAAAGGCCAAAGGATCAAGTTGAAAGAGTGATTTATAACTAGTCAATTTTAAAAACAGGCTAAAATAGACTAAGTAAGAACATGCAGCAAGTTCCTGTAGCTCACTACAAACAAACCCTTCACCATACTTCATTTTAGGCATGATTGCCAGTCATTCCAGACCAATTCTCCACTTCAGAAGCCTATTTTTTATTTTCCATATTAAACAAATTTAGAGTAGTGATCTATATATAAGCCTGCAGTTTTCACTTTCACTGAAACCAGTATTCATGAAATGGGTTTTTGGGTTTTTTTTTGCTAATATAATGGTATTCTCTCATCATTTAATTCTGCAACTATACTAACTTTTGATTCACATCAGACAATTCTAATGAGCATTTCAGGCTTCTGTTATGAGCAGGCAGAGATGAGTAATCTGTATGATTAAGAAATCCTATAAATTCTTGGCTTATTCATGGTGTCAAAAAGACTACCCAAAATAGCCTAAAAGTGATGAAACAGCTAATGTTACTCCAAAACTAGGCTAAATAAGTTAATTAGAAAAAATAGGCGTTCAGAATCGTTACATAAAATGTTTTGCAAAGCCGTTTACAACTTTTTACGTAATCTGAAAACACTGACCTGAAAAAACCAATATAATTTACTATTCAACAGACTCCTCCTTGCTTACATGACAATTTTTGCACAGCTTTGAGAGGATAAATGGTGCAAAGGATATTGAGCTCTCATGTTCTATGAACAACCAGAAACTGAACTTGAAAACTCCCAACACATTCTAAGTAAAATAAAATTATTGTATGTTTTTCAAATTGTGCATTGTACTCTATAAATCGTATTTATAGAGGAAAATTCAGACTGAAACATCTTGAATTACTCTGGACATTACAAGCAAGGAATATAATCACTAAGAATTTCAACTGAGTATTTACAAAACAATATTTAAATGTAAAGCACACAGGAATGCTGCCCGCATTTGTTTGTGACAAATGAAGAATCTTACACACACTTATGTTTCAGAGGTTTGGGATGAACAAAGGCACACATACAAATTCTACCACTGCACCAACTTCAACCCTCTTTTCCAGTGTGTGCCACAAGTTCCCTTAGAGGCTAGAGCTGATTAGCGTTTGTATTTTCAGACAGACATCCCTTTGGAGGGATGGCATTAAAACCAGAACAGAACCCTTTACTACTGCGTTGAAGCACTGAATCAGAGGTGAAAGCACAACATACTGAATCATTAATGTACCTTTCCTGGTATTCTGGGTTTACTCAAAAAGTTCCCATCTAAGCAGTGACTACATCACATACCCAAATAGAAAGTATGAAGAAGGGGAAAGGGAGAGATGTGTATTAGGCAGAATTTGCATAAATTAACCCTTAAATTAATCATGGTTTGCTTCTGATCCTTCACACCTAACTACTGTTTGTTCATTGTTTTCAACACATGAAAGTACTACAAAGATGTATTATTATTGTTAGCTTAAACTGATGTGAAGCCATGCCCTCTTCTCAGCAGCATTTCCCCACTGTCTCTCTAACACTACTTCTATTGCTTACAGAGCTTCCTAATTCAAAAAATTTTTGTTCAAAGGGTCATTTTCATTTGGATCACTGAATTCATCCAACTCATTATACAGCAGCCACGGTGGGCTGTAAAGGGAGGAGCAGGACAGCCTCTGCTGGCAGCAGTACAGCAAGACTGCCCCAAGCCAAAGTTGGAACTTGCACTTGATACTACTTCGCGTTGAAAACACTGAACGCTCTGTAGCTAAGGTTTGTTTAGATAGTACAGTATACTTAGCTCATTAGATATATTGAAAAGCAGAGAGTACCAGTATGTTTCAGAGAAATGACATGCACGAGAAAGGAAAATAGAAAAGCATGTCGGTATTTTTCTGTAAGAAAGCCTCAACAATATTCTCACCAGGCAACTCAGAGGGAAAGAGAATTTCTACATTAGATTAAATATCACCTAAAATGCTTAAAATTACTGTCATTTAAAAATTTTCAAAAGAAACATTCAGTTTTTTTTAATTCCTGAAGGAAGGTGAAGATGATCAGGGGTATGAAAATAGCAGCAGAAATACTGAATTTAAAATTGACTTAATAAAAAGTAAAATAATGTAAAGATCTAGAATTTAGCTTTGATTCTGTTCTCCTTCAATCACTGAACAAAACTCGCTTTCTCCACTCTTGGGAATTCCCTAGAATGGGGAAAATCCCTGTGAGATTAGAGTAGGTGTTAACTAGCCACTGTCTAGTACATACAATTTACTGGCCTTTCATGATTCTCAGAACTGAATAAATACAAAGTAGAGAATAGTTCTTGCCTCTAATATTAATACAACATTGTAGTGAAAAAGTCTCAGACCTCTTTTGGATCTGGCTTAACATTTTGGTTTAGCCTTGGTCTGTTTTGTCTAGCTTCATTTTGAAGATTTGAACATGTGCTGTGGGAAAGCACCCATAACACAGAGACAAAAAGACCACAGTCTTTTCAAAATCTGATGCTCTTGACTCATTTATGCTTTCACCCCTTTTAATCATCCACTAAAATATCTTATTGGAGCATACAAAACTACCAAGATTTCTAAAGACACTCCCTCAAGAATTTAGCTAACTACAGCTTGGTTTAATCATGAGGCAATCTGGTTCTAGGTTTTGTACACTTCCTTCAGACCTTTAACAACTGAAAAAAACCTAAAAATCATAGAAAATCTCTATTTTTTTTCTCCTTCTATGTCCCTCTATGACAAGGTTTACTTTATAAAAGAACAACAAAACGTTTCAGACTATTCAAATACTTGCTTATTGCTTGGATGTTTGATGGTCTGAGCTCTCTCTGAACCCTACAGAAATGAACACTGTAGAAGCACTGCCCAAGCTGGTATCAGGCACAATAATTGACACTTACAGAGGAGTCCCTCTGCAGCACAGTGAAATGCAAAAACTTTACGCCATCATCCATTCAGAAGGCTTTTTTAACGTTTGATTTTACATCAAAAACCATTTGTCACCACAACACAAACAAGTGAATGATAAATTGGTGCAAAGCAGCAGGAATCTTTTCAGTCAGTTTTGCCATCAGAGAAAATATGTATTTTATGAAACACAAATATATATAAATAATATATAAATATAGGAACTGTTTATATATGCACATAAATAGATATATAGATATATATAAATAGACAAACTGTTTTGTAGATCTCATTACTGAATGGGTAAACAGCTGAAGTGGAACAACTGTAGAAAATCTCGAGCAAGGGAGAAAATTAAATGAATGGCTGTAACTACATGTAGGAGGGGCACAAGAGTTATATCTTCTTATATGTAAAATCACAACTTAAACTGAAAAAGACTAAAACTTGTAACACATAGAATGAGAACAGCTGTCTACAGCTCTTTAAGAACTTCAATGAACAATTTTGTTGACCCTTTGCACAGAACCAGATTTTACCCTCCTAGATA
Organism: Dasyornis broadbenti; assembly: GCA_013397935.1. NCBI lineage: Eukaryota > Metazoa > Chordata > Aves > Passeriformes > Dasyornithidae > Dasyornis > Dasyornis broadbenti. Next base: position 353,934 of record VZRN01000344.1, on the reverse strand, counting down.
TTAAAATACAAAACAAATAGAAAGGCATCTAGATGAATGCCCTGAAGCACTTATGGTAGTGCACTGTCCTGCATTACAGTGAAATTATGGTATTACCAAGACATCAAAATTCCTAAATTATGTTATGAATATTAAAATTTCAACACAAAGAAATTATTTATTTGACTAATTACCAAAAGTAAAAAGCTTTTTCATGGAACAACAAACCTGTACCATTTCCTCACATCACTAGCAGTTAAATTTGGGAAAAAGGTGGCACAACACTGATGAGCTCATAATCTGTGGAATGTTTAATTCTGAAGCTGAAGCCCTAAAGAGATTTAAAAACCCAAATAAATCTATCTTCAGATTTAAGTCTCAGCAAACATTCCATCATTCTTACCAAACATCTGTTTTGTATTTAAGAAAGATTGTGGAAATTTTCAGAATTGCTACTCTCTAGATTTATTTGCCTCCCACGTTGTTCTTCATTGATGTCTCTCGATTACATTATTTTTGGAATGGCAGTTACATAATTATTTTCAATGCAATCTGACGGTAATGTTAGAATAGACTGTCTCTGAAACAGACTGTGCTCACCCAGAACTGAAGTAGGCTGCCTACAGCTCCTATGCTGAACAGAACATTTTATCACGATGAAGTACCAGAGCTAAAGCACAAAACACCAATACAAAACAAAACAACCTTTGCAACCCAAGCAAAGAGTGATCTTTACATGCCCAAAGACAGATTAAGATAAACAAGACATGTGAACATTAATCTTTTCTATACCTCTTAAAAAAAAGGATTTATCAGACAACAGCGAACAAAGTGGAAATAATATGGTTGGTTGGATAGGCCACAGGGTCCTTGTTCTTGTCATCATGATTTTCTATATACTGGTAAATCAACAAAGTAATCTGTGCTTCTGCTTTACTATCATAGAGAAAACAGGGCACCTACCATACAAAATCTTGCTGTCAGTCTTTTTCAGGTGAAAAATAAAAAGAATCCCCCCACACCATTAAGTATTGGGATTTTGCACACAAGCATATTGTGCTTTATAAACTATAATATTAGAAGCAACATCATAGATGTGTTTTCACTACAGAGTCATCAAGACAAAGTACAGTGCAGTCCAAATACTAATAATTTTTTTCAATAAGATGTTGTTCTAGAAGTCCATACCCAGGAAAGTAATTTTCACAAGTATGATATTTTTTATCAAGTTTGTAAGTGCAGTGCTTTCTGCAGAATCCATATGGGCCACAAATGAAAAGTATAATCAAAACGAGACATTATTTACATAGACTTATCCAACATATCATAGATAATGAAAGCAACAAATATATTTAAATATATTTATTATATGGGAATAGAACGGAACGGAACAGAACAGAGCAGAACAGAACAGAATAGAATAGAATAGTTCAGTTGGAAGGGACCTACAACCATCATTAAGTCCAACTGCACACGCACTTCAGGGATAAATCTTTGGTCAAGTTTTTGCTCTGAAGCTATCTTAATATTGATTCACTGATAAAATAAATTGTTCTCTGAAGTTCCATCTAATTATAATGGCATCAACTAAAATCTTGGGTTACAGAAACATTAAGGCTTGTGGGCCAAAGATGAGAATGTGCATGGTGTGGGAGGAGTGTGCCTGGGCTTCACTGGCCAAAGTTAACTGCTGTGACAGGCAGGAATCCGCTCTAGGTAAATACCTTTACCATTTTCACAATTGAAGCTTTCTTGGGAAAGACAGATACCAAAACACCAGAAAGAAAAGTGTAATTCTGTATAATCCTGGCTTTTGATGCCCACCAATGCATAATTCCTGTGTCTCCATTTAAGCATAGACTTTAATGAGCAACTGGGAATAAAACTCAAGAAAAATCTGCATATTTTTGCTGCCTCTATATGGAGTAATATGAGTTCCAGCAAAACCACCAACTGCTTTTTCCCCAACAGGCCATTTTTTACTTGGTCCTTTCTGGGAAAAAGAAAAGGAGAATTAATTTTAAAGATGATTGAACAATACTAATAGGATATTCCCTATGAATAATACTAAGAGGATCAGATAATTAGACGAAAGAAGGCATATTCAATCTCATTACCACCAAGAACATGGAAAATGCCCGTCTTTCCACGAGTACTGAACTTGATCTGCTTATCCTTCATTTTCAGCTCCGATCAATGTTTTTTCTTTCTGCTGTTTATACTACCAAGGTTTATGTATTTTGTATAAGCAGGGATCTGAAAGAACACAGGAAATACAGCAAGTGATGGATGAAATAAATTAACAAAAGAGAGTTATAATTCTTTGGAAGCAAAAGTTATTTTTGAAAGATGAGAGACAGGGAAAGAGCAATACAGAAGAGAAGTGCACTGTAAGAACATGATGTAGAAGGACAACAAGAAGAGGTGAAAGCAAATTAGGGGAAATTTCATGGTTCAGGGATGACATGCAATTGATGTCGTTCAGGAAAAAAAGGTGAAAAAAAGGACTAAATTCAGAAATGGAAAGAAGAAAGAATAAAATACAGAAGAGAGCACATTGATATATTTGGGAACATTACCACCTTCTTATTTTATAATTAGTTGTCACAAAGATCAACGTGTTTTATAAAGCTGCACCTACTTTGGCAACATACTAGTGAAAAATAATTTTGTATTTTCTTCAGGCTCGAAGTATATGATCCAAGGATCCTCAAGGGAACCTGGATGTCAGCATCAAGTAACTTACTGCAGCTTGATATAGGAGCTAACAACCGGGGCCATCTAAAACAAGCAAACAAAATCCTACTGCTAAGCTCCTATGGAAAGAACAGCTCAGACAGCTCCTAGAGGCAACATAACATATATGCCTGCCCAGAGTGTTTTTACACAAATTTGTTACCATCGACTCTGTATTATTTTTATTGCAGCTTTTGATTTGTGCCAGCAGCTCTTTACTGTCAGGAGTACTAAAATTCACTCGAAGATATTTAAGTCTAGAAATACATTTAGGAAAATGGTTATTTCCATTAACAGTACAGCCAGAAAGTAGTTCATTAACAAGACAGAATGAAATATTAATCATTCCATTCTGTGGCTCACAAAGGGGGAGAACATACAATATTCTCCATGTTGGGTGTTAAAATCTAGTGCCTAACACCTGTTTATTGTGATGAATATTTTCAAAGGAGTTCCTTTAGACAACTTCCCATTTGACTGTAGTGAATCTTGCATGTCAGACACCTCCAGACTGAAAAGGTAAGAGACATTTTATTTTAAATAGTCAAAAACAATTTCCACTAACAGTAGGACAATAATCAAACCATTTTAAAACCGCAGAAGTTATACAGTAAGAGTATTTATTTGGGCTAGAAAGTATAGATACATTCATAATACAGCATAATATTCAATGTATATCACTGGATATAGCAGAAGTCCAAGGAATACCCTGCAGTACTGACAATGCTAGTGGCCAGTGTATTGCTGCTTTGCATGCAATTTACATGGAACTGCTCAGATGCTAAGAACCCTACAGAGAGCACAAGGCAATAGTTGTGCTCTCTGTAAAGTGGGATGTTAAAACGTGAAGCAATGGCCATATGTTACAGAGCATTACTGAGATAAAATGACATCTTTCTGTAGCAGAAATTAACACAAACCCCTTCTCACGTTGATATCGAACAATTGCTAAATAATCTTTCATCCCAACAGCCTCTTCCCTGATCACAATTATTTTATTTCCTGACTTTTCATTTTCTTCCAACAGAGGTAACAGCTCTGGGTTTTCATTCAGAGAGAGATGAAGCCTCAGAAGAAATGCAGAATGATGGGGAAGCTGCACACTCAGGAGGTTGCTGTAACATCACCTGACTGGACTGCCAGTAAATAAGAGCCAGGTCTGTTATGGTATTAGTAATCTCAGTCTACAAAAAATACATACAATAATTTTGTCTATCCTTTTATTCCAGCCTGGTTTCATTTCAATGAACGACAATGGGAAAAGGAATTTCTTTCTGCTGTAGTCACTCATATGGTAAGAATTTCAGGAAGAACCTTTTCACATCCTAGACTTTCTGTGGAACTGGACACATGCAAGTTTGTAGGTACTTAGGGCACACCATTTTGACTTTTTTTTTCCCAATGGTCTTACCCAGATCATTGAAAGAGATATTTTATGAGAGTTCAGTTGTGTTAGGTGGGAAAACAGACAAACTGAAATGTGCAGAGATGTAGTGTGTTCCGGAAATTAAACTACATTACCAAAAAATTACTATTAATTTTGTCTCGTGTTGCAATACCCAGACTGACAGTGTCCTTTCTCTATAAATATTCATTTAAAGTATTTTCCCTTTCTCTTCACTCTTTTTGAGGAAAGTGTACTTTCTTGGCTTAAAAATTCTTAAGTATTTGAAGAGATGAAATAAATTATGTTTTGAATAAATCATCTTGCAGCATTAGCAACTGTTCTAACACTGGACTCTACATTTTAAATGAATGAATTTTCTTTTGCCATTATGGTGTTGAAACTGGCCTCTGCTGCCACCAACCCATGAGAAAGCATGTACACCCTTGGGAAGGTTCAACAAAGAGATTCAGCTACTGATATCCGGCAAACAGGGCACCCAATAAAAGATGGAAACAGTGATGATCATGTGTTTTTACTTTTGTGGGTAATGTCTAATAGTTTATTGACCTCCAAAGGTGAAAAATGACATTCTAATGAGAGTAAAAAGTTGTGAATCTGTAAGTCAAACATTTACATAGCTCTCAGAAACAAAAGTGTAAGGAGTACCACTGGGTTTCAGACAAGTGCTCTTTGCTAGAAGAGAGAACACATGATGGAGTAGCTGATTTTCTTCTCTCATTAGGAAAATACACCCCAAAAACATTTCACTTGCTAGGATCAAAATGTTTCTAGATTCATTTACTCCATTACCCAAGTGAACTCTCCAGAGGATTAAGCAATAGTTTCCCAGCCTCACATGGACTAAAGCTAAAAGCTTGGTAAATACTAGTTTTATCTCACAAACCGTAATTTTTAATTGCTAACACACATAGGAAAGGAATAATCCTCCACTGATGATATCATAGTCTACTGCCATGGAAATGACTGCAACATCATAAACACAGGTTTAAGATGACCTCACTTTCATAGGAAAGAGGGAAATTTCACTGGAATGTGAATGACATTGGGAATAAACACACATAGATACTATACACTGAAAAACTCTCTTACTAGCCAGTTAAACGATAGAAGATGGAGACAACAACTAGACTTGCAGCTGAACAAAAATAGGGTTCTCCTGCCCAAACACTGTGTTACTGCCTATGACCCTTTGAACAGAGAGCCCTCTGAACTCCTGTCAGGGTTCCCCTTTGTAAGTTCACTACACCACAGAGGAGTCAAATCCCTGTCCTGACAGGCGTACAGTTTAACCACAGAAACATGAACAAAGTATGGCTATAAGAATACAGTGCAGGATCTCAGAGCAATGTCGTATCTGGAATGCTTCCTAGAATGAGTAAGAACTTCAGAAGTGGGAGGAAGAGAACTCATCTCTTGAAGCACACAAAATAACATGCAGTCAGACGCAAATGCACAAGTACAGTCTCAGTGTGGCAAGTGCTAAGCATTTTGGCATCGGCTCAGGAAAATACATATATTTAACCTTCAGCTCTGAAGTACTCTAAGAGGCATCAAACAACTCAAGGATTGGAAGCTGAAATTTGTGTGTGAGCTTTGTGTTGCCGTGACTGCCGGACCCCAAGTCGAGATGAGACAAGAAGCTTGAACTGAGAAAAGGGAGTGAAGAAATGTACGAGGCGATAATGATCTCACTTAAGAAGAACCTTTTATCTTGAAGGATCTCAAAGCAATTTACAAACTTAAACAGACCAGACACTGCAGCTGGTAGGAACAGAAGCAGACAGCTGGGAACTCATTCATGGGAAGGAGGAGGTAACACAGGACTTGTTCCATGCCGTATCTTCCAAAATACTGGTGGCTAGAAGAAGACAGCAGGACTAAAACAGAACTTTTCCCTGAATCTTGCCGTGCAGCCATATGAGAAAATTGCAGAAAGCAAGCAGACAGGCAGAGCTGACAGAAAGAGATGCAGAAAAACAAGCGGCCTTTGGACCACTGGGGACCTGTCACTGTTAGGACTGTAGTTTCTCTGCCTTTTATCTCAACTTCAACTCTATAGACTCTTCACATTTTCTGCAGTAAAACCTTAGGTCGTTCCTACTATTTTTGCCCCTTTTAATACCTTACTCTAATTCTCTTTACTTATTCCTATCTTTTTACAAAGCAAACTGCCCTTCTTCTCATCCGTAAATTGCAAAATGTTTTCCAAATGCACAGTAGAGCAAACAGTGCTTCTCTTGGTGACTGGGATTCATGTAGTACAGGCCTCACTGTAGTACCACAAGGGGTATTCTTTAGCTCAAAAGCACTACTGAATACATACTATTAAAACTTAACTAGATAAACAAGTCTGAAAAACAAGAGGCACATTAGTTATTGCTCAAACAGAACTGCCTCTGGAAGTAAGGACAGAGCCTAATTACAGTACACAGTAGCATAGGACACAAAATGAAGACACCAAGTGAAAGGGTAGGGACATTTCAATTAAAAAGAATCCAGAAAGCAACACTTTTGTTGTGCTTAAACAACATTATGTGACCAGTTTCACATTCATATTTGCCAAGACTTTTAAAACTTCCACATTTCCATTTAGGAAGGAGAGGGGAAAAAACCGTTTTCATGGGTAAGAGCCAAAGACAAGGGCTGAGCAGGTGTTCTAGCACCACCAGTCCGTCTCAGGGAAGGCCCACAGCATCCTCTGTGGCACAAACAACAGTTTCTTTCAGAAGGTGCCAGCTGGGTTCAATGCCGCACTGTCTCTTGCTTGGGGTTCATAACCTTAGTTGCAAATGCAGCCCTTGTAATGGGTTAAAAAAAGTCCCTAGTGGCCTTGCCCTAGTTATTTTGTGTTAATTTAAGAAGCACCCAAGCAGACATTTTCCCTCCTTTTTCCCTCTTCAATATTTTGTCATTTTTGTTAGAGGAACTTTGTTGGAAGCTTTTCAAGTCTGGGGTATAACACCAAATACCTTTAACATCCTAAAATATTACACTGTGTCTCACCCTAAAATAAACTATCATTCAGATTTTGCTGGAGGATGACAATTTAATTTCCGTTTACAGCAGTGAAAAGCTTCTTTTGACATGAATGAGCTTGGATCAAGCCCTGTATCAGCAGTGTTTGGACCAGCAGAGATATTCAAAAGCTGTATATTCACACATGACAATTTTCTTACTGAATACTATTACTGAAGATTTCATCAACTTGATTTTTATCCCAGTTTTCTTTTTGGGCCCCCAAGACGCAGCCTTCTTCCTACCACACAAGAGAAGGCAAATAGAAGTTTCTCTAAACACTAAGATTCTCTAAGATCAGAGCAGAACAACAAAATGCTGAACCTGCATATCCTGCGTTTACTATGCACTGAAATTTAGCTGGGTCAGAGAAGAAGAAAAGGGGCAGACAGCATGGGGTCTAAAATCAAGCCCAGATTTTTCACTATTACATAAATGAAACAATTCACAGAAGACACATTCTCTCAAGCCTTGATGTCTTTCACTGGATCCAAAGATTAATTTCTTCAACTGGACTAAAGCTTGTATTCCTTCACAGTTGTGCTTTCCCATGCTGCTGGCAATGGCAGATTGACTAGAATGAGGAGTGGCTGCTGCAGGGGAAGCATTAAAGATAAAAATAAAAACACAAATGAAATGGATTTGAAGGATTCTAGAACACTTTGCTGCTAGGAGAAGCTGAAGAGAAAAAAAAATCAAAACAAGACAAAAACATTGAAAGTTGGTGACATGAATGAGAAATGGTGGAAATGAGAACATTTGTGAGATCTGGAAACAAAGCAAAGAAGAAAATGAAGTCATATGCAAGACTTCCTCTGGTCACTTACAAGAAACGCAAGAAAATTCCTTTTCACATTCCCACCAAAAGAAGTCTGCAATTATTGTTCCAAATACCACACTTTTAAAACAGAAAGTACATACATAGCTTTGGATCATGGACATTTCCAACGTGCCAATAAGCCAATAACTTTAGCACTTCAGCAGACAATAACCATCGCTAGAGGCTTAAAATGAAGACACAGAATCTCACTAATGACATACCTTTGCCATTTGGCCCAAGCAGAGGTTGTGCTCAGTTAGCAAAGGGAAGATTTGATTTGTTTGGGATGTTTATACCGATGTGCATTTGTTACCACTGCCCACTGCAGTTCAGCAACACACTCCTCTGTATGGAGCTCAATGCTTTCTCTGCCTTGTCTTTCTCTCTTGCTGAATGCTTACAGTCAATCAGTTTAATTAACGGTGGTTGTTACACAACAGGAGGCTGGAGCAGAATTTTTAGTTCTACTCCCCGAAGGGAGTGAAGAAACGTGATGAGAGGAAAGAGGTCCACAGAAAACTAAGACTTGAAATTCTGAACATTCTAACAAATGCAGTTTTCCACTATTTGGACTGTGGTGTCATTCTCTTAAGTTAAACTGAAAGACTGTTGTTGTTGTGCCTATCCAAAGACTGTTTTTCCATCTTACATTTTGTTCTATGCTTCTGCTGTTTTCAATTGCCATGCCAAAGTTTCTCCTGTTTATTCTAATTGTTTTAGTGTGTCTGACTCTCATTGGTTTATATGTTTAGTCTTGTCCTGATTTAATATGAATTAAAATGCCAATGCCACAACCAGCCTGCAAATATGAGTCAGAAGAGAAACTATTTAAATAATACTGTGGATGGTACCCGTCTGGTTTGATATCTAGATCATAAAGAATAATGCTGTTTTTGTTTTCTACTACTATTGCTTGCTATTGCCAATGAAGTGTTGATTGTGATTGTGACCACAACTATGTTTTGCTCCTGGTCCTATTAAGCCAAAAGAGTGTGGTTTACTGCATGTATGTACATGAGGTTGTTTTGATCATATGAAGTTCGCTTTAGAAAACCCACATTGTGTCACTGCAGCGCTACAGGACAACGAGAAAAGAATTTCCAGTGAGAACAGTGTTTTAAAAGCAAACAACTGGGCCCCTTCCTTTTAGAAGAGTTTTAAGACACACTACCCTTTCTTCTGAATTTGACTATTTCTCAGGATGACATCTCAGTAGCTGTCTTCAACCAAAGGTCCCTGTCCTTTTCTGTCTTGGTCATTACATAAGACTCAGCATATTTCAAACTGCATTTCCATTTCAAACAGAGGTTACGCTTCTTTAAATCATTCGTTTACTGTATTGAGTGAAAACATTATATGCTAATTTTTTTCATGGTGAATCTGGCTGCCATATGTCCAATGGTGGCTTGAAGGTTTTCGGTACCTTGCCTCTACAGACCTGGGAATGCTTAACATTTGAAGTCTGCCACTACCATTTCAAGTCTGACCCTGAGCTTCTAGCTCTCCAGGCAGAGGGCTAAGGTTGTGTCCTAAAGGGCCAACAGGGTATTTTACCTGTTTGAGTTACAACACAGCATTGTCTAGCTCTGGCAGAGTCTCACTCAATATTATTATCTTCTAAGAAAAACAGACTTTAGTGTTGAGTGGTGAATATGCCCATTAAACACAATGTATACAAAAATGTGTACAGCCTCCTCTGAGTAACTCCCACAAATTTATCCAGGCTCCTCCAAATGGGTGACAGACATTTAACATGATCACTGTTGCCCATGCCTTTTATAAACTGAAACATTAGCACAAATGACAAATTCACAAAACCCCAATGCTTCTTCATTCCAGCTGAAATGAACCCTAGCTTTAAATCTAGAACATGCAGCCCACTCTAAATCCTAAAGACAGTCAAGAGTTATGCTCCTGGAACCTAATCCTAACCCTAACCTGACAGTTTTTGTATTTACTAAAAGTTGTTTATAGTTTCCTGTTCCACCTAGGCACAATCAAGCCTACTTCTTAGTACTTTCCTGTAATTTTACCCATATTTTTGTAACCCAGGATACATTCAAACAATGTCTGCACAGGTACTACATTGAGATTTTAGTCAGATTAAATTCTTGCCAGCTAAATTTAAACACACTCTTTTACTTACTTTATTAAGTGCCTGAAGTCCTGTGCCAGTAACAGAAAGAATGAAGCCTTCCCTGCTTTTTCAGTTGAAGCAGATTAGATTATCACTCATAAAAAGCCTTTCACTGCTACTTAAAGCAGAGGCTAATAATGGTGAGTCAGATACACACTTGTGATAGCATTTGTACAATTTAAGAAACTCTCTCAGCTGACTGAAAAGTGAAATGGCTTTTCTTTAGCCACTTAATCTCAGTGTAATAGCATCTATCGCTCCAGCCCCTGCTGTAATCTCTGGTTACAGTATGGCCAGTTAATATGCCTTCAAATAAATGACTGCCTTCAAATAAATTTCTATCAGATCAAACTTGCAGCCAAAAAAAAAAAATTAAAAAGGGAGTTTTCTTGTTCATTTGTTTAAGTGTAAAGAAAAACCCAAAGCTGCAGTTGTCAGCAGTGCTTAAACTGGTAGACAATTTTTTCATTACTTTTCTCCCCACATTTTAGACAGACAGGAAAAGGAACGTCTTGAGCTGAGAGCACCATGTTTCACATTTCAGTGCAACGTCCTAAGCATCTGAGAGCTCATTCACACATAACATCAAGATCAGTTCCACAGTTCTCACTCTGACTTACAAGACGACTATTCTTCTTGGAAAGCTGCCAGCGTGTTCTGCAAATTACATAAAGCATTAAATCTTTCTGACACAGGTTCTATGATTATTTAAGGGGCTTCATCATTTCTGCAACACGAGTCTATGCCTAAATGGTATTCACTGCTCAACATATTCCTTTAATCACGTATTCTGCACCTTCTTGATACACCAGCTTTAGTATAATTGTCTGTTGATAGAGGATTTTTTCTCTTATTGCAGAATTCCTAGCAAGACGAGCTGATGCAGTCCAGATACATAAACCTTAATTCCTATTTTAACCAAGTCTGCATATATAACATAGAAACAGATGTGTTTAAAATAGTGCAAACCAAAGATTGATTTGCAAGTTTACTGGCACTGACAAGGCCAGCCAGTTCAGGTTAGTATTTGCATCGTTGTGACCTCTTGCAATTTTGCTTGAATTCTCCTGTTATTTAGTATTGACTATAAAGGCTACTGGAACCAAGAGCTTTCATGAACGTCTGTACTTCAATTTTTAAAAGAGGTTTCCAAACCTTACTTATGCAAAAAAAGAAAAATAAGAGGAAAAAAAAAAAAAGACAATGAGATCCAAGCATTTAATTTGAGAAGCAAAATGCTCACAAAATGAATAAAGATAAATTAAGACATTCCTTTAAAAAATGTATTTCACAATTTTAAAAAGATTTGGGGTGCAGAGCTGCTAAATTTTTGAGGGCTTCCTATATCCACTCCTTGGTACATTTAGATATGAATACCTTGAGAGGTCCTCTCTCTCTCCTTCCCTTTCCCTCAATCTCATTACAAACTGTCACACAAAATGTTGTGTGCAAGTAATCAACTTACAACCTACTGTTCCATGGAGCTAACTTTGGCTTCTTTGCAATATTAACCTTGCTTTCTGGCTTTTCCAGTGAAGACACGTGTGCTTTGAATTGAAAACGTGTTACAGTTGACCAGCTTTATTTACTTTCATAAAATCGTTTCAGACTCCTCTGCTGATAACGACTATCAGAGTTCCAGGTTTCCCCGTGTGGGTGACTATGAAATGCTGCTTCCCTAGCCAAGGCTAACACCGACCCACCCGGCACAGCTGAAAACACAAACCCAAGTCTCTCCTCTCTCCAGAGTCACAGACAGCTGATCAAAGCTCCAGCACGCAACACGTTCAAACTTCTCCCCGTTCCCACACTCTTCTTGCAAAGTACTATTTGCAGCTGACATCACCCGGGCGCAAACCGCCCAGGTTCACAGAATCTCAGAATCGCAGAATGGGTATGGTTGGAAGCAACCACAGTGGATCATCTGCCCCAACCTCCCTGCTCAGGCAGGGTCATCCCAAGAGCACATGGCACAGGACTGCATCCAGACCGTTCCTGAATATCTCCAGTGATGGAGATACCACAACCTCTCTGGGCAATCTGTGCCTGTGCTCAGCCCTTCCCTCTGCCGCAGCCACGGTTCCCTCTGCCCGGGGCCGAGCGCTCCATCCGCCGCGCCTAGCACCGACCCCGCTTCTGCCATCCCGGCTGGGGAGAGACGTGACACCCGCTTGGCTCGGCCCAGGGCTTATGCCGGCCCGGCCTACGCCGGAGAGGCCCGGCGTGCCCGCGCTGTGCACCGGGCACCGTGACGCCCTGCGCTCCCGTGACTTCGGAGTCGCTCCGCCCAGTGCGGGCAGGAGCCCCCCAGCCGGTACTAACCTGACCAGGTCGGTCATACAGGATCCCACCACCACAACCTCCGCGGCCATGGCGCCGAGGCGGCCCTTGCACCCTGACCCTGACCCGCCCCGGGCCCCGCCGCGGCTTCTCGGGTTGCCATGGGCGACGGGCTGCCCGCGGGGACCTTCGTTTGGCAGGGCTGCCCCTGCCGAACGCCTGCNCGCCTGCTGCCACGATCGGCCCCTATCCTTTCCCTCTCTTCCGCGCCGCTCCGACCGCGACCGAACCGCCGCCCCACGCCCTGCGCGGCGACACAACCCGCACAGGCACTTGCGGCGGACGCCAATATCAGGCCGGTGAAGACCCCTCCGGCCCGGGTGGGAGCGGCAGCGGCGCGGGGGGAGCGGAGGCGCGCACGGCGCGCGGCTGGGCGGGGGCGCGCACGGCGGGNNAAGGGAGAACGAGCCGGGCAGGGAGAGCGGGAGGGAGTGAGCAACGTCACTGCCCTTCCCGGGACAGCGGGCGGAAGGTGACCCGGCGCCGGGAGGCTCTGGCGCGGACCCGGCGGAGGCCGGTGCTAGCACCGCCGGTGGGGCGGGGCGGGGCGGGCGCAGCGCCGCGGGTGGCGGCACCGGCTGGGGAGGGAGAGGGGTTTGGCCGGGGTTAGCCCGGAGTGAGACTCATGCACGGGAAGTTCCCTCTGAACATGGGGAAGAGCTTCTTTACTCTTGGGTGGGTGACCGAGCACTGGAACAGACTGTCCAGAGAGGTGGAGTTCCCATCACTGGAGATATTCCAGAACCGTCTGGACGCAATCCTGTGCCGTGTGCTCTGGGATGACCCTGCTTGAGCAGGGAGGTTGGGGCAGATGATCCACTGTGGTCTTTTCCAACCTTACCCACTCTGGAATTCTGAGCGTTCTTCCGTGCCAGGGTCGAGGTAACTCCGCCGTTTACCCGGGGCTCCGCAGATCCACACTGCTGATCGCATTCCATGGATATGTTCCGGCACGGCAGCAGGAGGCGGTGGTCGTGGGCCGCCTCCTTTCCCCACTCGCACCCAGACACCCGTTCCTGCCACCCCCAAAGTAAAAACCACACAACCAGCTTACCGACGGCCACTCCGAGAGAGTTAGACAGAAAAGATCCTGTCACACTTCCAGGCCTCCATCCCTTTATTCACCTTTAAATTTTTTAAGCGTCACTTAATGCCCATGATGGTATGGCCGGTGGTGGAAGGACAGACTATCTGGCATCCGGACACTGCGGTGCCCAAAGCAGTGCCTGGGACTTCATGGTTCCTATGAAGCCTGTGTATGTAACATTACCCTGCAGTCATAGTGGTAGCCAGCTAAATCTAAGAGGATTGAACTATTAGCTTGTTTGTTTCTTTCAAAGGTTTTGTTTTGGGAGGGAGACAGTCCAGTGAATTTTGTTTTTCCTGATTCCCTTGAGTTTCCTGATTCCCTTGTTGTTTGTTCCCTTCAGTTTCCAGTACTGTGGGAAACTTAAGCTGAGGAAAAAAAAATATGTATGGCAACTGAAACTTACAAAACTGGTACAAATTGTGTTCTAGTTTGTAAAGCCCTTTGTTTACAAAATAAATCAATGAGTTTAATTGATAGCAACTCTTTAAGCATTGTGTATCTGGCTTGTTAAATAGAAGTATTGTGATTTTTTAAAATGATGCAATAAAATAAGAAAAAATGCTTAACAGTCATTCAAATCTTGTTTTGACAGTATCTGCAAATTTTATTAACAAAAAGAGAAGGAATCTCATTTTAAAGTTCATTTTGGAAGGTGTATCTGTTCAGCTGTGATCACCACACGTATCACATCTCGCAATTTCACCCTCATAACACTTACAGTCCCCTTAAAATGTGTCATTATCAGAACCAGTTCTGAGATCTTCATGTATAACTTCAGGATTGCTAGAATGATAGCTTGTTTTTCAGCATGTTGTCATGGAAGTTCTTACCCTCGTTAGTCCGGCTGCCCCCTGTTTGAAATTACTCGTCCCTACAGCAGGGCCGGCAGACTGAAGTATGTGCCCTGTTGTAATCACTCTTGTGGAAAGTATTTTAGCTTAAATTAATTTTTATTAGCAGTTCAATCTAAGCCATTGGACTGTGCATTGAAATACGTCAGGTATGGGCTTGTGTTGTCTCAGTCCCTGTGGGGAAGAATAAAGGTGAGTAGGCAGAAATTTTTGGTAAAAAAGTAGCAAACCAGAGGTAATAGCTTAAATTGCTGTTGGTGTTTGCTAAACAAACCTAAAGTTGTTCCATTGTCAGTTAAACAAATCATATATGAGAACAGGTTATGTGTCAGGGCATGGATACTTAGTCTTCCGCGTCTTCACTGCCATAAAATGCAGGAGCCAGTGCATTAAAGATAATTACTATTTTTAGGAAGTCTTACTTTATTAGTTTTTCTGTTTGCCTTAAAGTGCCTAGCCTTTGCGTTATTCAGATACATTCAGAATAGCTAGGACAAACAGTCTTTGAGCGTTGCTTCTTTCTACTCCAGTGTGAAAGGCTTTCATGAGAACAGAATGTGAAATTTAATGTTGCTCAAGGTTACAGAGATTTAGTAGATTCTGTAGAATATCCATTAGTTACTAATTAATACTTGTAAAATTGAGTGTGAGAAACAACAGAAAATTGCAGTTATTGCCATGAGTTGTTCACACTCTTGTTATAGAACACTTACTAATACAGCAGTCCATATGCAGCATTTTTAAGAAAGTAAATGCAGTGTGTATTGGTGTTTTTCAATTAAATGACTGTTTTTAGAAATGCTTTTTAATGCTGAAGATTTATGTATGAGCTCTTCTGTCGCACTTATCAGTGGCAAGTTTATGTTACCTTCAGTCATTTACAGCCTTGTTTTCCAAAACTGCCAAGTTCAGTTAATTGTCACATGAAGCTTTATGCCTAGGACTGTTATCAAATAACATTAACATTTTAATAGGTTGCTTACCCTTCTTTTCACCCACTTCTCCTCCCACAGTCTGTCATTGTCCACTTACTCTGGTCTTTTTGTGGTGAAATGAGTTAAAATGTGTGTATGCTCAGTTTCTGCATTTCACTTAGAAAGCAGCAGGTTCTTAAGGTGTGCTAAATTAATGGCCTAATTGGCTTAGCACAAAGTCATGCAATTGCAAGCACTTCTGAAAAAGCCATGCTTAAGATGTGTGTATATCAGCTTCCTGATCTGTTACATATAGGAAGATAAAAATGCCTTTCACAGAGTATGGTGATACCAGTGAGAGACAAGCAATGTTAGCCTTTAAAAGGCGTCATGAAGACCTGTAAGTTGCTACCTAGTAAAGTAGTATAAAAGTAGTACTGAGTATAGGCACTCTAGTGGTGTTGGAAATTGCAGGTGAGCATATGGAGAGGTATCAAAGCCCTGGGCCCATGGCAGTTACTGTAAGTCCCACTGATCTCAGGGGAAGCGGAACAAGCATGACGTGTCAATTACAGACGGACTGGGAATGCCCATGAGCAGGGCTAGGCTGTGAGGTGTCAGAGTGGCCTTCAATTTTATTTCTCTTTCTCCTAGGGATAGGGCATTAATTAAAGGTGGCCAGGACAGAAGTCTGGCTTTATGCTAATAGTAAATAAACAAGCTTCATTAAATGCTGCAGAGGTAGGAGGAAAAAAACCTACCTGTGTTTATTTTTTCTTTATAAACCTGTGCACACTTCAGTTACTCTACATTCCTGATCTTTTGCGTGCTTAGCTTTTTTTCTTTTGATGTTTGCAGAGTACATCTACATCAAATAACTAGGATATTTTTTAATTTTATTTTCTTTCTTTGCCGTCCCTTTGCAGCTCAAGACAAAAGGAAGGAGGAACATACTAAAATGTCACCTGAAGTGGCCTTGAACAGAATTTCTCCTGCACTTTCGCCCTTCATTTCCAGTGTTGTCAGAAATGGAAAAGTAGGACTAGATGCTACTAATTGTTTACGGATTACAGACTTGAAGTCTGGGTGAGTTCCTCATCCAAAAAGAATGCCTAACCCCTTACAGTTAGGATGTTTTTTCAGAACTGAGTTTTATTAGGTTCATGTGTTTAAGTATTCCAAATGTATAGCTGTAGCTGACATACTAGCTACATTGTTTTTTGTCTTGCTACCATTTTGTAGGTTGGGAGACTAAATTTGTCATATTCTTGGCAATAATAATCTTGTTAAAACACTTTCATCACTGCCACTTGATAGTACTGGTGTTCAACAGTGGAATAGTTACAAACACTTTTTTTCTGTTGTTTATGACTTGTTTCGTCAATTTTCTCTGTAAATCAAAAATTGAAGACAAATTCGTGTGACCTTACCTGTAGTCATGAATATGCCAAAACATAAGAAAAATTAACTTTTCCTTTATCTGACCTCCCGCAAGTTCAGTACATCAAGAGGCTATAGGGCTAAGTGTTTGAAATAGGCCAGGCTGCTCCTTTTATTTTTAATTCTAGAAGGATGCAGGTAGTGATAAAATTTTGGGATTTGCATATACAAACAGGCTTTGGTGTATAACCTCTGTGAGAATAATACATGAGGAGAGTGAAATGTTTAGATTACACGTCAAAACTTGCTTTATTATAGAGTTGGGCATCTAACAGCACTCCTTTGATTCAGGTGTTCTTTTTTATACAGGAGCTCAGAGCCTGAAATTACTTTTGCTTTAGGTGCCCAGATACCTTGTTTGTACAAACTACTGCTTTGTGTATCATTTTAAGTGATAGCGTAACACAATAGATGTTCAGAACCACCACAAATCACTGTTGTTTAAAATACAGTTCTGCTGAAAACTTTGTTTAATATGCCTCTGAAGGCTGTTTTATTATGGTTTCATGGACAGCTTCGGAGGTGCTTTTCTGGTTATAACAATGCCTTTTCAGGAAGGAGGTTTGAATTCTAGGGTTAGTTTGAAAGGAACCGTTCCCTCCCTGGGACAGAGTACAGATTTACTTGGAGGCCTAAGAAGCCCTGACTTTGTTATTAGTGTTGACTGGCTTGACATTTAGGCTTGCAAATTACGTAAGACAGGCTGAGCAGTTCTGCATCTGCTGCTGTCGTTTCGTGCTAGATCTTGCTTTCTTGAACTAGTCTTCTAGGAAAGCTGAGATGGGACTTATCTTACATTTTTCCAATTGAAATCTGAAGAAAATACAAAGAAAAGTAGAGAGAAAACACAACTGTGTTTTTGGGAGCTACGTACAGGTTTTGCTCTCTCCCCACTGAATGCTTGTGCTTCTTGCCTTTAAAATAAGAGATCAAAATAATAAAAAGCAGTGCTTTCTAGCTGACTATTTCCAGGGGTATTTTTAATAGGTGCATAAAGTTTTTGGCTGCAGATTTTACCAAGAAGATCTTGTATTTGCTTTGTTAAAACCTGAATGTTTTCCAAGAGTTTGTTCTTTAAAAAACTGAAAACTGCCAGTGGCTGCACCTGTCATCCAAACCCAGGGATTCAAATTGTGTACTTACTGTGGAGTCTACACACAAGTATGGCACCTGACAGAGGTTGTCTCATCCCTTGCTTAAAGACACAGGCCCACCTAAATGCATGTTAGAAATATTAATTTCCTTGTTTTGGAACATAGGCATGAACCTCATTCTTTATGTTGGGACTTTGTTTTGGCGTGAGGTTATTGGGAGATGGAGTCAGGATAATCAAAATCCTTCATTTATTTCAGAACTATTTTTAAGTTTGTTTTTTTTTTTCTTTTTGTACAACTGATTTCTTAAAAGCATCATTCTAAACAGAATTAATTAGCTGTTGCTGGAAATTTCTTTGAAATGTAAATTTCATGCATGTGTTTTTAGGAAGGATTTTTGTTTGTTAAAAATAAATTGTTGCTTACTTGTAACAGAAAATTTTTAATTCCTGCATCAGTGTGAAAATACAAAATTACTGTGATTTAGTGCTTTATACTGTTGCTGAACAGGTAAACAGTTCAGAATTACTTACCATAAGATGGATGAATCACAGTATCACAGAGATGTCCCTTCCATAGCTCAAGATGTAGTTTAGTCGTCTTTAACTTTTGATACAGGAGTTCTTCGGTACTCCACAGACTCTTTGAGTCTCATGTCAGGTGATAAATAACAAAATCCTCAAACCATGGTCTTGTTAGTAGATTTAAATTTGTTGCTGGATACTGACTGCAGAAGAAAACTTTGTAGGGTTCTGAGAGTTCAAAAATGAATGGAAGACCGCTGGCCTCCTCTCCTCCCCAACTTCACAATCACAAAATTATCCAAAATCCTGTATACTTTCATTTTCATTAAGCTTTTTTAAAAGGAAAAGTGACAATGCAGACAAAATAATCAGCAGAGGTAAATGTAGGTGATATCAGCATGAAGAAACGGAACTACGTGTCCTTTGTAGTTGGACATAAATGGGAAGAAAATGAGGAGAGCTGTTGTTAGAGAAACGGGGATGAACTTCGGGATATCAATTGCAAAACTCCCTTGAGTTCCAGTGGGTTGAAATCAGGCTTTAAACTTAAAAAATGGAACCAGGCAAGTTAGGAAGAGTCGCTAGATTAAATGTTTGAAGTTAGATAAAAAGCATTTATTGAATGAATATGACCATTTGGGAGTACTATCAGTTCAGAAACTTTGCTTTTGAATAGTGATTGTGCATTTATTGACACATGAAAGGGGTTGTACACACACTAGTCTAGGCTGTTAAAACCCTAGCCTAGCTTGAGTTTAATACAGGACATGCAAATATTTTTTGCTTTGTGTGTTGTGTGGAAGATTTTTAATAATAAGTAAATACAATTTTACTGTAACCTTTAAAATGTTAAAATACTTAAGGTAGTCAGTGCAATAGCTATTAATTTTGAAAACAGAATCATCTCTAAGCGTCTGGGGAGGAGCTGTATGGTTGCTCCACTGTCAGGTACCACACTGTTACTCTTGGAGAAAATTAGGAGTTACTCTTGTTACACCCCTTCGTGAGGAACCAGTGCTTTACAATGTGTAGCAATATAAAAAGTTCAAACTGAAGATCCATCCATTCTCATTTCTTAGGTTTTAGAAACAAGAGCTGTGGTTAACAAGAAATGATGGTAACATACTGAATACAGTAGTATTTCTAAGGCTGTGCCCACTCAAGAGCCTTAGTTTTGACATTCTCAAAAGTGGAGAGAATTTCCTTTTTATTTCACCAGTATAAGATCAACTTCCAGATTTTAGCCTGTCATGTCATTTGATTCTGATTTGTAAATGGCAAGCATATTAAGCCTTTAATTATTTGAAAAGTCAATCCATATGTCATCAGATGGTTTTAGTAAGGAACTTGTTTTGCACTTATTCTGACTTATTGCTGAGATTGACAACTTTTGTTGTGTTTTATAAACTGTATTAAAGAGCTGATGTTAGATGTATGAAGTATGATGATATGTTAATTTGCTTTGCTTTCAAGTGTGGGAGGGAAATATGTCATAGTAAGGAAATCCTATTGTTTTGCAGTCTTTGAGTATGTAAATGTTTTATAATAATATGTTACAGTTTCATAATGTCTGTGTGTTTTACAAACTTATTAGACAGTACCAGTCTCATAAGACACATGTATTTACATCTATGAGTAGGATATTCAGGACCAAGTACTATTTATAGAATTCATATGGACCCTGCTGACGCAGACCCCCAAAAGGAGCTCAGCAATATGGCATGACAGGAAAGAAAGAAACTCATCAATAAAAATACTAATTAAAGCGTAGGTGGCCAAGTCTTCTTGTAAATAGGGCCCAACAGTGAACAGAAGTAGAACTGGGGTGTTAGGTCACATCTGAAATATGGCACCTTTAGCAACATTGATTCTGCTGATAGGAAAACCCTGGCAGGCATCTCTGTTGCATTGATAAAAGACATTCTTCAAGATGACAGAGTGGATCAAAGCATTTTTAATTCTTGCATAGGATATTACTTTGTTCTAGACCCAATGAAAATACTGCTGCCAATTGAGTCAATGACATATATTGTATCATTCAGTTAATCTCCACTAGTGTCTCTTTGAAATACTGACCCATCTTAATTAGGTATTAAAATCTACTCATAATCAACTGAATTGTGGCTGAGGCATTTTTCTTAGCATTTACACTTATAATCATGGGAAAGATGTTGAATAGGGAAAAGTGATTATTATGTAGATTTAGAAATAGAGGACATTTTCCTATGTGAAGTATGTTTAATTGTTGTATAATGTAGAATCCAGTTATTTAAGAGACTGCTGCTTTTCCTATGATGCGTTACAAGACTGAAAGACATAGTTGTGGTGGTCATTGCCTTTGAGAACTCTTTTTTCCCCTACAGCTGTTCATCAGGGCCCTTGCTTGAGTTTCAAATTATGCTGCAAGCCTATTCTTACTCAACAAACTTGATTTTGTTTTTTAAATTACTTTGATGTGTTCCACCAGGCAAAATTTCAAAATGAATACAGTGATTTAAAGCTGCATATGTTAAGATTCTATTTTTTTTTTTGATATCCACTCATAACAACATTTTAAATTTCGTGCTTATATGGTTATATTTATTCCATATTTATGAGAAGATTAACTGTGGAATTTTTATATAAGTATTTTGTAGTAAACCACGTTGGTATTTTTTTTTTCCTGTCTGATTCAATATTGATTTCTGTCTCTCTGCTTGATATTGAGCTATGTGTACAAGTAGTTACCTTCCTGAAAGAAACCTAAATGAAGAGAGGTCAAAAAATGTAGTACTCTGTGGAGAAGATTTCAACATAAAAATTTACTATCAAGCTGTAATAAGATATTTATAAATTTATTACCCTGGTTTCTAGTGAGCAGTGATGATTTACTTTTTTTGTATTACCAAGTAGACTGCAATATGCTTTGGTATTTCCCTTTCTTTTGGGCATTTCCCTTTTAAAAAAAAATATGCATTTTTATGTGCATGTTTGTGAAATAATGTTGGTTTTAGCTGTGAAATACTATTACAGTACTGTAGCAATTATTTAAAGCTTTTGCTTGATCTTTTGCTTTTCATTAATTTAAACTGTAAGATTCTGCTTCAGTTACTTGAGGAAGGTTCATACGTGTCATTCACATTGGTGTCTGTAGGTAGTTTTTTTAACATGCGTTTACATTTTGTTTATGCATAAAGTTTAATGAATCTGACTCTTCTGAACACAAGTACTATGAAGAGCTTTTTTAAAAAATAACTGTGTTTTGTGTAAAATGGGTACTTGAAAGGATGTGGCTGTTTCTCGAAGTGTGGTCTTGTGAGTACTTTACAGCTGTATTGGATAAGTCATGAACTATTACCTTTTCATAAAGTAGGTAGTTTCATTACAGCTTCTGATGACAAATATATTTCTTCCTTGCATAGAATCTTACTACTAGAAGCTTGTTGTCTCTCAAGTAAAATGTAAAAGGCTGAAGCTCTAATGGGACAGTTTGATAGAGTTGGTGATGTGGAGCAGCACTTGAACTTTGAACAGCAATTTTTCTGTGCTGGTTAAAAAAGTGTTGACTGTCTCCAAGGTTGCACTCTGCTGCATTTGTTACTGAATGATGAAAAAACAAAGGCAAAATATCTATCTGGTAAAAGATCAAAGTATAGGGCATACATTTGGCCATGGTTTTGTAAATACTCTCCACAAAGTTTGGCATTCTTTTTACACCAGTTTTAAACAAGGTGCTTGAAGTTGTTCAGAATAAAAAAGTGTGTGTTTGTCAGTTTCAAGTACTGTGAGGAAAGAAAGAATTTTAAAAAGTAAAGGTAGCACTAGATAATTGCAGTAACTTAGGCTCTCATTTAAAAGACTACATACATTTTCCTGAGATATTTTCAATTTAAATACTGGACAATATGTCTTTGCTGATATTTTTGGATGGGGACAGTGAGTAGCTTCCTCTTGCTTGACCTTGAAAAAAGTAAATGTCATGTTTATCAGTTGTATTATTTAATAAGGATGAGAAGAAACTATTTGATAAAGGTGACTACTATTTATTTTCTAATTTGTTTAAAGAGAGTATCATATGATGACAGTACCAGTACATGTGTCAAATGCTTTTGGAAAGGTGTGCCTTAACATGGTGTTTAAATATGTTTTTGCTATCTGTATCTTGGGAATTCATTAAACATTTCTCAAAAATGGGACTTATCCTGCTGTAGGTCTATGTCCAGGTCTTTCTGTTGTCACAGAAGTCTCTTATTTCTTTGCATTGTGCATCACTCCGGGAGAAAAAATTCCTAAGACTTTATTTTTTGTTATAAAGACAGCTAAAATCTAAAAATTGGTATCCAGTCCAATTTCTTCACTTCCAAACTTTGCATTTGTTTAATGTGAACTGAACAGATCTCTAGCATGCCATGCTTCTTGGATGCATATTGCATTTCACCAGAAGTGGAAGCAGCTATTCTCTAACTGACAGTGATCATCTGAAAAAGAATACTTAGAGCTGTACCTATAAACTAACAGAGTTCAGTTTGCTCTTGAAGCTGATGTTTTTATTGAAGGTAAGAAATTCAGTCCATGAGGTAAAAGTAAGCCTCCTAACTAATCCATAGAAAAGTGAAAGCCAATAAAAGGGAACATACTTATTTTGCCTTTCCTGAGAGAAGGGAATTTATGTGTCTGGGGCAAACCACTCCACAGTGTAGGCCACAGGTTCTTTTCTCTGTAATCTGTGGTATATGACTGAAAGAAAAAAATTAGACCACTAGGACTGAGTGTTTTTGTTATTGTAAGGTAAAAGAACCCCAATGATAAAATTGAATTAGTGGAGAATTCCATTATGGGAAAGAGACCCAAAAAGAGCCAAATATAAAGCTCTCTAAACTTAGATTGCTAAAAAACCCAGCCTCAGATTCCTATGCATCACTGAAATAATGTCTTTAAACCAAAAATACGACAGAGTAATGGTTGCTCTGTTTTAGATGGTCAGTTCTTTTTTCACTAGAAAACCTGATTGGGGTGGTTTTGTTTATAGTTAGGGCTCCCACGGACCTTTCAAAATGCCTCACAATTTACATTATTTCTTTCTCTCTTTTCTACCCCTTCATCCTCTAGAATGTTGGTTTCAGTCTCTTGAGTAAAAGTTTGTGCTTTTTTTTGTGCATTTGAGCCATTAATTTTTTTTTTGGGGGGGGGGGGGGGAATGTGGAAATAATATATTGTTTCATGTTCTTTGTTAAGAATTATTCCGTAATGAGAATTTTTTGAACTAAGAGATGGTGATTCTCTGTCCTGTTTTCCGAACTGCCATAGGTGTTACTCATAAGCCTTAACTTCAACCCTATAAAAGTGGTATGGTTTCAGGCTAATTGCAAACAGGCAATGAAGACACTTAGAAGGAATAAATTTGTCGAAGATTTCTAGTGGTGTAGTGTCTTCTGTGTATGTGACATTTGTTGTTTTAGTTTTAACCTGTTGTACATAGGCAAAATTCAGTTTTATTAGATAGGCACAGACGGGGAGAACTTGAGGGTGCAGGTGAAGTGCTGGAAGTGGCATAAAGACAGGTCAAGGCATCTATGGTGGGCTGGGGACTCAGACTTATAAGAACTTAGGGTAGACTGGACAGTCTTGTCACTGGGATCTAAAGGTGACTGTGCTTATAAATAATCTTGTCTTTGCAGGAGGTCCTGCATGGTCTTCTGTGCCTTTGAGGCTGTTAAGAGATGAGCCAAGTCTCGCTCCTACTGTGATGCTGGGAGAAAACAGTAAACTGGACTATAAGGGCAAGGACAAATATTTGCAGGGAAGAGGATTTTTTTTGACTGTCGTCAAGAAAAATGTACATGGAACTCCTTTCTTTAGGTATAGCTAGATGGGACCATGGGGAGAATGATGCCTAATTTTATGCTTTAAGGTGTAATCTTGAAAATAGTATTAGCACAGTTGAGGTGGCTGTGAACTGTGGGAATTAATGTGAGAACGAGAGGTTAGAGAAAGACAAGGTGAGCTGATGGATTCTAGAGCAAGACTTCTGGAGAAAATGTAACATGCAGCGATGTGGGATGCTTTCTGCGGGTGTAGTTCCGTGGGGTGGTCTGTTGTAATTTTACCTATGATTTTCCTTTTCCTTCTGGTCTTTTCAGTCTACTGCATGTCTTTAATGTTGTAATTAATCTAAAATAATGCTAGAAATAGGAGAACTACTGATATGTTTGTTCATGTGTCATCTTTTCAAAGGCTTTCTGTTGTGTCTCCAATCTTGTAATATTTTATAAAAATATACATAATTTGAAGTTGCCCTTTTGAATGTATGTGCGACTGCAAACTATGGATTTATGTTTTAAATGTGGTGATCCTTGCTTGACCTAACTTCCATATCCAGAGAACTGAATTAATTCTTGATGTACTAACATAAATTTCTTCTGAGAGTCTATAAATTAGGAAATCAACTAATACAGGTATCTGTGACGAGAAAGATCTAAAACTCTGCAATTAGAGGAAGACTTTGAAAAGGAAATGTGAAAGACATGGGATCACCGGATCCCTCCTAATACTCATAAAATCACAGAATGGTTTGGGTTAGAAGGAATTCCTATGCATCACTATGTGCATCATATAACCCAAATATATACATCATATACTTAAAGATCATGTAGTTCCAAGGGATGTAACCCCACTTGTGTTTATTTAGTTCGTTAATATATAGAGGAGAATATATAAACAAGGACTATGAATTTAGTCCTAGAGGTTTTTCCCTGATACTAATTAATTGCATTTCCCAATAAAATAAACACTTCCATGGTATGAAATAAATTATTTAGAAAATAGGTTGCGAGTGTTTATGGCTGCTACAGCCGATACTGTAAGATATGTGACTTATTAAAGCTGATGTTTATAATAGCTCAGCTTTTGTGATTTGCTGTATGAGTATGCTTTTTCTGTGAACACTGAAAGGATATGAAACTCCAGGTGGTTGACTGTAATTTCATTCTTGGTAAAGAATGGTTCTCTTTTAAAGTAATCTAAAAGAAAAATGTTCCCTGTCTGATTTTATTTTTCTTTCTCCAGAAATGGAGTTCACTTTAGTGAACAGTAGAAATAAAACATGTGGTGCATCATTAGGTTGTAACTCATTGCAAAGTAATAGATAATTGAATGGCAGCTGTGAAAATCTAAAACATTATTTGAATCTGTCAGGAGGGGAGGGAGATGAAGTAAATCCAAAGGATGCATCTGCCACTCCCTCATACTCTTCACTCAAAATTTGCTAATGAGTTCTGAGGATTTGGGGTACAGCTGGTCACAGTATAATGAAGTAGTGCCTTTTCCTTGCATGAACGTGTGACAGATTATGATACTGCAAATTCACTAGTTTATTTACTTAAACATATACACTCCAGTGTAGTTGCTGGAGTGTATGTTATTAGTGTTATCCCATTGCAACTGTCTTTATTTCTGTTCAATTTTTGATCATTCCCTCATTAAAATTCCATTTTCTGTTTCTATTTTATTCTTTTGGGGCATGTACGTGCCATGTGTAGTCTTTAAAAATAATTATTTGCAATTACCAGAGTATAAAAGAGCTTGCTTATAAAGGAAATCAGTTTGATTATCAACATTTCTAAAGCATGTTTGTAAAATATGTTTTGTTGAAAACTTTCCTTTGTCAATTCCTAATTATTTTTCTTTATTAGAATCAGAATTAGCTGCCTGAGACCCAATAATAATGATCTCCTATTCTAAACTATAGAGATTCTATGAATGAAAATTTTTGATGTAGTCTGTTCGTCAGAGGTTTTCTTTCAAGTCCACTTGCAAGTACAGTAGATGTGGTACTTCATGTTTGTTTTTTGTGGTAGCTCCTTATAACCTGTCCTGATGCGGTGACTGAAAAAGAGCTGTTCTAAACCCAGCCTTCCCGGGCTAAATGAACAGGGAGTTTGGTGCTAAAAAGAAATCAGAATCATGTGAAGTTTGTACGTGTTTTAATTTAATGTAGAAGTTCTCTGAGATGTTTTCAAAATGTATATATAGGTGTGCTTCCTCTGTTTCCCTCATAGAGGCTGGACTGGACATCTTCCTCCAGCAGAGGCAGCCATGTTTTGGAGATTGGAGAGCTCTTGCCACAAGAGTGGGGCAGCTGTGAAGGAGATTTGCTGTTCTAGAAGTCCCAGAGCTCTCCCCACCTGCAACATCTGCTTTGGCAAACCCTCACTCATATTAAGAAAATCTACGTTTTCTGTTAATATACAGCTGCTGTATTTGTTTTACTAGGATAGTCATTAGATGCTTTTATATAGTGTTTCTAGTGAAAGCAGGTTGCTGACAGCTGAATTGGTTTTAAATAGTTATTTGAACTTTACTTTTAAAAAGTGCAAATCTGCCTATGGCTGTAGAAGGGAAGCGAGGGGTTGTTTTTCTAGCATATATGCTCTGCCTGGCATCCCACTGTTTTCTAAAAGCTCCAGGTAGTGTGCTGAACTTCATACAAGGAAACATAAAAGTATGTGTAGGAAAATCATCACTTACAGTAGATGAAGGTTATATTGAGGATGTAGTTGACATATCTGGAGACACCTTGGAATTTTCCAGTTGATAACTGTGGTTTGAAATACTTTTGCAATTATGGAATATTACCTATACTATCAGGATTCAAAAACAACATCGTCATCTATATTGCCATACCAAAAGTAGTCTTTGTCTATAGTTTAATTTTATACTAAGTTTGAAGAAACCAAATAGGGTACAGATGAGCTTTTTGAAAACAGTGGGTTATTGACAGAATTTTGGTTGGATCTGTTTGTTTTCAGCAGCAACCTCCCAATACTCTAAATACTGTGTAGGAGTCTATAAAGCTTTGTGCACTGCTGCAGGGAGCTGCCGCTTGATACAGGGTTTTGCCATCAGTGCCAATGCTCTAAAATGTGATTTTCACCATTTTTCTGTTTCCTGATCCTTGCAAAAAAAACTGTCACCTGTCGGCCATCCTTCTATTCACCTCTACCCTCCACACACTGTAATTATTCCTAATGCCTCTGTACATGGCGTACCCATCTGTTGTGAATTCTGCAATTAATTCTTAATTAAATTGGATTAAATACTGTGTCTTCAAGGAACACTGGAGCAGATTTCCATCTACAAAAATTGGAGGAAATAAAAATCTGAAGGCATTGACAAAGGCTGTTCTGCTGGAGTTGAACAATGAAGTGTTTTTCTTAGCAAATGCCACATAAGAGTTTTGGATGGAATTTTGAGTTTGCTGACTCTTATTGGTAACAAACCATCAACCTGTCTTTGCCTCTGAACTATATTTGACTCTTTCTGGCAAAACCTTCAGCCTCTGGAACTCTGATTGAGCTGTGTCTCATCATTCCTGAAATAATATTCATTCTTAGCCTCCTGTATTATGAAAGTAACTTGACCTCCTTTTCCCATAACAGTATCTTTATACGACACATACAGTTGGATGCATATCCTGTGTGTGTTGGGAAAGGTTGGAAATACAGACAGTGGTCAGAACTGACTTTGTGGTGTTGCTTTTTATTTCTGTGTCTGTGTTGGTTTTTAGCTGTTCACTCCATGGAGGTATCTCTAATGCAGTGTGAAGCTTTCTTGGCTTTTACACCAACAGTCTGGTGAACAAAAAACAGTTGTCTGTTTTCCAGATAAGTACTGATCCTCAAGAACAGCGAGTGTAGCAGCCTAAGCATCATGAGACTAAAGAAGCTTTTGCATCTCTGACTATTCAGGTTAGGCAGTGGCAATATTAAGTTCCTGAAATTATAGGGGCTAAAATTCTTAGTCTAATTTGACTTTGCTATTGTACAGTAAAATTCGCTGATGATTTGTCTTCAGATAGTAAAGGCAGTAAAGCTTCTGTGTGATCTAAAGGAAGAATGACTAAATGCATTGCATACTTATTAATCAGTAAATTTGATAGTCATCAGATAAATCTGATGTGACTATTTGGGCTTACACCTATACCACAAATTTTAAAAATAAATAAAAAACAGATTACTCATGCTCCTGTAGTGCTCTTGTACTTCTGTTGGCAATTCTGAATGTTTTCTATGTCTCTGAGCAGGAGAGTTTAGGAGTGGCATATAAAACAAGCCTCTGACTGGAATTTTGGGATGTGAAGTGGTGGATTTGGAGAGAAGTCTTGAGGGGTTTGGGTTTTTGTGGGTTTATTTAAGTCTTTTGATAGTATAACCATCTATCTCCTGATTTTTACGATTAGGGTGATAAACACTTGTGCTTTTTTTTTCATTGTGATCCCTTCAGCTGTCATAGAACACAATTTTGGATAAGAACTCACCGGAGCCCAAATAATTTAAAACTGCTTCTCTTGGCAATGCTTTCAAGTGATGGTTTTAGAAAGCTAGTTGATGAGAAGATGGTGTTGAAATCTAGGGTTATCAGAGTCTTCCATATCACTGTGGCTTCAATCCTGTAAACTATAAAAATGCCTGTGTTTTTTTAGCTTAAACAAAACAGAAGAAGTGTCAATTCAACAAAATAGTCAATCACAAATACATTGGTATGAGTGGAAGCCTTGCTGTTAAACTCAAGTAGAACTGCATTCCCAAAGGCTTTTAGAATACTCTGAGAAGCAGGGTCAATTTTGCAGAAAAATATATTGTACTATACTTACTATTATAGACTGAGGCCTTATTTCAAGCAGCAAAACTGACTTTCCTCGTTTGTTTTGTTGTTATTATTGTTGTTGTTGTTTTGTTNTTTTTTTTTGTTTTTTTGTTTGGATAATTTTTTTTTTTTTTTTTTTTTTGTGACTGGTAAAGAATTCTGAACACCTAAAACTAAGCATCTGATGCTGACAGTGACTTTTTCTTTCAATAAGAACTGGTATCATTTATGTGTGTTTTATTTACTGTGAAAGAAACCTTGTCCCAATAGTCACAGATGATCTGTAAGATGCATCAAAAACTAAACAAAGTAATGTTCTCCTTGTCTCCTACTTGAAATACTTACTTCATAAGAATGTAATGTATCTCAGCTCAAGTTTTATCTGCTGTGTTTGCTAAAGGAATTTAGCTAAAATCTGCTGCGAAAGAGAATAGCCTGTATTCAGCTGTGCTTGCTGCATTCTCAGTTCCATCTACCAATTTCCAAGCATAAGTCTCAGCACAGCCCCTTTGAATACAGCAACATGATTTTAAGCAATACACTTAATGATATTCCTTTGTCCCGGAAACTTGTCAAGTTGATGATTCTTTGATATTTTTGTAGAGAAACCATTGTGGGAGATCTTGTGGTATAGCATTAATCATCTTATGAAGACTAAGACATATCACTGCTCTGATCATCAGAGCATTAATTCATGCTTCAGTGGCTTTCCTATGTAAAATATTGATTATTGAGATGAAGATATGCAAATCAGTGTAATATTTTTCCATGAAGAAAGAAGAAGATAGCACACCTATATACCATGAGATAGAGTCAGCTTATGAAATTTATTTTCAACAGCAGGTATTACTGTTCTATCTGTCAATTCGCTGTAAAGACAGAACAACAAATAATCTTTAAAAGACTTTGTTACAAGTAATTCCTTTTCAAGTGTAGCTTTTGTGTGGACTGCATTAAGCAAAAGGATCACTTTTCAAAAAAAACTAAAGTCTTACATTTTGGAGAAGACAGACGTCATGTTGCAGGGTCAGTCATGTATATAATTTTAAGAGGTTCTGTGTGTTAAGGAAATTCAAGCAGGAGATAATGTCCATAGCCAGGCCATTACTTGAGGCTTTCTGTTGAGATAAAGTCACACATAGACTCCTACAGGTACCAAAGTTTTGATATGCCTTAAGAGTTTTGTTCTTTTGCTGTTTATAATAAAAAGAAACTGCCTGCTTTCAAATGGATATATGTAAGATTTCTGCTTGGTTGCTCAGCCTAGTGCAGTTATTGAAGTCTCCTGTGCAGCCTAGCCAGAACAATTTTGGGGAAAAAATGTTAATACTGTCACTTTCTATCATTTCTAGACCAGTAAAATTAAAAACATCTCTACTGCAGTATAATAATATAGGAAAAGTACTTAGTATTGCTTTTAGGGACATTCACCATTAAATAAGGCTTTTATTTTAATGTTAAAGAATATTGTACTTTCCCTAAGTATTTCCAAATGGCCCATTGTGCTAAAAGAAAAGATTGTAGGGTATTTGCAGGATCAGCAATTTTTGTGTCTGTTGAGAAGCTAACAGCAGTGTAATTTTGATGGTATTTCAGAAATGTCTCAGACTGTGACCTGTGATACTTCGAAAGAAATTTTCATTAAATATTAAATGATGTTGCAGAGGTATTTTAGAACTTGAAAAAGACTTTTTATGTTGCATTTTTTTTTTTGTATGCTTCTTAGAATTGACCTTGTATGTGTTGTAAGCCGTAGAAATTATTTGGAAGTAGATAATAATATCTATATAGCTGTTAAATTCATCCACAGCCATTAAAACACCCTAACAGTGGGCACTCCCATTTTGCTGTGCTCCCCTACTAAAAAAGTGCAGCTTGGAAAAAAATTATATTCTCTTGTTTCTGTTGCACTAGGGATCCAATCTTTTGTATTCTTAAGTTGATTTTAATCCCAGTGAGGCTGGTGATGCTCACTTTTCTTGATAAGCTCTACCTAGATAAAATTTAAAAATAAGTAGTACAACCATTAAATCAAAACATATTTCAACTTTGGTCCTATTGTCCAACATGCTTTATTCCCTTTTACATTTGCTTCATCGCCAGGTTTCACAAAGAATCATTTCTTTTCCATCATTAGTCTTTCAATAAAATGTGAACTATTATTCCAGCAGAAGAAAACCAAGTCAGGGCATTCTTCCTGGATGAAGTAAGATGTGAACTAATCTTTTTTTGGAACTTGCTTTCCATTCAAGTCTGTACATATCTGGTAGTAGTTTTATCTAAATTATGTCTTTCTAGATTGTGTTGCATGGTGCTCTCACAAGATGTTGCAAAAACCTTTCTAAGGCAAAGATAGGCTGTGTTTCTTCCTTTTGATTTGAAAGGACAGTTATCTAATTTCTGTTGTGATACTGAAAGAATATGGTGTATTCTTGCTGAACCAGTGTAGGCTGTTAACTGCATTTGCCTCTTAATTGTATCCGTCTTAGATTCTAGGTGCGCATAAGTGATTTACTTATGTTTTCTAGTATTTTTGTGGAAACTTCATTTAAGTTAATTGATCTGTAGTTTCATGGTTGCTTCCTTTTGAGGAAGCTACATGCAGGCACAAATTTGACTGTAGTAAATGTAGCTTAATATAAGCAGTCTGAAGCTAGTGCATATGGTTTCCATAACTTGCAAGTGGAAAGAGGAAAAGACATTGTAGAGCCAGCATCTGAGAGAAATGGCTCTTTGAACCATTTTGAGTGTGTGAGCGAGAATTACCATTGTTTCATTTGCCATGATGCCTCTTTTGCACTGTGATATGCAGAGCTACAGGAGTTACCATGTTGCTTCTGATAAGGTAGGATCAGATTTTTTTTATATTTTCTGGCCTACCCATCCTAGTGCATTTGGCAGTGTGTATGGCCCAGTAAATGTGGGGTTTGTTTCAATATGTTGTCAGTTTTGTGTATTAGAGCTCTACCAGTGATCTGATATATAAGTTTAGGCATGTTATTTTACCTTTGTCTAACTTATCACTCACTGTTTTTTCTTGAGTTGGCCAGTATGGCTTTGAGTTTTAAGTGACTTGTAACAATTGTGCTGGGGCTTGATTATATTGGGCTGGCGAGAAGATTTCAGGGATATCAAGATCCCTAGAAACATAAGGCAATGAACTTCTAAGGACTTCCAGTATTTTTGCTCCTGGGACTTGTTATATGCCCAGCAGCCCACCGCGGAGAGACCATTCTTTCCAGTGAAAAAATGTGTGTCCCTGTTTCTCCTTTTGCAGCTGAGATTTTGAGATTTTTTTATTTGCAAATTTGGGTCTATGACTTAAAAGCTGTGAAAAAGTTGATCACATCTGGCCTAGGCACTAAACAGTTTCCCAGTGACTTTTCTATTCATGAAATGCTCATTTATCACCATGAGGCCTGGCTGCTCTTCCCATGCTCCAGATAAACAGGAGAGTCACAGACCAAGAACATACCTGATCAGTTGTTATAGCCTCAGACAGCTGATTCTGAAACTTGCTTATGTGAAGGCTACTATAAGACTTTTCCACAAGGGAAAACATTAATGTTGTAATAGGTATAAAATTAATTACTGTTGGTGTATTAAAACTAAGATCAATCCTATTTACATGGGTGTCAGGGATAGGGAGCAGGTAGCAATGTTACTGTGACATAGAGAGTTGTGACCTGCAAAATTTTATACAAAGTAGAGAAGTTGATGGCTTTGACTGACAAATTGATACAAATTGATACAGTCTAATAACACACTCAAAGCAGAGTATTTTGCATGTATGTTTTCTTTACAGAATGGGAGGCAGTTGGCACAAATCCTAAAATTACTTAAGCTATTGTGAGAATGGCTGATCAAAAGGGAATGAGCCTCCTTCCTTTCCTACCTTTTCTTCTTTGTCAGAATCATAAGGATGAGTATATCTAGTAGTCACAATACCTTTACTGTTAGCGATTTGTATCCTGTAGCATGTTAGTGTTTGCTACCATCTGTAACTGCTTAGCACATTCTTCTCTTATCTTCATTTTTAGCTGTACATCCTTGACCCCTGGACCCAGCTGTGATCGGTTTAAACTACATATCCCTTATGCGGGAGAAACACTCAAATGTAAGTTCAAAAATCTTGCAGTTTTGCAGTTGCATCTTGACTTTTCTTTCTGTGTTCTGTGTCTCGCTAATTTTCCAGTGTGTCTAACTTTATGGGTTTTGAGATACCTGTGTTTGTTGCTTTCTCTTAAAGCTTCAGTTCCAAGAACATGCAACTATCAAGAATATGTAATATTTAAGATAAGTTTACAGCCTTCTGTGGTACTACAGTTTTGAAAAATGAGTTCTAAAAGGCAAAAGTCCCAACCTACTCCACCGGTTTTTCTAGTAAAATGTTATGACTAAGACAATCTCATGACCATTTTTAGACTCATTTATAAATTGTATGTGCTTTGTGTTTTTTCTGTCTCTTTTAGGAATAATACTTTATTAGGCTCCAATAAAAGATGTCAGTCTGCTATTTTGTTCGGTATCTTTAAACAATGACTGGTATAATTGACCAGATGAGAGAAATGTGAATTTGATTTTTCTGATTTAGTAGTATTGTTAAATGTTCTTTATGCTTAGACGACCTGTAGATAGCTAGTTCATTTGCCCACTCTTAATGAATGTTCTGTTTGTCTTAGTTTGTTTTGTTTCAAAGGATTAGAATAAAATTTGCTGTTGTGTATTTTTAGAAGGTAATGTTTTCTGAACACTTGAGCTGCAAATTGTTGTGTTGTTTTTTATCTCTAACAACTGAAATATGAGAGGGGATGAAGAATTTCAGATAAAGTAAAATTCAAAGCTTGGCAATTACAGATTTAGGGCAGCTCTGGTAAAGTACCTAGAGTACCGTGTCCAGTTCTGGTCTGTCTGTTACCAAAGCAGCATGGATATACTGGAATGAGTACAGCAAAAGACCATAAAGATTACCAAGAACTGGAGGATCTGTTGTATGAGGAGAGACCAAAATAGCTGGGGCTTCTCAAGAAGAGAAGGCTCAGGGCAAATCTTATCAATGTTTATGAGTAAGTCATGGGGATAAGTGAAGAAGCTTGGCTCTTCTCAGTGGCAGTCACTGAAGGGAAATGGTCACAAATTGAAATGTAGAAAATTCCATTCAAACCCAATAAAATTATTTTGCAAGGATGATCGAAGAGTGGAACAGATTATGCTGAGAGCTTGTGTAGTTTGGATATCTCCATCCTTGGAGATATTCAGAACTCATCTGGATGTGACCCTAAGCAGTCTCCTCTGTTTGCCTTGATCTGGACTGAGGGATTAGGCTAGGCAGTCTCCAGTGGTGCTGTCCAGCCTTAGCTATCTCGTGTGTGTGAAAATATGCTATGTGGAGGAGCAGGTACTTGGTGTGAAGAGAAATGGTAAGCATTTAAAACACTTCTTTGGTCGTATCCATTTAGACTGCACCATAGACATGCTGTATCTCTCCAAGACATTTTAAATATTAAGAATGTAATTGTATTCCTTCTGCAGTACTTTTGTTCTTTTTTTTTACATTATGTCATGCACTGGAAGCCCTTATCTTTTATGAACAGAAATCAACAGATTACACTTCTTATAATCTAGAAGTACCTTGAAGCTTCCATTTGGCACCTGTAAGGAAAGTTGGCTTTCCCAGAAGGTGATCTGGAAGTTTACTCATGTGTTCAAGAGAGGAGCCAGGCTCATTTATCAGCCTACTACAGCTATTTTGACTTTTCTAAATAGATGAAAACATGGCTCAATAGGCTTACTAATTATTCTTTCTCACTAAATAAAATTGGAGTGTTTAAGTCTAGCTAACAATTATTTTAAGTAAAAGGAACTGGCTATGCATTTGTTCAGAATTCTTGTAAGTAATGGTGGTGTTATATAAAGCCAACTGCCCTCCCAGGTAGAACTTTTGTTTTAAAAATTGTTATAATGTAGTAAACTCAGCCTGTTGAGTCTTGATGTGTTCTGCAATGTGTACTAGATTACACTTGAGTCTTGTGATGACTGTGATCAAAATGCAGTCTAAAGAAGCTGCACTGGATGACGTGCTTTGTAGAGTGGTATCATGTTCTATGGGACTGTCTTATCTTATGCAGGGCCATGTTTGTACATTCTAAGAGATGTAAGGCTTAATTCAAGTAGAGACTGAAGTTGTTCCTGATTTGTAAAGACAAATGGATAGATTAAAATGCCCATGTGCAAGTGCATAGGCATAAAGACTATATTCATATATTAAATTACTGAAGTCGAGTTCAAGTACCTAGAATACGATTATGATGTATGCATTAAATTTCAGTATTGAGAAATCTGAGCATTTTTTTGTCCTGTGTTCTTATATCTTTTGTATCACATATATAATTTAAAAAGACTACAATGCTACTGCTCTCTCCACCTTCTTAAAGGCCAAGCCACACATTTTAACTGTGTTATACATTTTAATAAAGACAACTGAAAATGCTGTAAACAAATGTATCTTTTTCAGAGGTATCTAATAATAGTAGTGAATTCAAGTAATAATAATCCTCCGCATTTCAGTGTTACATGTTTGAAAATGCTGTGAATCATTAAGTCGCACAGCATGTGGAATAAATAGTGTTGTGAGCAGATTCAAGAAAGCTTTAATAATTTTGTGTTTAGATCTGTAACGATGGCAGGGGAAGACAGCGATAGTGTGCAAATGGAGATTTTTAGATACTTTGTTGTAGGCTGTTACTAGATAGGTTATCTTTCAAAGGCAGAATATTTCTGCAAAGGAAAGTTGCGAAATCTGCCAGAATGAAAAGACTGGGTGAAAGTTTTCAGAATCTCCAGTGTATGGGCTTCCGTATGTGGTACCAAACACAGGCTGAAGTGTGTAGTTCCTTTGTGGTTTGTGTTACATCCTCTTTGCAACAGATTAGGTCTTTGCATATCAACAATCATAACCGCTGCCACTGCACAAGCACCCTCGTAGCAATCCCGGTGTGTTGGAAACTGTTGGTGTGCAGCTTTAGGGAAGTGTAACTGCACAGTGCAATCCTGTTTTCCGAAAGATCAGAAAGTTCACAGCTTCTTGAAAAAGGAGGAGGTGTACTTGCAGGCAAGACTAACTACCTGTAGTGTAAAATAATTGCTTTGTTAACTTTGGTAGGAGCAAACATATTGTGAGTTAACAATGGCTAGTTGGCTGTTTAATGGGGTTTTCTTGGATGTCATGTTCATCTTAGTTTTGCATGTTTTCAGAGCTGCTGGAACATTAACTCTGAACAGTTACTCAGCTCCACCCAGGGACCCTGGAGATACTCACAATTTTATACTGGAGAAAATATTATGCCAGTGTTCAAGATAAATTCGTTTTTCATACTAGTTGTCTTCCATCACACTTCAGAAATGTTCAAGTGATGCTTTCAGGGAGGTACTTTTGCTTTATTTTCTTCTGTAAGGGAAATAATTATTTTGTTTGTTTTCATGGTGGGAATACTTAGAAAACTTGAGCCTAGTTTTGCTAGACTGTCAGTTAAAATTGGAGGCAGCCGTATTGTTTTTATTAGCTCATCCAGTACTCAATGTTGTTGCATTAAACTCTGTACTTTTCTCTACATTTGAGTTTTTCAGAGTTCTTAATTGGAGTTTTTATTTCAGGAAGACTGTAATATTCTGTAAGAGGTTGAATCTGTGTTCCTAGGACAAAAAGTACTTTGTGTGGTCTGCAGACATATCCTTTATTGCTAACTGGAGAGCAGAATCTGCTTAGAGAAATTCAGTATTCTTTCTGAAGAAGTATTTGTGCATTTTGAGGTGAAGTGTTCTGTAACTCTTGCGTATGTATCAGTCTTAGTTGATAAAACATCAAGTCAGGTATCAGCAGAAATTGTCAGGATAAACAGAGTCACAAGCTGCAATAGTCTTTTTAATTAAAATATACCATTTCGAATCAAATTGCAATTTTGTTCCAGAAAGTCCTGGAATATCTTGGGTTTGGTTTTCCTTTTTCACTCAAGCTTACATTGCTGCTTGCTAGGGAATCTGACTGGTTTTTTTTTGTTGCTTGTTCTCTTCACATTTTCTTTTTCAGGCACTGATGCCTCCTTCCCTTTCTGACCTTGAGTGCTGTCATCTGGAATTTCACAGTGATTAAACAATGTGTTGCCCTTGCAATGCTACTGTTCTCTGTGGCCTCTTGAACTCCAGTATTTTCATCTTCTGTCTGATTTTCACTGGTTTTATGTGAGTGGATTATAGCTCTGGGTTCTACTGCCACCAGTTTGGTTTCCTTGATCCTGAAGAACATTTCTTTTGTCTCATTGAAGCTTAGTTTTTCATCTTTTGCTTCTGGTTTTTGTTTGTTAGTTTCTTACTCTTTTTAGTCATGGGCCTTAGAGAAGAAATCAGTCTTGCTGCCTAACCTAGTCTAAGAATATTGCTCATAATAAATGGTACAAAATTTCATCTGTTTTCATTCCTGTGATGGAACTCTCTCAGTAAGTTCATCCAGTCTTCTTGTGGCTTTCTATTTTAAGGAAGTAATTAAGAACAAACAAAATGATAAATATAGAGAACAGCCTGACCTCCTTATTGCCCTTTTAAAGGCTGCTTTGCAAAGTTATTTGCTAAACACTTGTTTATTGTGCCAATAAACAATTTTAAGAATTATTTTTCAATTTACTGTAAGATTTAAGATTCTCATAAGTATGTTGCCGCAATGCATGTGTTAGTGTTTTGTTGTGTTAGTGTTTTGTGCACCACTGGGTTATTTTACACAGGCTGTGGTTTAGTTGTGGCTCGTACGGGAAGGACTTTCTCATTGCTGTAGTTCAGATTATACTTAGGTGTTATCCTTACCTGTGTAATAAATGTCTTTTTGCTGGGTCATGGAACATACCAGAGATTTTTCCAGGCAATGTGTTTTCTAAAGTTTGGCTGAGTCTGGCGTTATGTGGCAGGAGTAATAAATCTTTTTACCTCAGCAACCTGCTCACTTTCTAATGAATGCACCCAATGAGAATGTCAAGAGAGAGCCTAATCTTTTTGTTGTATTTATTTCTTCTTTGAATACAAAGTTTACAACAGTATTTTCCTCTTTTAAATAATCATTTTCCTCTTACTTGGATTCTTTGTTCACTTTTTCTTATGTTCTGGACTTCGCTTACAGAAGATTTTGCAGTTGTAAGTCCTAGAATATTTCTTCATCGGGAGAAGTGACCTTCGAAGTATCTGTGTACAAGTGTGGACTTCCAGATAATGAAAAGATTTTATGTAAGGCTTCCACGTTGGTATGAACCATAGTGCCTTCCTACCTTGCTCTTTCCTCCTTTTTCAGCCTGTGTGGGCTGCCTATACTGGTGATGGTCTCTGGTCCATTTGTTTGAATCTCTTCATCCTTTGCCTTCACCTTTCCCTTTCTCACCCAGCCTGTGTCTCTGCTTTAATTTCTCCAGTGTTGCCTGGCTTTAA
The DNA here is from genome assembly GCA_013397935.1 of Dasyornis broadbenti. NCBI lineage: Eukaryota > Metazoa > Chordata > Aves > Passeriformes > Dasyornithidae > Dasyornis > Dasyornis broadbenti. Next base: position 315,498 of record VZRN01000344.1, on the reverse strand, counting down.
TTTCTACCAATATCTTATTCCATCTTGAATTATCTGTTGTTCTTATCTTTGTCATCTTCATTTCTAGTAATAAGACTTCTGAGAAAGTAGTTGCCCAGCTCCAGATGTGCAAGTAACTGAGATTGTCTTGATGCCTTCTTGCTGAGCTTGGGATCCAGTTTACTTATTTTTACTCCATTTTTGCAGGTTTGCTCACTTTACAAAACAACATACTTTCTCTTTGTGTAGACAGTCTTACAGCCCTTTTTTTTTTGTCTCCTACAGCAGCATTTGTCAGTTGAAGTTTAAGAAAGAAAAAAAAGCCCACATCTGCAACCCTTTGTCCAAAAAACAAATTCACATACTGCAAATTCTTCCTGTATATTTTTTTTGTTCTATCGGAAAAGTGGGACTTGATTCCCTAGCCCAGCTATAGGTGTCTTAGAATAAGAATACCTTGATTGGCCTTTTCAGCTTCTGACACAAAGGGCATCGATCTCCCTGGAAATCCATGTGTCATAGCTGCTGTAAATGTGCCCTGAGGCTTCTCAAATGACACGACTTGGTTTAATCATCTGCACCAGGTTTATGGAGACTGGGTGTTTTGCAGCTTTGCATGTAGTGGAGTAGCTGGAATTTCTTCTGGAGTGTCACAGAGGTGCAGAGAAATTGGTTTTTTCTAATGCGATGAAATACCTTTTCTTTCAAATTGTCCCTCTATTAGGAGATATTTTTGAGTCTTTAAGCTGACTTTTTTGCCTTTCGTTTTCTGATACCTTGATTCGCACATGGAGTCAGAAATTAAGCTCAAAACCATTTTTTACTTGAGAGAAGAATAACCTGTCAGCAGCACTACAGCAAACTAGAATTACTCATGTATCTTCTTTCAGTAGTAGTTTTGTATTTTAAAAGTTTTATTGTTGTTTCAGGAACTAATCTTTCTCGCCAACCAATTAAAAGGGGGTTCTATATGTATTCTATTACATGTATTGTATGTATTTGACCTATAGCCTGTAGAGCAAAATGCTTTAGGGTGGAGTCTAATGACAAGGATTCCAGGCAGGTCTGCATTTAGTTAATTTAAATCCTTTCATACTTCTGACTGCACTGACTTAGTATCTTGATTGCAGGTTGTAGTGAGTAACTGATCATTTCTGTATCTGTAAAGATAATTAAAACCAGCTGGTTTAGGTAAGAATTTGTTTATAGAAGAGACTGATCAGTGGTTCTTGTCTACAGTTTGCATGGCTACTAGAAGAGACAGTTAAAATTCTGAACTGATGAATAATAGAATTCTACTGGCTGTCTTTTTTATTAATACTCAACAAGAGCACTTTCTGTATTTTCCCAAAACTGATTCTGCACATAGGTTTGGTCTCTTGCTTCAGCAATTTCCCTATTATCTGTGAATGCATTTCATTATCAAGTTGCATTTGGATTTCTTAAAAGCCAAATGGGTTGATCTCCTTCATAAAAAATTCCATTCAAATTGATCTTATTCCAGGCTGCAGTGGCCACCCATGTTTATTTTATATGCTTAGTGCTGACTTAGAAATTCTTCATGTCTGAAGAAACTGAAAAATACAGATATCCTTTCAAAAGCAGAGTTTGTGAAGTTAACTGGTAGGCTGCTTCCTAATTTTGCCACCTTTAGTTAAACAGGGATGTTAATGCTGTGGCACTCTTAGCATAACGTTTTTAAGTCTACCAAATTTATAGTATGGTTTAAAAAAGAAGTAAAATACTCTAAACATGAAGTTACCAGGAGAGGAGACACTGGATAGGCCAGTGGAAAGCGATTGTAGGGATTTCAGAATTTTCTGTGTCTTGCTGAGAAACACCTGTCTTGCTTGTAGCCAATTCTTATTTCTCTGTAAGATTTGCTTACGTATTTTGATAGATGAGAAAAGAATAGCCCGTGTGTATTTTAAAATATATTATAGATTTAAGCATTAATATTTCTATCTTTTTGTCTGTGGGGAGCATATTAACTTTTCTTTTGAAGTTCTGTGAAGTAAAATATTTCAACATTCAATGCTGTTTGCCCGAGGAGAAAAAAAGGAAGAGAAAGTAGTATTTTTGGATAATGAAAAGCAAAAGATACATAATACATCCTTTTTCTTCTAAATTTGCCTTTGATTCCCTGGCCTTAACTTTATGGAAGTAATTTTAAATTCTGTGGTAGTATGTAATTGGAAATGTAATTCCACTGAAGTAATAATTGGCTGGTATATCTACAGCAATGAGATAAGTAGGGTCTGAGTGTGCAGATTTTGCTTGCCTTGCTCGTGTACTGGAATGGTCATGGTCAGTAGTGTAGAGCACCACACAGTTGGCCTTTCATTGAGGGAATAAGGTTAAACTGAGCTGAAACATATACAAACTAGAAACTCATGTGCTGGATGTGCAAGGAAGAGGGTATTTGTGTCATTTAGGGAAGAAGGGCACAGAATGCAAGACTATATTGATTTTTTCATTGTTTTTTTCCTCCAAGGTTAAAATGGTAATCATTCTCAAACTCTAAGCACTATGATTTTGCAAATGACTTTATTGGTTAAAAGTGTAACTTTTATTTACCTCAGCACAATTATATCTGAAGAGGTTAAGCCACAGATAATATCATGTAAGCATTAAATATACTACTTGTTATAAAAATGGCTATTTCTAGTAGGTCAAGACAACCTGTTAGCTTGTGATTCAAAATATTTAGCACCTTACATTTTGTAAGTGTACTGCAGAGGCTAGTGTTAATGTTTATGTGAAGGAAAACTAGATCTGCGTTGGCTGTTGTGATTGTTTAAATACCTTTTATTTGAGTGTAACGAACCATTTTTTATTTATGCGTCATAGCCCTGCCAAGCAAACTGTTAACTGCAGTTTTAATTTCTCTGGGGTTTGGTATTTAACAAGAACAAAACTCAGATTTAGGATGGATTCCCTTAATCTGTAGTCTGATTTGTTACAATGTGGTTTTGCTGCAAATGTGTAACTTAGGTAAATAACTCATGCTCATAGCTGCAAATAGGGTAAACTTCTTCCTTGGTGCCTAAGCATTCTGGAATCAAAGGTGTTACGCTTTCTGTTCTAGTATGTAAATTAAGCAAGACATAAGTGAGGCTGTATGGAAGGACAGAGCACAGCGCACGAAAGTTAGAGAGACTGGGGGTGATGGGCATGGAGGTCTGATACAGTTTAAAAAAGGTTCTTTTTTCTTTTGTTTTAGGAACTAGCTGAACATCTTTGAATTAATGGCAGAAGTTAGACCTATAAGAATAAGATTTGACTAAGGAAATGCTTTTTTCATTTTTAAATACGTTAAAAATTTGTTCTAAGGTCAAATCTTGGGATCTTTAATAGTAAGATGCTGTCTTTAACTTCCAGAATGAAAGCTACTGATGAGAGAGAATCACTGCTCTTTTTTAACTGTTAGCACTGAAGTGGAAACAACATTTTGTTCTGTACTTCTTTGTCTCTATTAAATTGTCAGCCAGCCTGTGTGAAGTTTCATTGTAGGAGAATAAATTAGGGTTTACATTTGGCTTAAAACCTGTGGTACTGTAGGAAGGAGAACATAAATGATACATTTCTCTTTAGTTAGAACATAAGGACAATGGCATCATTTTTAGTTTCCATGGGGTTGTAAAATGTTTTGAGTATGGTTTCAGCAGTAGTGTTTTGTGAATGTATAATTAACAGGAGCTGAAATATTAGTTTTATTTATTTGGAAGCCTAGAGAACCTATGTAGCTATGTAACATATGGCCTTTTGGAAATTAAATACACTATAGGAAAAAATAATCTTGATATACACATTGGCATTAATATTGTTATATTTGGTCTCAAAGTGACTTTTATGAAAAGGACTTGGGAATTTGGATTTGAGGCATCTTTTCCTTAGACAAGTAGAAGCAATTTTAGCAATTATAAGTAATTACAAGAAAATCAAATATCACAATGTTAATTTTTACTCTAGATTTTGTCCCTTGTATCTGAATAGTTCTTTGATATCAGTAGGTCATGAACATTTTTTAAATCCAAGTATCTGCATAGTTGGTCACTCACTGTGGGTAAGGACTCATAACGCCATTAATGTTTAGTGGAAGAAGGGGTGTGACAGAAGGTGGTAAAGAGAAAATATGAGCATGTGAGATGGGTAATAGATTGGTTTGTCCGTCTGCAACATGATGTGCCTGATCTCAGTGTGACCACACATCACATCTGAGTGGTCAGAGAGGGTAGCATCCCCAGATGTTCCTGATCCCCCAGCAGGAATCATTGCATGGCATATGCAGCTGACCTGAACCCCAAATTGTTAAAATTTATCACCTAGCATGTTAAACTAACAGTTAATGGCTTTAATTCACTGTTACATTGAGCACTGCATATCGTGGTGTTCTGGGAGCTGCTGTGAGCTCATGTTGCTCTAGAACTGAAAACTCTGTGAAAGGAAAGAATTTGTACCTGCTTGAACCTCCATGTTACATGTACTGCCACAGCTCTTCTGAGATTCAGCCCATACCGTGCAGCTTCTAGATGTAGATACAGTGTATTGCCAATCTCACTACTCAAGCAGAGTCTTGAAGCTGCCTTGTGATGTAAGGTTCTGTAATAATTTCTCACTAATCAAATATGGAGGTGTGACATCAAAAGCTTGCTGTTCTTTTGATCCATCTTTTATTCTAAGTAGCTTTTTTTAGTATGTGTGTAGTTGAAGTGCAGTTTCTAAGTGAGCTGAGCTGTAGATATATCTACTCTGTTTCACCACCTCTGTTAAAGCAGGAATGCAGAGAATGAAAAACATGCAGCTACCACCTGCAGTATAAAAAGTGAGTGCTAAATGAGTTATTTAGCATCACATAGGATCATGGCAAAAGCACTGGTACAGGTACAGTCCTTTCCTTTGGAGTAGCATTGGGCTGCTTAAGTCACAGGCCAAGCTTTTTCTTTGTGCTGTATTCTGAGTTATTCTTAACATGCCTCTTTCAAAGCTCAGTCAAAGAATGTATTAAGGTGAATCTCCTTCAGTACATAACAAAGTTCACTGCTCTGTGTGTAGAAATCAATGAGGTTGTTGAAAGGAGCCATGCATGACATGTTAATTGCAGCAAATATTAAGAAAAGTGTTGCATTATGGTGGTGCAGGAGCTACCCAAGCTAGTAAACATCCATCAACTTTTCTGAATTCTTCATTGCTGTATTGCAATTTAGGCAATCTAGTAATTATTTTCTGTTTCTTAATGTAGATGTATTTCCTGTTGCAATTTTATGCATTTTCCTCTAGGACTGATGTCTGTTTCATTCTTTTAAATGAAATTAAAAGTCTGATTTTTATGTTGAGTGTGTTGGGAATTTTAACTGGCAGACCTCTGCTATTTTCTGCACCCTGTACTTACACGTGCTCCTGACAGCTGTGAAAGGAAGGTAGGAGTGTGGACAGGAGAAACCCACACTGTGCTCTACTCGTCGCATGATCAGTCAGTTTGTGATTTGGAGCGATACTGTAGAGCTTACCTACCCCAGACTGGCCAGTGGCTTCTTGGTCATGAGCCTTCATCCTCTGCAATTAATCTTTATGGCATGCTAGCTTCCAGCTAAGGCCGAGAAAAGTTTACGGAATATTTGCAATTAAAACTGTCATGTTAAATGTCTTGAGAATGTGACATCTCTAGTCAGCAATGTGGCTTTGCAAGATTTGTTCATCTAATACTTTTCTCCAGTTCTGCATTCATAATTTTTTAAGAAATAAGAAGTGAAGTTACTTTCTCTGAACAGAATTGTTTGTAAGGCTTAACATGCTGGTTTTACTTTGCTATGTGGATTTTAAATGAGTGGTAACACATAGTAGGTAGTCTTTTTTTCTAGTGTCTGCTACCTCATAAATCTGTTTTATGCTAAAGCTCAATTATTCTTTCATATCATCATAAAGAATGATGGGGAGGTAGACAAGTAGGGTTAGAAACACTTATTTTTATTTTCTGATTCTTTTCTTGAACAGTGGGTGGGTTTTTTTTAAAGCTCACATGCATATAACCACCTCTTGATCTATTTGAACTCTGAAGTATGTGTTCTAATGAAATACTACAACCCAAATTTGTTTTAATTGCATATCTTGTGGCACTGGCAAGATGAGAGCTCTGTGCCAAGCTGCGATGAAGTTTTATATTTTCAGTTAATTTTAGTCTCTCCATTTAAATGTGCAATACTGCATTTCTCTTGGCCAGAATTTGGATAGTTGGAATGGTTCCTATTGAACTGTGTATTCTTCCTTCTAAGAGTTGGCGGTGGTGAGAAGAGAGGGAGTAAGTGCTACTAATTTTTAAAAGCTCTGGTATTTTGAAAGTCGTGACCTTAGTAGTTTGCAATTGACTTTTAATAGACAAAACACAGCCATCTAAATATGATGCTTTTTATTAAAACAAGATCACTTTTCTAACTTGGTGTTTTGAGGCAACCCTCAATAGTGTTTGAATTGCCGTTTGAGATAAAAAGCAATAATGTATTTCATATTTCATTGCTTGCAGAGGAGGAAGAAGCTGTGCCTTAGGAATTTGACTTCATCCCCCAAAACATCTGATGCTTATCTTGCATGTGAATTTTTGTAAAAATTTTATGGATATATACATAAAATATATGTACTGTAGCTGTCAAATTCTGTGTTAAAAATGTGTGTCGTATGTGATTATTTTTTATTTATAAGCACATATATAAAAGTGCAAACAATGTTTTCATTTATTGCTTTTCAGGGGATATAATTTTTAATGCACACTATCCTGACCTGCCACCAGATTTTATCTTTGGAGAGGATGCTGAATTTTTGCCAGATCCTTCTGCCTTACATGTAAGTACTTTACTGTTTGAGAACCTTACACCTTGCAGAGAGACCTGGCTTTTTTAGAATAGCTTCAGCAACAGGAATTTTATAACAGTGCAAAATAAAAATTAAAAACACCTTTTATCTCACTGGTATTTTGAATGTAANGGGGGGAGTTTACAACATTTTAATCAAGACAGTGTTACATTTATAATAACTATTTAGTGTATCTGTAAAAATATGTGTATTTAATATCTGACCATGTTAAATGATCTGCCTCAGAAAAAACAGTTGATGAATTGTGTCTTTAAAAAGCATTTATTTCTACAATAAAGTAGCATAATTTGGTGTAGCGATGTTGATTTGTGTTTTCTGTTGAGGAAGGATAGAACTAGGTAGTATGTTACAGGAACAATTTTATCAAAGAAAGCTATCTGCTCATGTGTGTTAGTGTTATCTAGGCAAAGAAATGCCCTTCTAAAAGGTGGGAGGGACCAAAATTATTACAGTCTTTTGTACAATCTTATTACTATGGAAGAACACCACAACCTGAAACCAAGCATTTTGTGCACTGGTCACAATTAGCCTCAAATAGTAAAGCCTTGTTTGAAGAAGCTAACAGTGCTTATGCTTTTAGAATATTTCTCCCTCTCAAAACTTACTAGTAGTTACTAAAGAGACTCTTGGCAGAGCCCTCACCTGCATCTCCTCTTGTGCTTCATGAGCACATCTCCAAAGCTCCCCAAAGGAGGTCAGTGGCTGTCGTGCTGTGGTACGGGTGTCATGCTGGAGATTGAACATGTCCTTGATGTGTGACATAACAAGTGTTCTTTTTTGGTTTTACCTTTCACTGCATAGTAATTCAGAAGAATTGGTTTTAATAATTATTTTTGGCATCCCTAATAGAATTTTTAAAAGGTGAATGTCATACTTGTTTTCTTCTCCTAATCCCTTTGCTGCTAAGCTCAAAAACTCCTTTGGGAAGGAGGCATGGTGCTGATGAACAGCTATTTCGTTAGGCTAGTTTATAGAAAAGGTTTTACTTTCTATGGCAATTCTAGAATTGTTCTCACACTCCTTTGCTTCCTGGTTCTATTTTCCTCTTTTTCTCATTTGTTTCACAATCTTACAACCTCCTGAGAAGTGTTCATATTAGCAGCTACTTTTTGTAGTTGATATTAAGAAGAGAAGCACCTTTTAATGTACTGGAAAACAGAAATTAGTAACAAATTGCAAATGAGATATAAAATACAGATGATTTGGGACATCTTGCAGAAATGCTGTTCAGTTGGAGAAGCTTGCTGAGGGTGGTGTGGTGCCATATTTCTGAGGAGGAAAGCAGACACTAGCAGTAGTGATCTACAGGAAAACTTGCAGGGATAAAAACATCCTTATTTTACTTTCTTTCTTTCTTACATTGCTCATTTATGATACTTCTTTTAGGAGTGTTGCTTTTCTTCTGCCTAAGCACAGAACAAACTTCCTGTTTTCTTTGTTGGAAAATGACTTGGAAGAGCCATTTGCTTCTTGATACATAATGAGATATTAACCAGCCTATTTCAGTTTAATTAGAACAAACCAAGGAAGAAATCTGCATGCCAGCATTTTTCCTTTGGTCGTTGTGCCTTGCTGAAGCATTCACTATGTAAATGTAACCTTTTTTGATAAGGTTCTTGGTCATTCTCCTGCAGTTTGTCCTGATGGTATTGGAGCGTGTTAGTCCCACCTTGCAGCTGTGGTCTACATAGTGTACTTTTGCTTTTGCATTCGCTGTTTAATGTTCCAAATGGTTTGTAGAGTTTCTCTTCAGAATGTTGCATTAACAATAACTTGCTTATTATGCTAAGTCTTTGAATAGTTCTCTTTTTTCCACAAATGTGAGAGCTGTTAAATGAAGATAATTTTAATTGAATTCTAAGATATTAGCAGAATTCTTAAATGTGTTAACATAGCTGTCTGCTGAGTAGAAGTAAAATACAGATTAGCACATTGACCGTAATTTAATGCTCTGAGCAATCTTCAAATACTTCTGATGCAACAGTTCCTGGCAATCAAGAGAGAATCTACCATGCACAAAAGCATGTAGATGTTATTCAATGAGGAACACAGTCTCTAAGTAAGTAATATGTGCCATCAGATCTGTGGGAATTCTGACATTGAGCCTGCATGCACTGTTCTCATCTGTCTGAGTGTCTTGTTTTCCAAGAAGCCATCATGTTGTTAGATGGATTGAGTCAGGCATTCTGCTTAGCTTGAAAGGAGAACCAGGTACTCCAGATTCCTCAAGTTTGTGTGGCTCTATTGGAGGCTGTCAGTAGGCTTCCCTGAAGATGTTTGAATGGCTGTGTTGCAGATTGCTTCAGTCACTCTTCGGTTTCCATGGCCATGGGCAGACCTTTGAGTTAGGTTTTCATCTGAGCACGGTAACAGGTGTTCAGTTAAGCAGCTGTTAGCCAGACAGCTAAAGCAAGATTCCAGAAGTACTGCATTTTAAAAAGTAAATGCTGTGGATGAATAGTTAGTGTGTTTTTTTGTCTTTCCCCAGAGAATTCCTAAATGATTAGGCCAGTATTTCAGCAGTAGGGTGATATGTTGAGCACTCTTGTTTTATAAGCAGAGCTAATGCTTTCTTGAATTGCAGAATCAAGTTGAAAATGCTCATTGAAACTCAGCTTTGCTTTTGTGTCTTGTACAAACGTTAAAGTTACTTGGGTTTGAAACTCAGCTTGAGTCTCAAGTTCAGCACTGTAAAATATGTGCTTTGTTACATGTCTTACCAGTGGTAGTTGCTCTGCTGGTCGCAGGGTCTGATTGTGTGCATGCTGATCTTGTAGGATGATGTAGGCACTGCGGAGTAGTTCAGCACTGGGGCAAGTGGTCCTTTTGGTTTGTCATACAGTTTTAATTACAGAGGGCTAAATTCTTTGAGTTGGTGATGCTGTTCATACTCAAAGCATTATTAAAAATAAACTTTTTTATTTTTTTATTGTCATTGAGAATGTTTTCCTATCAAATGCATTTGATACTTGTATGTATAGTATGCATAAATAAAACCAGCTTTTCAGAATGTAAATAGAAAACTTCTTCCCTGCTCTAGTGTTTATTAATTTTGGATGACAAGTATTAGAAATGTGTTTTAAAAACAACCTATGATTCACTCCATTCTGATTAAAAATTCAGTTGGCACACAACAAGATTAGTGATTGTGTACGGATGAGATTAATTTGGAGCTCATTACAATGACGCCAGTTTGAGTAACAAGAATTGTTTGTTATGTTAGCCTAGTTGATTGTTAATGTGAGCCAGTTAATAACTGAAGTGCTTACTCAAAACGTTAACCCCATTTTTCCAATGATTTTGAAGTATCTTCTGTTTGGCAAAGAAGATACAATAGAAGTATATGCAGGGTAACTGTCAGTTCAAGGATTTGGGTATCTTAGTGATCTACTTCAGGTCTCCAACTGCTCTCCCCGGAATTATTCTGCCCACCCATTGCTATCAATAAGGCTTCATTAGCCTTAGTGGGAATGGAGACATGTGGGAATGAATGCACATGAGCATTTCCTGAAGCCTACTAAGTGTTGGATATGTCCTTGTGGGCTAGTATATAGCGTATTCCTTGTGGGAATACTTAGTGCTGCATTTACATCAGAGGAAGATATTGTCATCACATATTTTCAGAGATTGGGCCACTGCCGTTCGCATACCAGTACCTAGCATTGGGAGAATTGTTTTCTCTTGTGTAATTGTTAATACTGAGTACAGATTCCAGTCACTGTGGAGTTAATTCAGCTCATTGTGCTACTCAAGTGTACTGGCTGTCACACTCTATATCTTGTGTAGACCAATGTTTGTTTTTAAGTTCTTGTATTTGTGCTTATTAGACTCATTTGGCTATATGATGACTGTCATGAATTTTTTCTGTGTCTACATTCAAAGTCTTAATCATTATTTTGGTTGGTTGCTGAGTTAGCTTTCAATGGGTAGTGAAGAGATCCCTTAAATATCCCCCTCTTCTATTAATTGTGCTTTATTTGCTCAGGTGCATGAGACAGATGTTTAACAGTGTCAGTTGTTCCCCTGGTCACAGTAACTACAAAAAGGCCCAAACACCCTTTATATTAACTAATGCCATTTGAACTATTTTATTCTAAGAAGTCTGACAGTTGTATTGTTAGCAGAGATTCAGATGTTCTGTGTTCTAGTATGAGAGCCCCCCATAAGGGCAATGAGCTCGATGGTTTTTGGAGTATGATTTTGAAATATAAAGACACAGCAGTGTGTTCTCCTTGTCTGGGAAATGAATGGGTAAGTTCAACCTATTTAAGTGTTGCTATCTGTTCTGTGTTCTCTATTTCAAATGGCAGCAGAAGATTTCATTCTTGGACCCTTAACCTGCTGCTCTTGTACTGAAAGTCTTAAATTGCTTTGGCTTCAGTTGAACTTAGGGACTTTACGTGAAACAGATTGCAGAATTGGATCCTTCAATTTATTAGAAGATTTTTTCATTATTTTGAACTACTTTATATTCCCATTTATTGTGTTTGCTTTTCAGTCATGTCTTGACTTTATATGTCAAGATGTGTTTTGATTATTTACTTTAGTCCTGTTCCATTCTATTGATCCTACCTATTTTTATATATGGGGCATGTAGGTATGTGTGCGCATGTATATATGCATGTAGTCAGTGCAGCCTTGCTGTGATTTGTCTGGTATTGATAGGCAGTAGGGGAAAAAAGTCACATTTTATACCATCAGAGAAGTAATTTAATTCAGGAATTTTCTCTAGGACCTTTTGACTGGTATTGTTGGCACTTAACCGTATTCATTTTTGTCCCTGTTTTCAAACAATAGACACATGCCAGTGCAACATTCCTTTTAAAGCCAAATCTGAAAGAATGTAATTTTGATTGTGTTTTGATCTGGTTTTGGTGTCTGTGCTCCACACAGTTCCTCAGGGATTCACAAAATCACGGAATGGTTAGCGTTGGAAGGGCCCTCTGGAGATGATCTAGTTCAACCCCCCTGCCAAGCTGAATAAGTACTGGGTTTAAACTGAGAACTCCCCCAAAAAGGAATCTGGCTGGGAACCCTCTCCTGGTGTAGCCTGGCCAGCTTGACTGCAGCCTGTGTGAGGCCCGCCTTCAGGAGGTCCTTCTGAGAAATCACACGATGCTGAGAGCAAGTGTTAGGATTGTCTGTGTAGACAGGTGGTAAAGATGGTGGCTTATACAGTTTAGCAGAAAGAATTCAAGGGAATGACAGAAAAAATGGTTTTCCTGTCATCTTTCCATCTTTGAGTCCTTCAAGACCTTTCTACACTGGGAAATTACCACTTTTTCTACTTGTTTTAGTCTTCCTAATTTCTCTTGCAGCCTTTCGTTTTTGTCCTTTTTGTCCAGAATTGTTAACATTTATAGGGCTGAGAGAGGGTTAGCTGCCTTGTATTACTTTGTCATTTCCTATTCGTGTAAAATCATAGCATATATTTACCTCACTTACTTTTTGCAAACCAGCATTTCCTAACACAGTTTATGAAACGTGGCTTTCTATCTTGAAGCGTAAGAAGAAGGGAATATGCTGGGATTACAAGTTCCGCGTTACTTTTGGCTGGACTTTTCACCTAGTGAATCCAGAAGTTTAAAAAAACCAAACAAACTACAGTTTGATACTACTTCTTTAATTTTGAAGGAAGAAAATACCTGTTAAACCAGGTAGTTTCGCCTTTCTTGTTTAAATCTTGCTAATGTAGAAGGCAAAATTAATTCTGTTAGTTCTGTAAAGGGCTTCAGGGGGAAACATTCTTTTTTTGGCACAAGCTTCTCTGATAATGCAATTTCTCCCTAGAATATGAAAAATCTAGAATATTAGCTTTTAAAATACAGTGTTTCAGTCCAGTAAAGACTAGTTTTTGAAGAACATTAAAAAGGTGCATGGACATTTGACTGAAGGATGACAAAGTGGGAGCAACTTAGTTTTTCTGCTATGCTAACTAAAGTGCATGTGATGAAGGACTTAATCATTGTGCACTACTGAAATAGGGGGAGAAGACATTTTATGGTTTTCCATTCATAACATAGTATTAGGAAAAAATAAAGATAATTTTCATTTGTAATGAATTTGACCGTATTTTTCATGGTCATAGATTTAGATGGTCTAGAAGTTTGGAAAATAACAGGATGCTTAAATCTTAATGTAAAATGCTGGAAAAGATGTTTAGGCTTGCATGTCTTTCCTTTGCAGGAAATACAGTCCTTGCTAGCGGTAAGGGTGGTATAATGAATTTCAACATATCATTCACTTTCAAGTCATAGGTCATACCAAAAATATAAAGTTGGATATCCCAAGGCAGACATATGAAAGCAGAATGTTGTTATGTGGAGGTCTGGGATTGCAATGATATGTGTTGGCATTTATAATGCTTTAATGTAAACCAGCAAATTGGTAATGTACTTCTGACTATTTTTCGCTTCAGTTTATTAATAAGTAATCATACTTTACTTGAGCAATGTTTTGTTAAAAATGGTGAAAATAGTGTTATTAGAGAAACTAGCAGAAAATGAAAGGATTCTGGCCATTCTGTGTGCCGTTACAATCACAATACACTCCACTTCCTTACAAGAGCTCTAGAAACAGTAAGAAATGGCATGTCTTGAAGGCAACAGCTTGTTAGCTTTCTAGAAACACATTTACAAGGGGCTTGGGTCTCAGGGGGGGAAGGAGTGAGAGAAAAGACTGACTCTAGGACAATCTTCCTGAATTGAGAATATATTTAAATTCTGTGTAGTATGCCCACTGAATTCATGTTGATGTGCTGTTATAATTTATTTTTCTGTAGAGGAAGTTGGTCATTGTTTATGAATATGCAAGCAGAAAAAGCTTTTAAATTAACTGGTTACAGAAGGTCAGTTAGAAATGGTCATTCTGTCTAATAATGCAGTTTGTATTTGATTTAATTCAGGACTGTGAATTCTGTTATAATTTATAATTGTAATTTCCTCCAATGAAATTAGTAAGTTTGGTACCCTGAAGGTTCTTTCCTTAAAAAGGTATTGTTGGGGCAAAGAAATAAATATCTTTGCACTCAGGGTGATTTTCAAAAGACCTATTCATTTCCCCAAATGGAGGAGGGCTGAAGATATATTTTCTTACCTTTTCACTGGTCTAAGTTTCAGCCTATATTTGTTTCAAAACCTGTCTTTGTTTTACTCATTCTTTACATTCTTTTACATCTTTTTTCCTTTCTGTCTTCTATTTCAGTTCCTCAGGCATATCTGCTCTTTTTTAGAGATAACTTCAGAAATATAATTCGAATTTAGTTAGCATCTTGAGTCTTTTGTTTGCAGTATAAGTGTTCATACAGTTTTACCTGAACTCTGCCATATGCCCATCTTCCCAGAGATGCAGCTTTTACTTTCATAAAGGAACTAAATACGTGCTCTCATGCTGCTTTTGTGAGAAGAGATAACTAATTTGCAGTAATTTGTCTGGTATGGTAGAGAAATAATTTTGATTTCCAATATCTTATTATTTGCACAGTGGTATTTTGTAAATGTTTTCTTTAGGGACTGTATTTTCAAGTTCTTACAAATCTCTCTTGTAGTACAGATGTGAAAATAAAGATGGCAATACTGCTCTCACGACAGTAAGATCCACCGTGTTATTCACTGATTTTAATTTGTGGGATTTTGGAAGGGGAAAAGTGGTTAGAAGAAACAGTTCTGCATGTGCCACCCAACGATAAATTCTCAAGGGATGTTAGTGGATGCTGTCCAAAACATTAGCTGTGAAGGTTCTGCCTTTTTGCTGTAGCTAAAATTACTTGTGTTGACAGGAAAGGAAAAACCACAAGAGCTGATAAGAGTGAAAGACTTTCTATTTGAAAGGGACTCTTAAGGTAAAGCATTTACAGTGGTCTGTTCCCTGGTCCACTGAGGGTCTGAGGAGTTGAGGCCTGTTCACACAGCCATCAAGGCACGGTGAGTGAGTCTTTAGGTAAAAAGATGCGTGTGTCTATGTCTTGTGGGGGAATTAATCTTGTCTTCATGCTTAGTTCCTTTTACTTGCCATGTCTAGTTAAATATGTGTGCCTCTGGTAACCAACTCCCAGGGGGAAAAGGTGCAGTGTACTCATGTGAATTAATTAATGATTAAAGCAATGGATTCACTAACCCAAAATTTAATGCGTTCTGAGGGAATTAAGAAATTCACTCTTGGATCAGGTAAAGGTATCATCTGCTTTCTGGGAGAGGTGTGCTGAGAGGTCTGGAAAGAAACAAAACTTGCTCTAATCCCTTAGCAAACTAGGACAAGAAATGCTTATGCGTGCCAAGTCTTTAGGAGATTAATTAGATAGGCAGTTGTAGCTTTTAAGGGTCTGATTATCTTCTAAGAGAGCTCTGTGGGAGAAACAGGAACACTTTTTCAGGAAGAATGCACTACTTAAAATTGTTCTCCTGGGCTCAGCTTCACAGATTCTGCACATCCTGGGCACCCTTACCAAGATCAGGTGTCTCTTAACTGCTCCTACAGCAGGGAATAAAAAAAAAATTAACAGTAACCTTTGGAGGTTAAGTTTACTCCTTTTTGGGTGAACGGTACTTGAGAGGCAGCGTTCCATTTATTCCAGGTGAACGCAGAAGAGAGTTCTCCATGTGTCAGATTTGCTGGGATCTGTTATAGAGTTGCTTTGGGTATTGGATCATTTATCAAGAGTCACACTGTGTAGCCAGTGGAAGAAAAAGGGAAGATAATTTCATGCAAGATATAAGATGCTTTTCTAAAACCAGAGTTAATTTCTTATTATACTTTTTTTCTGCTAATTCAAGGCCTTCTGGTATTTGGGACTTCAACAAAGTGTTTATAAGGTATTCTAATTTCTGTATCCAGTTTCCATGGCCTCTTGCAAAAAAAAAAAAAAAAATTGAAATAAATACTGACAATCCCAAGCTTTGCTTTATGCAAACGTTTTTATCTGGTATACACAGTAGTAGAGCACACAAGGTCTGTATGGGTTGTATTTGCAGTGACAAAAGTGCTCCAGAGTTGAACTGTTTTTATGAAGTGTTAAGTTTTGATGTTTGCTTGGGCCCAGAAATGATCATTTCAAGAAGATCACTCCAGAAAGTTGTTCCAGTGGTGCTTTGGGGGAGAGGGATATGAAGAACCTGTGAAAATAAGATGACAAGTAGATGGCATGTAGGTTTACAGTGATTGATTTGAAGCTGCAGCCTGTAGGATGTTTAAGTGCTGGCTGCTAAGAAACTGAAGCCTTTGAAGTTGTTATAACACTCCAGCCCTGCAAATACTGTGAAAAATATCTGTTGATAGAAAGATGTGAGCATATGGTAGATAATTATCCTGTGCCTTTTTCTGTGAGCAATTTCCCTGTGGTGGCCTATGAAGAGTATGGCAAAGCAGGGACTGAAACCAGATATGCTAGTTTCTAGGCTAATGCTGTAACCACTGGACCAATATCTCCTCTGCATTTGTGTGGAGGATAAGTGCTAATATCACACTGTGATCTTTCTCATTTCACGTGAAAACTTATATTGGTACTGATTTTAAGCCACTGTAGGATGCAAGTTGTGTGCATGTGGTTTGCAGAGATATAAACAAAATGCAAATCTGTACTTAACATTATTCTTTATGATAATTCTGGATGAAAGATGCTACAGAAATGCATTACCACTGTTATGGGCTTGGGAGATTTTGTTTACTGACATTTTCTCATGAAAGTTAATTTCTTGCTTAGAAATATAAAAGTACACTAACTTAAAATAAGATCTTGCTGTTATTTCCTGTAGTATAGCCAGGAAAAACAGTTACAATCTGTCTTCGTTAAAATCACATTCCTGGAAGATATTCTGGCAACCTGGGTATTTAAACACATTTCAAAGAAAAACAACTTCAAATCAATTAGAAATTGTTACCGTATTTCCTTTCTGATAGTGTAGAATTATAGTTTGCTGCAGACATTGCCTGGAGTTATGAAATAAGCAATAACCTGTGAAGAAGTCTATGAATTAGCAGCTTTATGGAATATGAGGCCCATTGTATTGTGAAAAAGATGGGGAATAGGTAATCACAGACACTGAGTGGTTTGCATAGGTTCTTGATTAGCTTTTTTAGAAGGATAAAGGAATGACTACAAAGCACAAAATGTTCCAGAACAAAATTTAAATATGGTTTCTTTGCCAAAAGTTAAATAGTATGGCAACTTTGGAAAGCTAAACTCTGCATGTCTTTGCTAATAGGCCTGAGAAGTTGCTTTGTTGGGGGTTTTTCAGTTGCCTCACCTGTAAGATATCACTAGAACTGATACTGTCAGGCTGCAAATTTTCCTTGTCTCTTTTGGAAATCCAGTTGGTGTCATTGCTACTCATTTAAATGAGTTACTGTTGAAATGGCTCAAATTGCACTCTGTGGGTGGCCTTATAACAGCTCTACTCTGCCTTTTATACCGACTTCAAGTGAATTCATTTTCTCAGCTCTTTGGTCATGTCTGATTGTCGAAAAGCCTTTCCCTATCAAACTGTTCACGTACTATGCAGCCAACTTCTGTCAGCAGACAGAATCAGGAGCCAGGGAATTCACAAATTGAATTTGCAGCCCGACAAAATCTCTGGGGTTATACTTCTTAGTGAAAATTAATGCTCCTTGGTGAGATTGTTTAATTTAATATCTGGCAGATCATCAGAACAGATCTCCTGAATCTCTTGTATTTCTCCAGTGTAGACACAGTTTGATGGATGCCTATGGTCTATTCATCTCTGTATAATAATTAAATACTATTTTTCCATTCCTATTGCCACACAACATAAGCTAGACGGCAAACTTAATGAGTGTTCATGCTGTTGGTTAATCACTTTAAGGTCTAGATAACTGTTTTCTTAAAGACCTTGTCCTGAAACTTTGTCCTATAATGAAAAAAGTCAGCCAGGAAAACTTCTGCCACAAAAGAATGCTTAACTTCTGTATGTTGAATGGCTTACTTATGGATAGGTAAATAGTTATTGGCCATCTTCTATATGACAGTAGCTACAACTGTGTGTGCAGTGATGCTTCTGGAGTCTGGTCTCTATCATATGGAAGTTCTCATTCCATTACTTTTTCTGCAGGCCATTTTGAATTCATTCCTGTAGATCATTTTTCATTCATTCCCTAACTGGAAAAATGGGAATTACCCAGTCATTACAGATGACATTACAAGGCTTTTGTGTCCACAAGAATATATAGTCATCTTTGGATGCTACTAAACCTGATACTAAAATATACTTCTTAAGATGAGGCTACAATTGATATTTTTAGATAATGAAAGTTACACAAGTAGCAGTGTGGAAAAGCCATTAAAAAATGCTGAAATTAAAAACTAAAAGGTTGAAATTAAGGTCTGATACATGAAGTTGCTCTTAGTGGAGATCATGGAGAGACATGCAAGCAATGTTACATTTGACAAAACAAAGAGAATTGTGTAATTGAGCCTCCATCTGTGTGCTTAGAAATGACAGTTAAGTTCTTCAATGATATGCTGAAAACATGATAACGTTAAAGATGGTCCTAACCCATCTGAGTTGTGCATGTAGGCCTTCATGTGAGATGAGCATGAATGCAGAATTAGTTGCAGATGCAGTTTGGGTTAATTCATGCTTGTATGTGTTGTACAGTGGGCCACTTTCAGTCTGACTGGATAACTATTGAAACTTAGTTTGCACAGCAGAGTTCATTTAAAGATACCTATTGGCAAGCAAGGCAAGGGATTGTATCCAAGTCTGGATTTCTTTCTTTTAAATGCATTAATGATTGTTCTGTTAAATTTTATTAACTCTCTGGAAAGTCTGCAAAAATCTCATTTCAAATTAGACAGGATTTATTGAGTGAAATATGTAACTTAGTCTGCCGATACCCCAGACACTATGCTTATTTTTTTATCTATAAAATTCATTTTATTCACCATTTTCTAACAAATTCAGATAAAAAACTCTCTTTTCAGCATGCATGTGATTTTGGTAAAACCATAATGTATAGATTTGTGAGCAAGGCAATAGATTTTGATAAAAGCCACGGAAAGCAACAAGTCTTTTTCTATATACATAATTGCTTTTTATTTCTGTGTTTGGGTTTTTCATACCTTTTTGGCTTCAGTGATCTGTCTGTGTTCTTATTTCCAGGGGTTAAGTTGTAACAACTAAACCTCATAATCTTGAAGTTGCATTAGATTTTAATACTTATACAAGATCTGAGTTTTATAGCAGAACTTGAAACACAAACACCAGAAGCTCAGTCTGTTCTTCTAATATTTTAAATCTTCTTAAATACAGTCTCTTAAAAAGCTGGATTGGCTAGGACAGGAATACAACCTTCAGACAAGCAATCAGAAAATGAAGCACACAGGTTACTACTCTTTTTGCTCCAAGTTTAAGATTTTGCTGATTTCCAAAGTCTAATAGTGAATACAATACTGCATTGCTATATAAAATCTTATTTAGAAGGTCCTTTAAAGAAGAATGTCAGCTTACTGTTGCAGGGATGCTACTCTCATCAACTGAAGTGACGAAGTGTGTGTTCTCAAAAGAATCTCTACAACGCTGAAATTGTAGCAATACAGACACTCTAAAGGGGATAAACTTGACAAATCAAATTCCACCTTAGATTTCAACAGTGTATTTTACAGTTAGTTGCTTACTTTATCTTTGATTTCAAAATTAGAAGGAAACAGCAACTTAGCAAAGAAGGTGCTATTTGAAACTGAGAACAATATAGCACCTATTTTGATATCCTGTTGAAACTGGATTACAGTAAAGTTGTTTAAAAGTATTTTCAGGTGAATGAACCTAGTGCTTAGGGCAAATAAGTTACACTAAGATATGTAAAAAGAAATTTCAGAGGTAAACATGGCATTTTGTTCAGTAGTGTTTGTGTTCAAATTTATGAGTTTAGATCTTCTGAAAAGAACAGCCTTTCTGCAAAGTTAACAAAATGGATGAAATTAAAATAACAAGCACTACAATGATATAATTCTAAAGCTAAAAATGGTTTATATAATCAGAACTTGTCTTTCAGAAAATTTATGTAGCCCTTGTATATTTATTCTTTCATCAGTGAGAATCCATTATAATTAATGTATATCCTGGATGGGTAGTTGAATTGTTTTTCAGGTGATTTGTTTTTATAACCAGTTCATACTTTGAAACTTGAGTTATTGAATGAAAGGTGTTTAGTAAGGATCCTACAGTCAAATAATTCATTTTAATTCCTGTGGCTTTAAGGCAGTACAGAATAAACTCTGTTTTGGTGCGATGTTCTTGAATTCTTTGAAAAGAGCACTACTTTAGCTCTGTGCCGCATAAATGACAATGGATTTCCTCTTGCTCTTTTTTTGTTCTGTAGTGTAACGGTATTTAAAAACAAAAGGTTCAGTTGCATTTAGGTCAGTTATTAAAATACTGTTGGTCATTTCCGTTGACAGAACATTTCTATTGTGTTATACCAATGTCATTAGGAGGAAAGGTTATTCCCACTTGTCTGGCTGATATCAATACATACTGGCATATTACATCCTCTGGCTTTCTGGAAATGCTTTATTTGAGCAGCAGCTTGGGAACAGGAAATTTAAGGTTATATGCAATCTGGTTTCAGACTGCATGATAGAAAATGTGTTTCCTAGAAGATGTTGTCTACCTGACAGATTTTTCTCTAGTATTTTGTAGAATTGGATAAGCTTAAATGGGTTCAAGTTGCAAACAAATTTTTACCAGCTGTCGGTGGCAGACAAGGTAGAACAAGGCTTTCAGCCACTCTGTAGTACTTGAGGAATTTACATGAAAGACATTAGTATATCACCAATTCACCAATTCCTCTGGAATGTAGTTTACCTTTTAAGATACTGCAATGGTGATATTCCCATTTTATTGGTGTTCCTACTTGTCTAGAAAGGGGAGAAAACAGAGTACTTTTATGTTAAGCCGTGGTCAAATGTGAAGTCTGTGACACTGGTAGCTGCTAAAGGCAGAGGTTGAACAATAGCATTTTAGCAATGCTGAGCAGCCCTTTGTACCACAATTGCAGTGAGCAGGAGTACAGTTCAATCCTGTAGTTGTTCATGCATGTAGAACACTGCAATACGTACTTCACATTGCTTTCACTGACAAGTAAGACTGCTGTGTTTTAAGTGATGATGCTGAAAATGAGAAATTCATTTTGGTAACATCTTAATATATATTACTTCAGTGGGAAAAAAAATTAAGTTGTGGAAAGTGTTTGAAATATTAAGCTATCATATACATATACTGAAGTCTGTATAAAACTATTCTATAGGGACATATCTAAAATCATCAGAAGAAATAAAAATTGCAACCCTTTTTAAAAGAAATAGTCAGCATAGTCAGAGATTTGTCTACAAGTAAATTTCATTGTAGAGCTGAAGCATAGTTACTGGTGAGTAACTGATTAAGCTTTCTGTCTACCGTTCCGGAGTATCAGAAGATGAAATTTGTACACAAACTCATTCATTGCTTTTCAGGCCAGAAAAGGTGAGATGTGGAGTCTCACCTTGCTAAGATCCTGTTTCAGTTTGAGCTTTTTGTAAATGTCCTCATAAAACTTAAAATAGCTGAGGTTGGAAGGAGCCTTTAGACAGAGATCATTAGCGCAGCTGCCCTGCCTGGGCAGGATCAGATAGATCAGGCTGTCCAGGTCCTTGTCCAGTCAGCTTTTGAATATCTCTCAGGACAAAAACTCAACAACTCCGTGCAACCTGTTCATTTGTAGTTATTATTTGTATTTATTACTTTTGGTAATAGCTTTTGGTTACACAAAATATGTTTGTTTATGAAACGTCTGCAACTTACAGGCCGGAAGTAACAGGCCATCTAACTACATTGAGTAAAAAAAATGGGTAAAAAATTTTAAGAAGCTACTATATTATGTCTTCACTTAGTTGTAAAATGCAGACATCTTTGCCAGTTCTGAGTTTCTTAATATTAACTGTACAATTCATGCAATTTAAAATTCTGTTGCAGCTAGTTTATTGTCAAATGTCTGTGTGACATACTGCCTTCTAGAACCTAAATGGGCCTTCAAGAGAGCTGGAAAGGGACTTTCTACAAGAGCATGGAGTGGTGGGAGAAAGGGTAATGGCTTTAAATTGAAATAGGGTAAGTTAAAATTAGATATGAGAAAGAAATTATTTACTGTGAGGGTGATGAGGCACTGGAACAGGTTGCACAGAGAAGTTGTGGATGCCCCATCCTTGGGAGTGTCGAAGGCCAGGCTGGAAGGTGCTTTGAGCATGCTGGTCTTTGTTCACCTCCCCTGAACTACATGATCTTTAAGCTCCCTACCTACCCAAAACATTCCATGATTGTATGAAATACAGATTAATTTTGCTTATTCTCAAAGCTCACCAAAAGCCACATGACTGTGTTAACATGCTCTGAGGTTGTATCAAGAAAACATCTTGAACATCCAAGTGCAAAGCATATGAGCACTTAAATACTTTCAGTCAGTGCTATCTCATGTCCTAACAGCATGGATTACAGGGTGAGTCCTTATTTGCCTTTCACAAATTCATTTCATTTCATTTTTGTCAACTAGATGTAGGCATATAACATTGGTCACATTAGGTATGGTTTGTAACACCAAATACTTCCTGAATAAAACTTACTGTGCACAGAAGACTGATCTAAGGCAATTATAGGAGTGATAACATTGCTACTGTGCTACTGACACAAGTTATCTTAATTGTATTATCATTTTTATTTTTGTTAGCTGTATTTGTTGAAATATGGTGAACCTGTAATAAAAATTTCTGCCAGGCACATTAAAGACTCTTCTGTGTATGGATGACATTTGTATTAAGGGGATGAGTCAAGGTAATTCTAGTGAAGAGACAGTTAAGGTGAAATAAATCACAAGATCAAGGCAAGAGAAGAGAACCCGTTTGCTCTACCACTGTGAATGTAGCCTCTATTTGAGATAATGGAGCAGAGCACTTTCTGTAGTTGGTGTTAATTTGCCACATTCACTTGGTTGACTGCTTTTTGAATCAGTTACTGTGCGAAGTTGTACTTACCTAATCTGTATGTGTTGCATATCAGTTTTAATTTAATTCAAACTTTTCAAAGTTCTCAGATGCAACAGTATAATTTTAGGAAAGAATAGAATGGTAATTTGGGCATATATCAGCCTGGTAGTAGCCCTGTTATCAGTTTTATGGTAGATCTCCTATTTGACATTAAGCCTCTGCTGTTTCACCTAGTTTTCTTCCAAAACATGGTAAAACCTTTTCATTTTAATATTACGGTTTAGCTTTGCCATAAAAGTTTCACATGCACATGTGCCTCTGGTATCAGTATGGAAGGACCATTGCTTGTCTTTTATTGCTGTAAACAATTTTGGTCTTTGTTCTTTTCTAATCAACAGAATTTAGCTTCCTGGAATCCTTCAAACCCTGAATGCCTCCTGCTTGTTGTGAAAGAGCTTGTGCAGCAGTATCACCAATTTCAGTGCAGCCGATTACGGGAGAGCTCTCGTCTCATGTTTGAGTATCAGACTTTACTTGAAGAGCCCCAGTATGGAGAGAACATGGAAATCTATGCTGGCAAAAAAAACAACTGGGTAAGCTCTTATTTCACCAAAAATGCTTTTGACAAATGCAGCTCTTGCTTAAGAAAACTTAAGTTCTTACTATGGATCTCCATTCTTTCTGTTTCCAATGGAGAAAACTCCTATTTGACTCTAGTTCATTTTCTATACTCCCTGTTTTGTATGTTGCTGTATTCCATTACTTTGGTTGAACCAGATTTCCAGGTGATAATTGGTTTTGAACCTGGTGTTCATCTGGTTTATAGGTGAAAACTTTGAAACTGTTGAAAAGTCTGTGCCAGCCTGCCAGTAGGATGTATTAGGGTGTGTTTCCGCATTATGATTGAGTTGATTTAATTGGTAGCTGCAGCTGCCAGTGTCTCTCTTGTGCTTGTCTGAGATGAGATGAGTTGTTGCAGGAACCTAAACTGGAGAGGAAAAACTAATCCAACTAATTTTCTGCAAGGCGAGGCAAGATGGGCTAGAGCAGTGACTTTGTAGGGGCCATGCTTTCGTATGACCATCAGAACATTAAACTGACTAATCTGTTTCCTGAAGTTATATCTCATATTCCCACATGGGAAATGTGCCATGTTGTATAGAAACATTCTGTATATACCATGTCTAAGATGTGGCCACTGGCAATGCAGGCATTTTGGTTAGTGTGTGAATTGATTTTATTTTTTTTTTATCGATCTCTGCCACAGAGTAAGCTTTGCAAAACTCAGGGTTTTTTCTGCTGATAATATATTTCTCACGGGAAGTTTGGAGTAAAATATGTCAAGAAATATCTAATGGTGTTTACGATGAACTTGTTTCCCTCTTGCTTTCAGAAACAGAATACTCTTAAGATAAACTGGCCTTCAGAAGCAGTATCTTCTGAAATTGGTGCAGTCTGAAAACTGATAAAAATTCAGCACCCCTGTTATCAAGGCCTAGCATTCAACTTTATGTCATTTCAATCATCCTTAAGTTACAGGTGATGCAGCGATGTCTACTTTACAACTCACACTACTTTTATTTATCTGGTTTGCTTTTCTCAGACAAGTCATCTAGGCTTTTTTTATTTGAACCCAGGTTTAATTTTCTTCATTAAGAAATTCAGACTTTTTTTTTATAGATCAGAATATTTGATTGAAATGAACTTATTCACAGATGCTATTCTCCACAGCTTGCATCACAAACAATTTACTAATCTCTGAATTTCATCAGACTGATTTATTGAAGTGCAGAAGGCTTTTTGAACTGAGCTGAGTTTTAATCATAGTTTTTGCCACTTGCAAAAATTCTACTCAAGACTGTAGAAAACTAGGGGTTTTCTTCTTTTTTCAGAGGACAGACATAGCTACTCAAACCTTTCGAGTCTTTTCTCAGTCTTTGGTGACTAAATAACAAATTTTCTTCTCTTTAATTTTAAATGCTCTCTTAATTAAAAATATTCCAATAAAATAAATCTTAAACACATTTTGAGTCTAATAATTTCCATCATTCCAGAGCTATTTTAGCTTTTTCCTTAGTGTATGCTTTTTTCCCAAGTCTTCATTCTCTGTCGAGAAGACTCTTGGGAGTACTGAAGATTCCATGAACTTGGTATACATAATAGAGGTTTGTTTACTAGTGTCCTAAAACAAAACTGTTTCGTTAGCCTCAAGGATCAGCAAAATAGGAGTGGTTTTCTAAAAGCAGGTAAATGGCCTTTTATCTCCTCTGCCTAGAAGTCATTGAAATTCATGTTGTTGCTGTCTCTCAGGAATCTGTAGTGGTTCAGTGGTTTTCTGAAATAATTGACTATGATCTTTGCACAGTGTCATGAAAGCAATCATTTTAGGTGCATGAGTTAAAAAAAATTTGAAGAGAAGGCATGAATGCAGCACTGTGTCCCAAAATGGAACAGAAATTGGCTCTTACACCTTTGTTCCACTATCTCCCGTTTCCTAAAGTGCAAGTCTCCAAGATCTATGACAATTGACAAAGTATTATCTAGCTTAGCAGCTTCATGTTGGCAGAGTACCAGCAGATGGAGGAGCCTATTAAATATCTAATCATTCAGGCCTGTGGCCAGAAATTAATCTGTCTCGACCTGATGCTTGTATCCAGCTGGTTGGGGCTGGGGAGGTGAGCACCATGGACAGGGGCTGCACCCTGTCCAGCCAGAACACCCTTGGAAGTAATAGGTTGCAAAATAACCTTGACTGAATGACATAAAAGATCTAGCCTTTTTGGAGCAGCTGATGCGTTGATCAGAGGCTATTCATCTGTTCAGTGGCCATCCCAGTGGCTATGTGGATTGTATGGCAAATGTTGTATGGCGTTTTTTGGAAGTTAAGTCCAGAAGAGAAGCACTATCTGTAATATCCATTTCACTCCAGATAACAAGTGAGGACCCTGACTGTCATCATAGCAGTCTTCATGTTGTATGTATGCAAGAAGTTGGTGATTTTTCTGCATACGTCCGTAAAATAGCTTCAGAAAGTTGGCATCTCTCCTCACAAGTGGTGTAATCAAGAAAGGTTTCACAGTTGGACTTTATTATACTCACTTTTTGTTGGATAGTGTTTCTATGAACAATTTCTTTGCCTGTCTCATGTGACTACCAGTGATAAGCTTTAAGGGCAATTCTTAGCTAGCTGGGTGGATTATAGCTCAACATCACACAAACCCTTTTGGCAAATGATATAACTTGAGAGGTACCATTGGAAAGATTTCAGTTGCATTCCAGATCTTGTTTTTTCTTGTTTAGTGACTTAAAGGTAGAATGAGTTATTCTAGTTCATGCCTGGTAGACAGACCAAGAAACAAAGTGGCACTGACAAATTGGCTAGCTTGTCTCAAATTATCCCAATTCTTTGTACTTAATTGCATAAAATCAATGTTTAACACTTTCTTTACAACTAATTCAACCTTCCTAACAAATATAGCTGCTTTGTGGCTACTTTACTGAACTTAAAAAAAGAGATAACAAAAAATTAATGTAGAGGAAATCAGGCATTTGTTTTTAAAAAACAGTTAACTTTGTTGCTTCATAACCAGGTGGACAAAGTCTGGTTTTAAGGAAGTGTATGAAACAGAAAGGAAATCCTTTCCATTTCCTTCACATACCCTTTATACGTAAAAAAGGGCATGTTTATGGGACGCTTGGCAAATTTTCAGTAAACGGTTGTCTAGGTGTTTAGAGTTACATAATTCTGAAAACGAATTATTTTAAACCTTCTACTTCAGCTCTTTTCCTCTAACTTTATTCAGAGGACGCTTTTGATACGTGCTCACCTTTCTAAACACAAATTCTCTTACATGTATCAGCAGTATTTGTAAAGATGCCTCTATTTTATCTATATGCTCTTAATCAATTTGTCAGGTTTTTAGCTTTGCTTTCAGACTGTTTGCAGGTCTTGCTAGACCTTTGTCCGGAAATGAGTACAGCCAAGATACATCTATATTTAGGACATAACAAAATATAGTCTGATTTTTGTCATGCACATTGTTTTATTCTAACTACTTTTTGCTGTTGACTTACTGGCAATGATGGTTTGTGGTTTTTAAGGTGTTTTTTCATATGACACCTGTAAAATCTGTGATTTTTTTTTTTCCCCCCCTTCAGTACTTCTATTCAGCAATTTTGTTTTAAATCTCAGCCCTTCTCTTTGGTAATAATACATTATTCTGGATAGTATTTAATCTTCATAATGTTTGTGGTTCTGTTTTAGCTACCAGGTCTCATTAGTGGTATTTCCTTTTTTTCCACAGACTGGAGAATTCTCAGCTCGCTTCCTCTTGAAGTTGCCTGTCGATTTCAGTAATATTCCTACATACCTTCTCAAGGTAAAATGACTGTCTAAGTTGACAATATTTGTGAGAGAGTATGAATTATTACAGTCTTCTTAGTAATTATTTTGACTTTCCCACCTTCCTGCTCTCCAAGAGATTGAAAGTTCACCATTTCTAAATCTGACTGGATTATGTCTAGGAAAGGTGATGTTGGACATACTGTTGTTTTGTGTGCCACTTCAGTGGTCTCTTTTATATGAGTCTGTGTAATTTCATTACATGTAAATGTTGGGATTTTTGATGAACAGTCTCAATTGTACCAGTAGTCTTGATAATAGAAGCAGAAAAGCAAACTAAATATACCATGTTGCAACAGGGAATGAAAGCAAATTCTGGTTACTTGAACTGAAAGCTTCAGTGATTACTTCACTTTGTTGTTCACAATGAACACAAATTTGACCAGATACTTTTGAAAGTAACACTATAGAGTATTTTTGTGAGTTGGAAAAAGAAAAAGCATTTATTTCTTTGCTAAGGGAAGAAATAAAAACAGAAAAAGCAATTTTTGACAAACCACCACCATGGAATAGTTTGAAATGAGTGGTTTTCAGAGCATGGGGACAGTCTCTCTTTGATGCAGCTACTGCAGAAGCCCATCATAAGGTCAATGTTACTGTATTTAGAGAATGCGGTGAGAGAGCTGTTTTTTCCATCTATCATGATTGTCAAAATGAAGTGCCAGAACTTCCACTGCAGACAAGGTTTGAGTCGGTTGATGTTGCCAACGCTCATCTTCCCTTTAAACTGTGTGTTTGCCTTCTTAATCAGCTTTTTACTTATAATATTTGGAAAGAGGAACAGCTCTTTAATCTTTAAAAACTAATGTGTTGAAATGAAATTGTCAGTGTGGATTCCATTACCTCCTCTTCATCGTATTGTTAGAACTGTCTTCAGCTATTGTTAGTTCACAATTGCAAGTGTGAGTCTTCAGTATTTCACCAAATAAGATGTCTCAAGCTACCAGCCATGAAAATAAAGGCAAGCACAACTAATCTTGACTGAAATTTTTGGTTGCAATTTGAGATTGGAATCCTATGATTTTTCTATGTTGTGTAGATTGTTTTCTGTTTGAGTAATGAGCCACGTCTCAAAAGTATGCCGATATTTTCAGTTTATTCCTGTGTTCAGAGTAGCAGCTCTTCTCCCAGCTGCTATCTTTCATTTTGTTCCCACTTGATGGAAATGTTTCCAGACAGATGTAAGAGGGTTGGGTAAGGAACCTTTCCCAGAAGGTTGGTGTTAGGCAGGGTACAGCAACAGTTCACCTGGATTGCAGGATAGCTGTGATTTGCTTCTGAAAGACTCTGTGGAAAAAGAAGACTGGGAATGTATAATGTGAACTGTACTGTCTGCTCCTGCTAGAACTCCCAAGTGCCATATTTTTCAGGAGCAATTTTAAATGAGTCAAGAATATCAGGACAAGTGCATAAGCAATATGTTCAATAGCTTCAGTTGCAGGGCTGTCTTGTACCTCTCTGTTCAGTTTCTGGGGTAACTTGGAGGTTGGAAGGTGGTGTATGACTTACATAACTGTCATCGTCTAGGAACCCTGTGACAGAAACAGAATCTGCTGTTTTTTCTGAAGAGTAACACTTAAATGCATGACAGCAAACTCCTCCTTACTGTAATTCCCTATCATGTTCACTAAACAAGGTTCGTATACTGCAGATAAATCATTAGTGCTCCATGAATCTCGTCCTGGAGCTTTGTTCATCCTGAGTACTGAGTGATTCATTAGTCTGAAGGAAAACATATTTATTTTGTATGCATATGTGGTGTGAGATGAAGAGACATGCAGAGCAGGTAGCAGAATCAGTTTCCCAGTCTGGCTTTATTTTGACATTTCTGAAATCTTAATGTCTTAGCTTTGGGGTTTTAAAATGAATGTATTTTTGTATGTGATAGTCTGGATTTTTACAGCAGCAGATCTTTCTTGATGAGCAATATACTGGTGAAATCCTTAGTTTTCTTAGTCAGGTTTTTTTACCTGCCAGACAAACTGGCAGGTTAGCTATCTGTAGTAGGAAAGTAATACGTAGTTGGCTGAGTAGCCACAGGTGAAGAAATACTGTTTTATTCCAGAAGTATTTGTTGATAATAGAAAAATGGTTTGATTCAGGCTTCAGTGTGGGTTTTAACAGAGTGTGCTCTCTAGCAGGCATGGATCTTACACCCTTGCTGCCCTTAGCTTCCTCTGTTCTGAGCTATATGAATGTCATCTCATGTGACAACAACATAAACAACATAAAAGCAGGTAGAATCAAAACTACTCTCTTGTGTTTGAAATAATTGTGCTCTGACTACTCCAAATTCATAAAGCTATTAAAAAAAATGAAGAGAGGTTTTTGATTTTTAAGCTGTCCATGTCTTCTTTTTTCTTTTTGGATGAGACTTTTGACATAAATAGACTTTTAATATATTGCAATAAAATAGTTTATTTTCCATCATGGCTGCCAGTTATGCTGATTTCAATGCTATCTGCTGGATTGTGGTATATGACTGATAAAGTATCTATTGATGCAGTGGAAATAATTGTTAATATATTACCCTGAAAGGTGGAAGAGCAATCAGTAATTGAAGACTGTTAGTGTATTAAAAGCTTAGTGTTTTACTGCAGAATTTAATGCGTTTGAATTATGTTCTAGTCTGTAGCCAGCCTTATTAGTGCCATAGCTTCTCTGTAATGATTTGCAAAGTTCAAACCTGTTATGCTTTCTGTGATATCTTCTTTTTTATGTTTAATTAATACTACTTGTATTAAAATCTGGCGAAATGTTAAAGACCATTATTTTTGCCTAATCAATCACTTCTAGTATCCCAGTGATTTCTAATGCTCTTCTGAAGTTTTTATTGATGTCAGTAGGTAATCACAGTACAAACATGACTGTAAAGCTTTGTATCATAAGCCAGTACTCAGGTTTGAGGGTATAAGCTCTGAGATTAGTATGTAGTTGTTACAGAATCTTTGGGGTTGTTGAGAGTACACTGTGGAATCATAACATGTTATTCTGTCAGCTTTGTACTGATTGTGGTGTGGGAACTTGCCCTCTAAAGAATAAAAGTTTGAAGGTGTAACATAAGTTGGATTGTTACGGACTGGAGAGGCAAATATGCCAGGTTATTTCAAAGGTATTCATAGCACTAAATTTAAAATTGAGTTCAAGTGTGTGTAAGTTTTAAGTAAAAGAGCTGAGTATATTAAGAACAGTGAGGGTGGTTAAAAGAGCAGTGCAGAGTACACTGGCTCTTCCTTTGAATTCTAAAATTGTAGCAAAGTTTCTTCAGTTATTCCAGTAAAATTTCTTCAGTTTTTATTGATTTGGAAACATAATACCTGCTGTCATGTATGCAGCAGATAAATCTTTCTCCATAACTTCTCTTGGCATATCCTTTACATTTGAAAGAAAAAGCATCATAGTGTATTTTCTATGCTAAAGAGCTGTTCTAAAAGAAGTATTGGCTTACACTTAAAAAGCACATTAATTATTTTTCCTTTTAGAAAGTTATACTTTAATGCAAAGTTTTTTAATTGAATGTGGACCTTTGTATCCATTTTCAAATTGTCTTCTTCTGCAAATTCGTTTGATATAAGTGAAAACTTTGTGTTGAAACAGCCACAAAATCAAGCTAATGGCTCAAACTACTGTGAAGTTCACTATGATAAATCTTTCATTAAGGTTCTCTTATTTGAAAAGAATGTGGCTTTGGCACAGTAAAATCCTTGTATACTTTTCCTTCACCTTTTTTTGCAGTTGGACTTTTAATCGGCATGTTCATTTTGAATTAAATTCTTTTGTGTTGGTTGAAGCATTTTTAATTTTCTCCACCATATTTTATAAACAGAAGTATTCACTGTACGTACTCATTTTGAGAGTCAGTCTCTAGTTCACATTTCTGCCTCTTTACAGATACCTTATACGCCACAGTAATAAAAATAGCCTCTAAAGTTAGATGATAAGTTAATAGCATCTAAAATACTTCTTTGAAATTTTCATAGAGTTGTTTAGTTTAGAAAAGGCCTACAAGATCATCAAGTCCAACTGTTAACCCAGCTCTGCCAAGTCCACTAATAACCCCAGGTCCCTAAGTGCCCCATCTACACGTCAACTGAACACTTCCACAGGTGATGACTCCACCACTTCTCTGGGCAGTCAGTTCCAATGTCTGATCACTCTTTGAGTGGAGAAATTTTTCCTGATATCCAATCTAGACCTCCTCTGGTGCAACTTGAGGCCATTTCCTTTTCTCCTATTATTTGTTACCTGGGAGAGGAGACTGACCCCCACCTCATTACAACCTCCTTTCAGGTATTTCTAGAAAAAGATAAGGGTCCTTCTTGAGCTTCAAATTCTCCAGACTAAATAACCCCAGATGCTTTACCCACTCATCATCGGACTTGTGCTCCAGACTCTTCCCCATCTCTGTTGCCCTTCTCTGGGCGCTCTCTGGCACTCAATGTCTTGAACTGGACACAGCACTTAGGTGTGGCATCACCTGTGCTGAGTACTGGGGCACGGTCACTGCCCTGCTTCTGCTGGGCACACTATTTCTGATACAAGTCAGGATGCCATTGACCTTGGCTACCTGGGTACATTAATTCTGTGTAGTTTTGTTTCATTCTTGATAGCTTTTGTCAGCTAGGGGTACATATGTAATCATAATGACAAATTATTAAAAATCTCCAGCTCAGAAATTTACAAATTGTACTTGATTATGTGACTGTAGTATGATTGCACAGTATTAGTGAACTTAAGAATATGTTACCAGAGATGCTGTTGAAAACAAGACATTTAGGTATTTTTCTTCTTATTTCCATGGAAGTTTTTTAGATTGGACTAAGTAAGATGTTTCCTGATTAACACCACCTTCTTTCTTATGTCGTTTAAAGTACTCATTTCTTATGTGTTCATACCTGCCTGTTGTGCTCTGGTGAGTAGCTAATATCAGGACTAACTTAGCTGTGATGCTGTGACCAGCAGCCTTCCAATAATTTCTCACTATTCAAGCGTAAACGAAATACGCAATGCAGACCTGTTTCTTTTAAGGATGCTTTCTTTTTGTGATGACCATTGTATTTAGTGCATATCTTTCAGAACTGAAATAAATAACAGACATTGTCTAGACACATTGCCAGGGGCCAAACAGTTGTGTGTAAGATTGTCAGTGGAAGAGGTTTATCCTCGAGTTCAAATTGAAAGATAAGAACATATTTGTGTTTTTTTTCCTTACTCTGATTTCATCATTTGGAAGTCTCTTAAAAGACTTCACTGCAACTTTTGTTTACGATGTAGACCAAATTCCAAGTACCGTGAAAAGACTGCAATACTTGTCTATGTTTGAGTAATCAACTATAGTAGAGAACAAACAAAATTGTAATAGGCAGGGTCAAATGAGATTTTTTTTCTGGGCCAATTTCTTTACTGTTGTGCTTCAGCAGTTTGATTTATTTGACAGCATTTAAGGTTTGTGTTAAATTGCTGCAAATACCAAAACACAAATACACTTGTATAAAAAGTTCTAATGCTGTTTAGAAAACCTAAGCTGAATATTCTGAAAAAGAATAGTATTTTCTTTTGCTTTTAAGCTTCATTGATTTTGTTTGTAGCTGACTAACTAAAACCTGATGTGTAGTGTGTTAAGGTCACAAAGTTAGTGGCAAGAATGATGTGGAGTTCAGATCTGACTTGATCTTTTTGCACTAGACTGTTTTAGTCTATGCTAGGCAACTACCTCTCAAAGGAGCATAGGATGTTATGCAGCATGTGCTATTTGATTACCTTCCACAACATATTTATGTCTTCTGTATTGCATGGAATGATGGACCTGCACACCATATGAAGCTTGTCATGTCTGTGGTGCGTGGTGTCATTTTACCTCTTTTACCAATAACAAAACTGGAAGTTTATGAGACTGTTTGATAATCCTGAATAGTAGCTAGTTCTCATAATTCACAATACTCTGAAAATACTCCACATAGTGATCTTTTAGGCTAATTTAGGTTTCTGTTAGTATACTACTTAAGACTTTATGACAAAGACGCAGAGTTAGCTTCCTGAATTGCATTCCACAATGTATTCCTTATCTTGAGAAGCATGCCAGCATTTGGAGTGAGAAGTTTAAATTTTAAAAGTAGATGACAGTATGATATTGACTAGATTGATTACTATACCAGCATTAACTTACTTAAACAGAATATTGGATCATCAAAGATTGTCTGAGTTTCTTAATAAAGGCAAACTTTATAACACACAATTATAATGAGCCATTGAGATTTTAGATTAGAAATGGGCCTCTGCAAGTTAGTACTGGCAGTATTTGAATCAGTAGAGTTTGTAGCAGCTGAAGACAGTAAATTGCATGATCTAGAGGCTGTGAAAATAAATGTAAGCTGTGTGTGCGAAAGACATTTATCAGTAATAGATGTCATTGATGCTTGTCTCTTAGAGTCTTTCATTTTAGCTTGTGCCCAGTAATCTGCAGTTTATTTTTGCTGTCCGTGTTTTTCATTGAAAATTATAACAAAGTCCCAATGAGGAAGTGCTCCTTTACCTTGATGCATTGGCCATTGTCAGAGTAGCAACCAGGTGCCAGAAGCAGGTAAAACTCCAAGCAGTGGACTTTACATATTGACTGAGGCCAAAAATGAAATGAAGAGGGAAAAAAAAGTCTTCATGTCATGAAATGTTTCTGGCAATTTAAAAAGTTGTGGAATCAGAAAAATAGACTTTTTTTGGTGCTGAAATATTTTAAGTGTCTAGTTTTGCATTATAGCTTAAAAAACATAAGATCTGTCAGCTGTAAAGGTTTGGGGGTTTTGGTTTGGCTTGTTTTGTTTTGTTTTGGGGTTTTTTTNTTTTTTTTTTTTTTTTAATTTTGCAAGATGTTTCACTTGTCACTATAGGTAAAAGTGTATAAGACCTTTCGTATTCCACTGTGTTGTGCTTCTTGGCTGGTCTTACCATTGTAGTCATATTATTGACCTCACTGAGGTT
Organism: Dasyornis broadbenti; assembly: GCA_013397935.1. NCBI lineage: Eukaryota > Metazoa > Chordata > Aves > Passeriformes > Dasyornithidae > Dasyornis > Dasyornis broadbenti. Next base: position 281,308 of record VZRN01000344.1, on the reverse strand, counting down.
TTCAGAATAGGTCAGCTCTTGTTTTGTCACAGAATCTACTGATTCTGGTATTGGAGAGTTAAGAGTAAAGTGATAACTGCTATAGTTCAGTGAAGCTGCAGAAATACTTACAGACACTATGATTTAATTAGTCATCCTTTCATGATTTTGTTCTTAGTATCTTCTGCCTACAAACCAAGGGAAGCAAAGCTCTATAAAAATATACTTGATGATCAAAACATGTTATATTTGAATTCTGAAGAAAAATATTACCTTCATTCTCACTAAATTTATTAGTGCAACTTTTCCAGAACAACATGACTTTTTTTTAGCATCTAGTCACTAAAACCACATAAAATGTGTTAGTGTCAGGAGCACCTTAAGCTCCATATGCTGAAAGCCAAAAGCAATTTTTTTAAAATCAGCTTTTTCTGTAATTTACTGGAATATTTTGTTAATAAGATCTGTCAACTGGAACAGCTCATTCTGCACAGCTGATGATTTTTATAGGTTATGATCTTAATATGAATCATAATCTCCAATCAACTGTATTTCTGATGACAGTTCTTTTATATTTAAACATATTATTTTTATAATGCAATCGTAAAGGAAAGGACCACCACATCTTCTGATAAATCTTATGATATTCGTCTCAATTTCTCTGAATTCTCCTCAAATTTGGTAGAACTATTAATTTGCTATTCAGATATGATTAGAGATAGTGGGGATTTTCATTAATTTTCCTTTAAAAATCAAGAAAAATAAGTTTAAAAGAGCAGCTTTTGAAATTTAAAGCCTTTTTTGCACCTGGTGGGAAAGTTTGTAGACACATGTTGCGTGACTTGGTTCAGATTTACTGCCTTGTTAGGGCTTGTAATTTGTACTATTGCTTTATATTTGCATTTTATGTATTGCATAGGAAGAATGGAATTCAATAGCCATAAAAATAATTGCAGGTTATTACATAATGATGGTGCTTGTTTTATCTGTCATGGTCTGCCCATAGTATGTAGAACAAGCAATGTATAGTGGTTTTAAACTGGGAAGTGAATCTTGGTAATATATATTTTTAAAACTTTTGCATTAGTTCTCCATTGCTGTTTCTTTTTGAATGAAAAATATTTGAGTTGGTGAGCACAGAATTTGAAGGTAGCAAGTAAACTGTAAAACTCATGAACCAGCCATTCTGTATTTGCAAATGCAGAAGTGCATGGAACATGATGGTAGGATTTTATGAAGGATATTTCCATGCTAAGCCCACCCACAGTCTCTTTCTACTATCAGTGTTCTTCCTAAGGCTTCAAATAAGGGCTTAAATCCTATAGCATCTTACATTTTGAGGTTTTAAAGAAAATCTTGTTCACAAAAGTGCCAGTTGCTGTTACAATGACTGGGTTGGTGTAGTGTTCTGGGATTGTTTTGTTCTGGCTTTCAGGTTATTAGACAATGTCTTCTTAAGAAAAGATAATACTAACATGAATGTTCATCTGCATGGTGATTTCATATGATTCTTAGTCATGCTTGGTTTGGATTCTGTGATTTGCACTGGTAACTTTTTTTTCTGTTAAATATACAAAATCCTTTGATGGCTGTCAGTCTTAAAAGGAGGTTTCATTTGTTTGGTTTTTTAAAAAAATTTGTCTGTAAAATAACCATGTAGTAAAGTGTGTAACACTACTCTCTTTTATTTGGTTTCCTAGGTTTAAAGGTTTAAGCCAAAAATAAAAATAAAGAAATTAAAGCTTTAATGTTGAATCAGTTGCTGTCAGCAGTAAACATTCTGAGGTTGACTGATCCATCATTTTTATTTTTGTCTAATTGACACTGACAATGTCATTAATCATAAGACCATAAAACATAAAGTAAAACTACAAAAAAATCTAGGATGTTCTTCTGTTTTCTTCCATGTTACCAAAAGAATACACAGCATTTTGTCCACCAGTTGCTAGCTGATAAAGTGCCATGTTTCTATTAAACTTTTAATTTCTGTAGTAACTTCTGTTTAGGAAAGTAGTTGCTTGTTTATATTAGGTGTATGTAGGGATTTTCTGTTTTTAGAAAGAGACTTTAGATGGAGAAGGCTAAAGGAAAGTCTGTCTTGTTCAGCAGCATCTCAGTGAGACAGTGGAAGAATAATAAATAAAACTTATACCTCTTGACTCTCTGTTTCTGTTTTAACAGTTCAGGTGTTCATGCTAGAACTTGTATGTCTTTCATGTGCTGGGACCTGTAATCATTGCAAACAGCACGTCCATGGGAGAGAAGGGGCAGAGGGGAGGAGTATTAAATTTGCTTCATTGGGTGCAATTAGGCGCACTTCTTAGGCCTTAACAGGTTACCAGTACATCAGAATTTGGGCAAAAAGATGTCTGTGAATTAAATGTTGGGTTTGAGTTGCGTAATGAACTGTCTGAAGTGCACATGTAATACGGAAGTATACCCACATAATACCAATAGGAAGTATTTCTAGTGAAGAAAAATAGTGAAATAGAGTTAAACTGATGATGCTGTTCCATCTCTCTCCATATTTTGTCATTTTAATGATTCACTTTTGTAGTTAGCTGAAGTATAAACTGCTGCAATATATATGCTTTTCATATTTCTGAATGTGTTTATGTATTTGAAGGTATCAGATATTCTGTGTTTTACTGTAACATCTTTTCTGGTGTAGAAAAATGTTAGACAAATATGACTGATGTCTTGACTAAAACTCATGACTGACTGATGGTATGTAAATAATCAGCGACTCATTTGCAAAACCCCGAGGACAATGTGTTGGTTAACAAAGAATAAACACGCTCATTCCAAATTATTATTTTCATTGTTTAGCATTTATAATGTGTGTCCTAGATAAAATCGTTAATTCTATTTCATTTCACCTAGACTCATTACTTTCTTTAAGTAATAAATCTTATTTAATTCTCATTTTACTATTGTTAAGTGATTAGATAAGTTCTTGAAATGTAGGTCAAATTACACCCAGGTTACTATTTTGACATACATATAAGTATTGTCTCTGTTTTCCCCTACATAGGTTAGATGAAAATAGTAACAGATCATCTCACAAGTTCTAATTTAATATATCGTTCACAGGAGTTGTAACATATGATAGAAGACCTCTTGTTTTTCAGACAGGACTTGAAACATGAGCTAGATGTATGCAAATTCAGAGAGGATTCCTGAACTGTGAATAGAGAGCTTGTCCAAGGCTTTAACCAGAGCAGTGTTCTTCCTCTCCCCTCTGTTTCCATAACCTTCACAACTCAATCACAATTACAATGAACAGGTCATTTGGGTCCAGCTCATTTTGACAAACTTTTCTTGAAGGAAAAACAAGCCATACCTGTCAGCAAGAAGAGTTGTATGACTTCAGAGTTGCTAAAGAATTTTCTCCTAGGCCATTTTTCCACTATAATGAGTTCTTACTGTTGTGCTGCTATAACATTCCTTACTGTTCTTGAGTGTCTTCAGGTGATTTTGGGCACTTCTTCACATTTGGACAATAACTGTATCTTTGAAGATACTTAGAACTTCAGTTATACCTTCTTTCTAATGTTCACAGAATTGAGGTGTGTTCTGCATGAAAGAAAAGCACTGTAACTGGTTCACTTACTAAAAAAAAACCAACCTGAAAAGCAAATAAATGGCAGAACAGAGAACAGAGTACATGCAATATGACTTACAGTCTGTGTGAGAATTATTTAAACAAAAACACAATTTTAATTTTATATTCTTGAGGCTGTTTCATCTTTGTTTACAAATGGAACACTTTACTTTCTAGGTAGAATGTAGTTCTTTGTGTATCCATGTCATTTTATGCATATCGTTTATTTTGTCAATGTCTGTAAAAGGCTGTTAAAATGGCAGTAATTTCTGGGCTTTGTTCTGTGTAATTAACCTTGACTGCACTAGAGCTACTGAACAGAAGAGCAGTTTATCTCGTATTAAATATTCATTTTTACATAGCGACTCAAATGGCCTTTTCAAGTTTTATTTTTTTAATGTAAAATCAGAAATTGTTGAAACTTTATTTCAAGATGTGGAAATTAGTAGGTGGATATTACTTGTTTGGTAGAAATAAAAGACTGAGCTGTTAGTAATACAGTGGTCTAGGACTGAGTGCTTTATGAGCTCTCCTAAAACAAAAGAAATGTTGTAATGAAATTACAAGAATCATTCTCTTGACGCAGTAGCAAATTTTTCATAAGAAGCTGTGCAACTGAATTTGTAATAAACAAGACTGGCATTTTACGATTGTGTTCTTGCAGCATCAGTTTGGCTGTATGGCAGCGACTTAATAGCTACAATATTCTCTTTGTTTCTTTTTTTTGTTGTTGTTTACCACATGTTGCCAGTTCCTTCTTGAAAAGATGTGTGATCAAACTGCAGCCCCATTTACAGGCCTTCAGGCAGTGATAGTATCACATTTAGGAGACTATACCTATTAAAGCAACTTGGAGGCATATATTATTTCTCTGACTCATGTGAGGCAACATTGCAGTATGCAGAATTACTTTTCCTTGGCTTCTTTATTTATGAATTTTGTGAATATAGCTGGATAAACTTATTCCTTCTGGAAAAATGGTGTAGAAAGTTATATGTTACTGATACAAAAATGTTATCACTTACAAGAAGGTGAGTAACTGTGTATGAGTAAGCATTATATTAATATAGTGCTTCAATACTAAATATAAAAGAAGGTATAGCACAAAGAGATAATTTAATAGAAGAGAACTGAGAGTCATTTGAAGCCTATAAAGAAGCAAAGATCCATGTAAGATTGAAAAAATTACAGTCTCTCAGGTTTGGAAGGATGCATTCTCAGGAAACTTAGAAAATTTTAATAGTGATCTGTATAAATGGGATTTCGAAAAAAAAGTTTAATTAATTTTGGCATGCTCTTCATCAAGACAACGTGAGTGTGTGTTTAGCAGGACTCCTCTTCTAGAGTAGTTTTTTGGTATACACAGATGTAGGTTTTAAGTAAAATAAAGCGGTAGATGTAGTGAGGCTTCATTTCTTACAGGTTTAATCCCTCATCTTCTTGAATCTCTACACTATACTGTTACTGTTCTCCCATGTGTCCTGTGTGGCAATTTAGCTAGCGAGGAGATGGGAAGTGTTTTCACTGGTTGGACCCCCAGTTGCTGCCATTCACAGCAAACTGAACTTACCTGCAGCAGTATTTGGTGGAGTAACAAGCTGTGTCTCTCCTCTACCTGACTGCTGATCTTCATAGAGCTTCTCTGAACTTAATTATCTTTTGAGACTAAAAATGGGTCAGGGAAAGCAGCAAAGAGAGTGGGGAGGCATCTGAAAAGAGTGCTTATGTGTGCACTGAATCTGAAATCAAATTAAAAGGGAGAAAAATTATTACAGTATGTCTACACTAGAATGAAAAACTTGCTGACATTTGAAACTTTTTCATCATCCAAAAAGCTTTAGAACAAATTCGCTCAAGTGGGATGAATGCCTAAGTAGAATATTTACACTTACTTAGCACCAAGACATGTGGTTGAATTGTTTGTAAACTCCTTCCTGCAGCTTAATCATCTATTAGTACTGTTTAAATCAGTTTGGAAATGCCCATCTAAGGTATTATACAGTTTAAAAATAAATCTTTAGGCAAGTGATCAGTTTGGGAACGTTTGTGGTAGGTCATGGTGCTGATTTTCTTCTTCCTCCGCAGAGCTGATCATCACTGTTACTGTGAAGGAAATCTCTGCTTTAATGTAAGCTAGGAGAATCAATAGTAAGTTTTCAATATGAAGACTGTTAACTGCTCATTTAATATGCAAAAGGTATTTTGGGGTTGGACAGAAAAAACGAGTCTGAATTTGTAGAGAAAGATGAAGAATCTCTGCATTACCATATTAAGGCAATTTTGAAAGATACTTTCAATTAAGATATTTACATCTGTACAAAACAGTGTTTTTTGAATCACAGAGAAAGACTGGAAATAAGTCTTATCTCTTCATCTTTGTGTTCTAATTTTGTATTCTTTGAAAAATACAATGAAAAAGATTCTTCTTGAGATTAATATTTTGGAAGCTAGCTGTATGTAAACTTTTGAAAACAGTAGTTTGAAACTTTGACAGCATTGTCTCCAGATATTCATTTGTTTCTCCTGTGCTGTTCAGATCTTTGCAAAACTATTACTTTGGAAAACAAAGTATTTGGAAATGCTCAGTTTATCACTTTAAATAAATTATTAGTTCAGGGCTATTTGCTTCTTTTTTTTAATGCAGCCATTAATTGCAATCCAGCTTCTAACACGCTGAAAGTTAGACAAGTACGGAGCAAAGCATTTATTAATGCTAATTGAGAAGAGAATGTTCAAAAATTGACAAAAATACCTTGACAATGTCCTGTTAAGTAACCATCTGCAAATATATTAATTCCATTATTTTAATGGACTCCTTTCTTGATTAATCAATGACCTTATTCTCTTAAGCATATCTGTCAGGACATGTCTTCCTAACAAATCTATTCAGCCTGCAGCATGTAAAGCATCACCCTCATCTTCAAACTGTGTTAAGTCAAGAAAATGTTGTGGTAATGTGGGCATTGCTTGTCCAAGAACATTAAGAACCTTGGTCAGGATCTTTTTAACCATAAAAGGATGGCTGTTATGCTTTCTTGTTTGGTATAAGCTGGAAGGGAGTGAAAAAAATAATACAGAAGGAATTTTTATTACAGAGAAGTATTTCCCTCCAAATAGCACATGAAGGAGTACCGTGTCTGAAAAAAAGATTTTGTTGGCAGGGGAACAAGTAGTCTGATAAATGTTGCTGATAAATGTTGTAGCTTTAGGTGAATATTGGATTTAATAGTCAATTTTTTCTACCATCAGAAACAAAAAGTTAATTTTTAGACACCTACTTATTTTTCATCTATTTGTGTAAATCTTTTCTGGATACTAGACCTGATTTTGTTATTATCTTTTTTCCCACCATACTTAGAGGCTGTTATCAATTGCATTTGTTTAGAAACTTGCCTATAAAATGAAGAAAAAGTAAATGAACTTGATGTTGTGTATGTTCCAGGAATTTGCGTATGAAGATAAGAGAGTTTTTCAGCGCAGTTCTATCCTGGTGGTGTACAGACATAATTGTTAGCAAAATGTTTATTGTTTTTCAATATGTTTTGTATTTCTTTTGAGAATTGTGACAAATTACTGAGCATTGATATCTGTGGTGGGAAAATGATACATTTTATTTTAAGATTGTGAAATCATAAAATAAGTTCAAAAGTGAATAGCCGCTGTTTTTCAATTTGCATTCCATTTTTAACAGTATATTTCCCTTTTAAGTTTAGTAGTAATATCAGAATTCTCAAACTCACCTTTATGTGACCAAAACGGTTGAGCACAATAAGAGGATCATATGTGCCCTTTACACCCCTCTGTTTCCATGGGTGGTGCACAGATTAGTGCAATATATATTACAAATTAGTGTAATATATATATATATACAGATTAGTGTAATATATATTACAAATATATATTTTGATATATTACCAAATACTTCTAAAGCCTCAAAGTGAGCATCAGTGTCTTCTCTTCCCTTATGTCATTGTGAGATAATCAATGTGAAGGATCAGGAAGAACAGTTTTTATATTTTTTGCTTCCAATGAGGTTCTTAGAGAGATTCCTTTTGATGTTGAGAGGGCAAGTCACATAATTTCTTGGGTTTTCATATATAAAACAAGGGGGAAATATTTAAAGTGTATTTGTGGCATAAAATTCCAAATTGATACAATGTTTTGATTCTTGTTGCAGTCTTAAATTTCTTTCTACAATAAATTATTGGTTGCACAGCTATGCCAGTGGTTTGGAAGCACTTATATGCTGAAAAGCAAGTAGACAGCTTTTCAGTAAATGAACTTAAGATGTTCTTGTAATTTCAGAGCACTTAAAGGATTAATTTTTTTTCTTGGTTGGTTTTGTTTGGTTTTTTTAGTTATTTTCTGTAAAGAACTAAAGCAATGAGAGTAAAGTTTACTTCTTTCTGTTGTATTCTTCCTACAGTGTGTTTTATAGAAAGTTAGATATGATGCAAAGATGAGATGTAAAACATAGATTTCAATCAATAAAATAATGCCTACAAAGCAATATCTTTATAGATAATGACACCGTATGGAATGCAAATTGCCGTATACCTTTTCGGAATGAAGGCTGGCTTCACTAAAGGTAGATTCTCAGTTTTTCTTACATGAATACTGAAAATAACAGCATAGTTACCCAGAGTAACTGATTATTCACTGATGAGAATGAAATTGCATTTGGAAACAAGGAATCATTGATACCCCAACTGTCATTAAAAAGAGTTGTTTTCTAGCTTTAAACCAAAGTTTTGGCTATAGTGAAGAGCAGGTGTGTACCTCATGGTTGGTGGGTTTTCTTCCCAGTTTTTCAAAGAAATTTTCATTATCCTTCATGTTGTGGGAAAGGACTAGCTGGTAGTTTCACTTCCCTGTGTTTGTGTTAGAAAAAAAGACGAGGTTTATGATGCTGGAAAGTGATCAAGGCAAGAAGTGTTATGTCTCCTGTTATGAAACTAGTTGTGTGCAATTCTTTAAAACAAATATTTTGGATACCTTTATAGAAAGTCTGGTTTAATTGGCCCAATTGGTGCAGTTTGGGCCAGTGAAGAGACAACCGTGTTTTTTATTCCATGAGGTGGACTCTGCCCTCATTGAAGTCAACAGGATCATGATCACAGAACTATATTCATAAACATAGATTTTCAAACCATCTGAAATGTGAAGGGTAATTATATGGCATTATATATAAAGGCCTCTTTGTGCTATGTGCTTGTTCTGTGTTTCAGAGGGATAAATATATACAAGAATTGTAGGTGTGTCAAAGCAGCAAAACTGGTTCAGACAGGTAAAAGCATTTGAAGTGGTGTCTTTTTCACCATTAATAGTTTTGAGTTTGCCTCAGTATTTCTGCATCAATATTATGAATCCTGTTTTTAGAGATTTATTATTCCTATAAAAGCACCAAGCTGAAATTTGGCTCATCAGACAAATTACTCTTGCATTCTTTTTCTATTAAAAGAATTTTACGTTGCCAGTGATAGTTGTCTGATACTGGGAATGCTTCTGCAACTTGAAATTTTTTCTTGTTCACAAAGCACTTGGTGGTAGTTAATGGAATTGAGATTAACAGGTTTCCTTTCTGCGACATTGATGGAGAATTTTGTAGTCAGAATCTAAAGGCTGAGAAATACTGAACCCTGTAACATCACTGATTAGATGTATTAATCTCCACATTTTAAAACTGGGAAACTGGTATATGGAGTTTTGCTAGAGTAATGTAGTGACAGACCAGAAACAGATTCCGGTAGCTGTGATTTTTAAGCTGTGGAGTATCAAATACGGTAATTACTTCATCTGCTAATTTAGATGTGGCTGTCAACCTAAATTTAGTATGATATTTATTAATAGGTGAGTACAAGCTATTCTGTGTGCTAACCTTTGTCCATTTGAGTATTTGTTTATCATGGTTGAACTTTATGCAATTTAAGGAGCTGTCATTCAGTAGATGTTTTTAAGTCTTCAAGTAATATCCTTTGATACAGTAGTGTTGGAGGAAGAGAGGAAATGAGCAATTTTATTAATTTCAAACAAACTGAAAAGGTTTTAAATTACTATTTTAAACATTTTTTGCTTTAGTCATAGGTTGTCTTTTAAATACTGTTTTAGTCCTTTTTAAATAATAGTTTCGATTGCTACTAGTAGCTTTAAGTGCATGTATGTATGAATTCAAGACTACAGATATTTTGAATTATAAGTACCTTCCAAATGCTTCAGTGCTACTTTATTTAAATTATTTAATGTCAGTTCAATGTGTCAAAATAAAGCAGAAGGCAGTGGAAATTATATTCTAGTCTATCCACATGAGCAATGGCATGCATCAAATTCATTTAACATGAAGTAAGCTTTCAGCGGTGAGACTTAGGTGTCATTCTCTTCCTGCTGACATTGACAAGTCAGGATTCAAGTCTTTAGGTGTAAATGGCAGCTCAAGCTGTTGTGTTGTCAGGTTGATCAAACCAAAATTGAGTTCAGGAATGTCCTCATGGCTCCTCTGGCTACCCTGTGAAGGATCCAGTGCTCTATGAAATTTTATTGTGATACCAGCTATTCATTGCACAAGTATTGCTATTCCTAGTACTGAGGTGTCTGTTACCAGTGTCAGAACTGCTGATGGCTTCAGCATCAGTTCAGACAAGAATGCAAAACCTGTCATTATCATTTCTGTATTAGCCAAGTTTACTCAACACAGAGCTTAGCACCAGAAGTCTGATTTATTAGTGCCACAGTATTTTATGGTCTTCTGAAGACAGTGGCTTTCATCTTCTTTGTTACCTGCTCTGAATTGTGCTGGAACCTGGTAGGCCCCCAGTATGTCAATGGGAACAAAACCTTCCTTATATGAAATTTATTTAATTAATAAAGTTTGTTTATTTTATCAAGTGAAAAGCATAATAAGTAAGGCATCTTGACTTTGAGAAGTAATGTTGGAAGGTATTTTAATCATACCTAGAGTATTCTTTGTGAAGTCCTTGGAGTTTCTATCTGCCTGGAGAAGATATATTGTCTAAGACTTGTTTATTTTCTGATTGTAGACTCTGCTGGCTTTCAGACAGAACAAAGCTGTACATCCCAAAGCAAATCAGTCTTACTTGTGCCTAACTTATTGTTGCTAGTAGTGTCAGAAGTTCGTTACCTTTTTTGTTGAGTTTTGTTTTCTCTAATAATTAACAAAAGTAACTTAGCTTTCTCAGTATCAGAGCTGCATACCCTCAGACCACATTTTATTACTTTTTCAGGTGCTGAAATATGGAAGATACTTAACTTCCCCTGTTCTAAAAAAGAAACCTAGGCCTTGATAAAATATGAAGGCAGCCAGAAGTTTTTCACCAATTCAAAATATATGAAGTGACATAATTTATAAGACAAGTGAAATTGAAGATCAGTGTTTACTTTATTTGCGATATCTGCTAACAAGGATTTTCTCAAAGTTGGCAAATATCTATTAAACTTCTTCATTAGAATATTGCGCATCATTTGTGGTGAGGACTGTCATGTCCTAAGTTTATTTAATTAAATCTAACTTTAAGTGGGAATTAATGCAAAGATATATATTCAGCAACTGCCTGAGGCTCATAAAAAGATAGTCTAGTGAGCAGACACCAGGTAACTACAACACTGCTTAAGGTTGCTCTGGTTACTGCAGCTAGGTTTGTGCCAGCACTTGTTTAAAGCTCATGATTTTGATTCCATTACCTAAGTTCCCTGCAGAATTACAGCCAAGAAAAAGGATCTCCTATTGGACTTGGCATTAACAATAATTTTACTATGTTAGATTAAAGAACAGTGTTTAAGTCACTGGGAATGTACGTACTCTGCTAAGAATAAACCTTTTTTTAGCTGAAGTACTTGAATATGAGCATCACAGAATATATGAAAAATATTTGATATATTGAAATGTTGAAAAATTTTGGAGAGTCTGTGCATTATGTGACTTATTTGCAATGTCATGACAGTTAAGTTACGGTTCCATTCATTGTTCTGGGTAATGCATTTTGCCTTTGAAAATATGATAGAAAAAGAAAGGCATCACTTCATATTTCATATGAAATTGGAGGAGAAATCATGGACTACAACTAGAAATTAACCTCTGTACCATGAAAACTCAGCAGAACATTTCTTCTTTTTTGCTTATTTCAGAATCTAATCTGATACAGTATCCCTTGTCTTCAAAGGAAACACGTTTCTATGTTCTTGACAACTAGTCCACCAGCAGATTTTGTATAATCAAGTTACCAGGTCATAAAGCATGGGGCTTTAGAGAAAGGTCTCTTCATGTAAGCATAGTGAAACAAAGTGTTTCTCAGATTAGAAACACTTTGAATTATATTAATCATGTTAATGAAAAGTGCACCAAAACGTTTTGTTTGAACTGAAATAAGGCGACAGTTGTTGACTTTATGAGTTTTTGTATAAGGTGCAGCACCTTTGCTACAGTCTGGTAATGAGTGGCTCCTCACCAGCATAAGTAGGTAGGAAATAAAGTTTTCGATAGTGTCATCTTCGTTTTCTTCAACAAGCGGAAAGGTAGGACATTACCTGCTTTGTTCAAGGAGTACATTATGGACTGATGAGCACTAGAAGTGTCTGTGCCCACTCTGCATTCCTCCTTCACCTAACAGATGTCCGGTTTTTCTGTTTTCAAAGGTAATTTCAATCAAGAGTAATCTAATTTATTATATTCCCTGCATGAGGAGTTTTTATAGACTAAACTCTTACAACTCATACTTTACCCTGGTTTATTTTTCACCTTCCTATTAATCAAGATAACATTTTGTCTTAAGCTGTTTTCTCAGAAAATGAATGGATGACTTTTTCTGAGGAGCTACACAAACAATGGTCATTTCACCACCAATTCTGATGAGCTTCCAGGCTCAGCTTCTCAGTCACTTTCCAGGCTTGTTGAACCTTAAGTACAGCATATAATGGACTTGCTGCAAATAACCATCATAGTCATCTCAGAGATCCATCTACCTGTACAACAGCCGAGATTTCCACTTTTCCTTCTTGAGAATGGCTCTTCAATTGGAAATAACAACCTCTAGAAGGAATGAAGTACTGCTGATATCCTCTGAACGCATTTCCATGAAGGAATTCTTTATATATTTTATGTCAAGGGTTTTCCTACCATATTTCAAATAACACCAAGTTGTTCATTTATCTGTAGTTTTAGCTCAGTTTCCTAAGGAAACGTGGCATCAGTGTCTGAGTGTATCAGGGTGTGTCTGTTCTGTTCTCCCCATTTTTCAAATAACTAACTATACCTCATGTATCAGTGTGTTGCACAGTGAAGCTAGCTATGGCAAAGAATGCCCTTCAGTTAGTTCCTTTTCTTGTTCTAAGATAATTTGTTGTGAGAGCTATAAAAAATGAATCAATTACAATACAAAGCAAACAAACATTAGGGAAAAACCTGGGATGTTTAATTTTGTTTCTGGACTTTCCTGGTATCTTCATATATCTGCCTTCCAGATAGTAAAGACTTATGAAAGGGACTTCTCTTCATTTAACACTAGAGCATCAAACATGTGGTTGCCACAAAACCAGTTATTATAGTGCAACTAATAATTATAGTAATCTTGTGAAGATTAAAGTTTTAATGTAAAGCATCTTCAATTTTGTAGATACAAAAATACCTGCAGAGAGTATTTCTTAATAGAGTGGGAACACTCTATCCTTGATTAATGCAGTGAGGTTTAAGCTCCTAGAATGAAGAAAATAAAAGTTTTGGGGGAAGAAAAGAGATACAAATCTGTAGGTGTTGACTAATCCTAGTGGAAAAGAATATCTTTTCTATGCTTATTAAAAGCAAACAAATAACCACTTGTCATAAGCACATCTGTTTGGACACAGATAGCCTTAAGACAAACTAGTGTCAAGTAAGTGCATTTGTTCTAACTGAAAACCAAGACAGATGTGTTTAAATAGCCAGTTTGTATTTCAGTCTGAAGGGGCTCAAGCAGTTGAAGTACCTGTTTTCAAAAAGATTGCGTATGCCACAGAAATAAAATTTTAAAATCTATTTTAAAAAGCAACGCTCAAACCAAACAAATACCTTTAAGAAGCCTTTCAGTTATTTTAGGGTATTGACAAATTGAATGTGCAGGAAGACAAAAGGAAATGGCTTAATTTGTTTAGGGAGGAGAAGGGAAATATTGAAACTTTCTTTTCATGTATGTGTAAATATTGCTATTGATAACATTGCGAGCGTGTTAAAGCCCAGATGCAAAGCACTTTCAGAAGCAGACCTGCTGGAAAACTGTGAAGGCTCTAGAAATTCTCATATTAATTGGCATAGACTGTAGGGGCTGAATGGTTATTTACAAAGAATAGTAACAATTTCTATTTAATGCTGCTCAAGACTCAGGGGACCAATCAAAAGAAATGAAAGCTTGGTTTAGACAGAGCTTTCTGGAGATTGCTGGGGTGCCAAGTGTAAGTCAAAGGAGTAGCTTCTGTTGCAGACCAGTTTGCAACGCTGCATGGGAAGGGAAAAGTCTTGAGCTTCATAGTTAAGGGGAAGTTTGTGTTCACAACATGAGTAACTGTCTGGGCTGAAAGGTCACAACTTGACAAGACTCTAGTGTGAATCCTAAATGAAGCAGCAAAAAAGTGAGAGAATGGAAGGATCTTCACTTCTGTTTCATTTAAGATAATTACTGCAGTGCCCATCTGGTAACTAGAGCGTAACTTCTTTGAAAAGAACCTGTATATGTACATACGGGTAGGTGCACCTGTATATGCCATGGCTGTGTCTAAAGAGTTTCATCATTGTGATGATAACATTGTGCAAAGAAAGGTGAAGATAAATGGTTATATCTTCTCTTGAAATGCTGTCTTTGAACCATACTCAGCTGTAGGACACTTCACCATTGGTTGCAGTCAGTGCTATTTCTTGAACTGTTTGAAACCAATATAAGCAAAATACCATAGATTTTATTGCAGCAAACAGATACACTTTCGAAAGAAGTATGCAGCAGAACTAAAAGTTAGGGTCTGTTCCTAGTGTGTGTAACTCTGTGATTGTAGAATGAAACTGGTATGAATTAAGAGTGTATTTCTAGATGGGTTGATTTGTTTTCCAGGACTTACTGTTTTTAGTCATTCTAAGATTACAGTGACATTTTTTGGATTTAAAGCATAGGTAAGTATTGAATGTAACCATAAGTTTAGAAGAGTTTTTGAAGTAAATCATTAAAGTATTTATCCTTGCTTTTACAAATATAAATAAAAATGCAGATAGATTTATTTGAAGAAATCAAGTCTATTAAAATTTTCACTTGAACATGGGTTATTATATTGCTAATGAACTGCACATAACAGAAACATATGGCTATAGCTCTGCTAGCACAATTTTTAGATTAATCCCAGAAGTTGATATAAAGGAAGGTCCATTCTTTGCATAGCTATAAAATAAAAGTAAGGTGGTGTTGAATTTCAGTATTGATGACTAGCAGTTCTTTTTATTGTGAGGACAAAATAATATTTACATGTTCCATGGATAGCTCCTAATTATTTTTGTTTGTTGAAAAACACAGTGTATTTCTGTTACTATGCTCACAGTTCTAAGTTTTTATGTTCCCTAATTTTACGAGATCTTACATTAGAACTGGTTCTTTGTGATGTTGAACTGATTCTGGGTAGATGTCTATATCTAGAACTGGATTCCTTGTGTGATGTTGTTTGATTGTATGCTATTTCAATTGTGACTTTAACAGGAGACTCTGATTTGTAGATCTTAAAAGGAACTTCTGCAACCAGTCAGGGGTTTTGTTTAATGTATTTAGTCTTAGAATGGACTTTTAGACTTTTCTCTCATGGCTAAAACTTGAACTGTATTTATGGTTAAAGCAGTGTTTCTCAAGCTGGTTATTTGAAGCTAGAGGTGATATCTAGCTTCAGGTAGTTTCTATACATCCCATAGCATATTTTCCAATTTGCAAAGATGTGGAAAGTGATGTGTTGGGTGGTTGTGAGGGTTGGGGCAGAATGTGCCTGTAGATGGTTTTCTTCTGTGACTGCTGTGAAGGTTGCAGCATACAAAGTGAAAACAGTGGGCTGAAATCTCATCTATTCTTAATATTCAGAAAATAACAAGAGAGAATCAGCTTCTAGCATTATGTTTGAACCCTAGAAATAAAAGATGAGACATTTCATTTCCAGATAAATACCATAATGTATAAAACAAGGAATTTTGCACGTGATATATCAAGATGGTAGAATTTTACATAGGCTTGCAAAAATCAAGTTGCTGACAGTGGAAAGATTAATTAGAAAAATTGACCTGAATTTGGCAATTTCAGATAATTCCCAGAATGCATGTGACTTGAATTTTCCTTCTCCTTTGATCCTTAAAATGCTGTTGACTGCAGTTTTGTCACTGATAAAACACAACTGTTTTCTAAGTGACTTCTTAATAGAAAAGGCTCAGTGGTTTCAGACTTACAGTTTATTAACATACATAGGAATTTAAATATTACTATTTACATCATATGTTTAATCTGTTTTTTTGCAATGACATCTTAAGTATTGGCTTCTCTGGTTTTTATCTGGCAGTTACTTTGATTTTCTCATGCTATTTTGAAAGAACTTCCAATTCAGCACTTTTCTTAAGCTTTTTTTACATTTCTTAATATTACCCCCAAAGAAGTATCATAGTGAGCCCCACTATAGGTGTACATACACAAGACAATTAAAAAACTATATTATTTTGAAATTGTTGTCTGTAGGGGAGCTGAGGTTCATGAAGAAGGGAGAAGTAAAAGAGTTACCATTGTCTATGTGTCCCCTATTAACACGTAACTGTTCATAACTCCTGGGTGGAACCAAATTAATAACCATCCAGCAAATCCCATCAGTTGTGAAGTTTGAACATCAAATTTGCATTATTTCAGAAAACTTCTGTAATAATGTAGTCTTTAATTTACTGCTTCAAAGAAAAAAAAATTAGAAAGTAAAACAAAATTATCAAATGCTCTCTCCTGTAGGACAGGGTAAGAAGCTTCCAGTTCAAACTTTCTTGTTGTGATCCAAGTTTTGCTTGTATGTAATCAGATGTTCCTCCATGACAAAAAGCATACTGCTCAATTTTATGGTCAGAAAGCTGAATATCAGACCTAGAACAGAGGATATTCTTCTCTGTTGATTTGTGCATGCTGGGATGCTGTGCTGAAACTCTTGAGCTTATGCAAGCAACTTTGAGCCTTGTGACAGCATTAAAAGTTGCACTTACAGAAGATTATCTCCTGAACTTTGGAACAGGTGATATGAGAGAGAAGGTGTCAGGAAAGACTTTGAAAATTGAAGGATGATATCAATATTAGTAGCCTTTGAACCCTAATCTTTTTTATTGAAATACAGCTCCAAACACCATAAAAGAGTGTAACTATACTTCTCCAAATTCTTTATCCTAAGTTGGTGATGGATGCACTGATGGAACAGATAGGAGAAAAGATTTGGTGATCCTTTCTGAGTCAGTAATCAGGGAAATGTCAGTGATGGAGTCAGTCTTTCATCTGGAAATATATGATGTATTATTCTAGCAACCACCACTTTAATTCAGTGGGACCACATCTGAGCTGGACACCCCGTGTTTGAGGCACTGTCTTGGGCAAGGTAAACAACAACAGATGATTCAGCCTTCACCTGAGCTGTGTGCTGAAGTACACATTGTTACTGAGACACTGAAGTTACTGTCTCACACTGTAAGTTCCAAAGTCCTCTCTTGATACAGAATGTCACCGAATATGACTTTTTTATTATATGTGGAAAGAGAGTACCCCTCTGATTTTTTCCCACATTATGTACCTGATTTACATACCAGTACAGATGTGATCTCCTAAAGACCAATATCACAACCATTTTTTATGAATACAGCTTTTATCCTTCATTCCAGTGTCCTGCTTCTCACCTGTATCAGGATCCACCTTCACACAAATGCAAGAGAAAAAGCTGTGTTTCTCTTCTTACTGCAAGAATTTTATTTTTATTACAGCATTAGAGTTATTACTCTTCATGACATCTGTACACATTTACACTTGTGTGCAGACTGAGTATGTTGATTGTTGGAAAGCTGAATGTTTGTAAATAGGGCTCAAGAGGGCAGGATGCTCTGACTTCCATATTCTTTGTCCAAAGCAGAGAATGCCCCACACAGATACATGCTCCTATTTTTAAGATCCTGTAGACGTAAATGGAACAATGAGACAAGGGGATAATAGAATTCTTTGGAAAAGAAATACAGATATTATACCCTTGAAATGGGAATGTATAATAACAGTTTGTGAATCAAGGGGATAATAGAATTCTCTGGAAAGAATTACAGATACATCCTTGAGATGGGAGTGCAGAACAATAGTTTGTGAATCAAAGTAGACTTTAATATGTAACATTCCTGTTATTCTCAGGAAACAACAATTCACAGAACAACTCTTAGCAGTTAAAACTTTTAATATTGACACTTTCTTTTAAAACAAAATGTTTCATATTTTTAAACAGGTCAGCAGTGCTAAACTATAGTGGTGAAAGACCACTGAACAAGTTTAACTTTGCTTGTTTTTACCTTACACTTTGATTATTCACTTTTTCATCTGTGAAATCTTGTCGGTACTTCCTGGTTCACTGAAGACAGAGGCTCAGGATATGGCTTTATTCTAGTGTTCTTGTTGTGACCCATGTAATCTATAGTATTTCTGATTTTGCAGACATATTCACTGAACCAGGAACATGGAAAAATATGTGGAGAGCAGGGAAAAAAGCTTTTATTAAAAAGTTGGATTGATCAAAAAAGTAAATACTTACCTGACTTCCAACCACAATATAGTTACATAAATACTTATGATTGATGTCTCTTTCACAGTATTTTAACTTTTGCTCTCTTTTTTTGGTGAGATTTATTAATTGTGTTGATGAACTGTTTCATTATCTCTAAAACAATACTCTTGTTAGCGTCATGCTGTTGTTCTAAGAGTCAGCTCTGTACCTAGAACCATTGCTTGCACAAATACATTACTTTCTTCCCAAATATAGTTACTCCTTCTGAATCTTTCAGCCATGAGCCCTGTATACTAATCTGTTACATTTGTTGTGTCAATCTACACATATAAGTATGCATGTGTAGAAGAGCTGTTCTTGGTGATTACAAAGTTGGCTTAGCAAGAAAATTATTTTATTTAGAATTGTATTAATGATTTCTTTGTCCTCTAGTTAAGTACTTGGGTATTTATTAGGAGACTTTGTTTTCAGCTGGACACAAAATGACTGTTCTTTGGCCTCTGCAATGACATTGCTATTTTTAAAGAGATGAGAAATCAGTAAAATGGGGGAGAGGAATGCAAATATTGCTTTCTAAATAAATTACAGTCCGGTCAACTGAAGAGATGGCTGGAGAGTTCTGAGTCTTGGTGAAATCCTAATGAAGGATTTGAATTCCAGGTTGTATGTGTCCCCAAATCTTTATCAGGAAAACAAGTTTAAAAACAGGGCTTACATTAAAAAATGTATTGTAACTAGAGGTTGAGGAAGTAGCTGTTTGTCAAGACGTGGCAGCATGATCTTGGTCTGAGTGGATGCAACTACTGCTTGCTGTTCTAGAGCAGTTAAAAACTAGGCTTTGCAGTTTCTGAACACTTTGTTCACCCCATTATCAGCTGGTGATGGCAGAGGCAGAAGCCTCTGTCAACCTCAAGGTGCTTTTCTTAAGGTTCTAGAAAAGATGTGGTGTTGGAATCTCTTTCTTGCCTACAAAACTTCATCAGAGTAATGGGGCAGGGAGTGTCTCTCAGGGTAGCTTACTTAATGGCAGAACTGTAATGTTTTAAAATAACTTAATGATTTATGTGGTCTGCTTAGAAGTTAGGTTAGAAGGAAACGAAACAAAAATTAAGCAGCACTCCTGTGTACTGTTAAATAAACTGATGTTCTAAATTTTTGAGGAAAGATAAACTCTTTTTCATTAATGCAGAGAAAAGCCAGGCCTGAGATTATTACCCAGATTTCTAATATTTTTCTTATTTTGGGGGGGACGGGGAGTGGTTAATTTTAATCAACTTACAGATATTTTCCAAACTCTGTTAATGCTGGGTTTTAATCTTATTTTAATCTTAATGTGATACCTGATATTGCATAGGTAGCACAAATGTACTCATACTTAAGTTTCATTGAATAAATTGAAATTTAAGGTCATCAGCATCTTACCTATCAGTTTCTTCTAAAAATATTAAATATTCTCTATTATAGTACATACTTAATAAATGAAGACAGCTTCAGTCAATATGATAGAATGATCCTTGTTTGCAAATATATTTTGTATTTCTTGTATTTCTTGTATGTGAAAGTGAATGTGTAAAAACATTTTAGCTTGCTTGAAATCAGTTAAAAAATATTAATTTTATATTGCACCCAGTATTAATTTTACACTGTGCCACACCTAGATTATTTATTTCAAATCTGAGTCCCAAACTTGCCAAAACACGTTTTTGACCATTGAAGAAATCTGCTTTGTTTTCTGAAATTGTTTTTCAGACCTAAGCAAACAGTATTGTTGTGCTGCAAGTGTCACAACAACTTTTTCTGCGATCAGACTAAATTAATTTTTATCATAAGAAATTTCATTAACCTTGAAAGTTTTGAATTTATCATGTATTTCCATGGACAATATTGTTATTATTTCTTTTTAACCATTTGTAGTTTCTTACACTTTTCCTGATAGCATTCTGTACCTAATTCTTCACAGTCAATCATATTGTGAAAGTAGTGGTAAATTACCATGACCATATTAAAAGAAAAGAGTATAGACAAAACAGATTCATATGTACAAGGTGAACAACAAAACCCTCAACAATGACAATGAAAAGAACCCCTGGGAGGTCGCACCGTTTCTGTAACATCCATTGTTCCCATGTTCATCTATCGATGCCCAGTGGTATACTTGGAGGTCTTGCTGATAGTTTTAATGCTCAGTAGATACTTGTTTTATTTTGTGTAATGAAGAAAACCCAGTATGTTCTCCTAGAAGTTACTTTTCAGATTTTACAAATATTTTTCAGATTTTTCCCAGGCTATGATTTTCATGTAACGTTTAAAACCGGAATGACGCTGAGCTCAAATGTGTTTGCCAGGCGAGTGTTTTGCTGTGTTACCTTGGGAGAGGGACTGTGTATGGAATGCTTTGATGCCATGAGCAGTGCACTCAAGGTAACTGCCTTTGTTTTCCTTAAAGGTCCTATTTAGAGAATCAACACTCCTTGATCAGACCTGGTGGGTTTCCTGGAAGACAAGAGAAAGAATTTCCTGGAATAATTAAATATTCTCCCTAGAGTGAAGCAGAGTTCTCAGTCTCATTTGCCACTCCACATTCTTTAGCCTGCTTTCCCCTAGTGTATTTTGTTATTTAAAAAAAAAAAAAAACAAAACAAAACAAAAAAAAAACCCACAAAAAACCAAAAAAACCACTAGATACAGGAAAAGATTGGGAGAACTTGTTGCTGCTTGTATCAAAGCTGGCTAGTAAAACTGCTACACAATAAGGGTACAAGTTGGTTGTGCTTTATTTTCATGTTATTGCACACTGCCTTTTGGTGGGAAAAAGCCAAATGTTAACTCTTGTGATGCAAGAGGCCTGTTAACACTAATGAAGCAAATAGTGTTGTGTATTCTCTGGTGTAATTCACATTTCAGCTTCAAAACCAAATTCTTCTCTAATCAGTTGTTGATAAGTATGTTATAGGTATGTATAATGCAGAATTACATGAATTAAATTTGGCCCTAAGATAAATTAAATTTCTGAATGCATGTTGTTCTCATGCATTTTTCTTCTGGATACCTTTCTTTCTCCAGAAGGAATCCTGACATATAAATTTCACACTCTACTTCAGTGAAGCTGACTGACTTGGTAGGGCTGAGAGGTACCACAGTCAAGTAAGTGTCTGTTGAAAGACCGTCTTAGTATAAGCTGGCTGTGGATGCTAAGATCAGGGTCTCACTCCATTCCGTTCTCATCCATATTCTGCCTTTCTAGTCTGCCTTTCCCAGAAACCTCCATCACATCATGGAAGTTATCCTTTGTTTATTTTAAGCAATCCCTTCCCCATTTGTTGGAGTTTTCCATTCCTTCAATTAGTCATACCACAAAAACAATTATTGAGGAGTTGTGAGAGCTCAGAGGTCAGACACCTCCAGGAAGAGGTAGAAGCAATCAGCTGGGACTGGGAACCTCTCTCCTGATTCAGATTTGGCCTCACCATATTGTTGGGAGGCATGTACAATATCAGTCATCTGCAAGGCCTCTCATTTCTCAAAGGACCATCTAATAGGTTGAAAAGTTCATGTTCACTTTCTTTCCTCACTTTTATGTCCACACCAGTTGTTGTGTGTACTTACAGTACAAACTTAATAGCCTTACCAGAGGTTCAGCTCCCTTGTCTTATTTCCTACTGTCCCCTGGGCCAGAAACTGCTTGTCCCCCTGCCAAAGCATGCCACTACTCTTCCTGCACATACTTTCTACCAAATTCTAA
Source organism: Dasyornis broadbenti (assembly GCA_013397935.1). NCBI lineage: Eukaryota > Metazoa > Chordata > Aves > Passeriformes > Dasyornithidae > Dasyornis > Dasyornis broadbenti. Next base: position 259,211 of record VZRN01000344.1, on the reverse strand, counting down.
GTTTCTTCTCATTTTTGTTAGAGTTAATCACAGTAAACCAGCTCTTAATGCCAAATCCTTCATCTGTGTATTGGTCCATTGCACACTCTCCTCCCAATCTCGTGCTCCCTGCATCTCGAGTCTTTCACTTCCACGGAAAGATGGGTCCTGCTACTGCCCAGCACAAGACTGGAGTCACTTACCACTTTAAGCATTACTGTTTGGTGCAGGGAATTGCACTTGTGTGCCAAATACAGAAATACCTCTTCTAAAAAATATACTTCAATCAGAGGCTGCAAGGCAGTTCTTTTCTTGATAACTAAGAAAAGGTAATAACTGATTTTCCATAGTCTGCATCTTTAAGGAGAAGGAACTACAATATACAACTTGGTAGGACTCCAGGCACAAGAGGAAATGGGTTATAGCAGTTGTAACTGTGTGGAGCAGATGTTTTGGTTGGACTGGCTATCAACCATCTGACTCATAATAAATTGTCAGTTCCAGTAAATTCCCAGTTTTCAATTACAGTAGGTAGGATATGAGAAAACAATGCTGTTTGGATGGTGTATTTAAAGTGGTTTTGATGGTGATTTTCATAAACAACTCATATTAACTTTGTAAAAAGATTAAGGATCTTGGAAAGGGAGTAGCTGTAAACATTGAAATATGCATTTGAATGTAAATTGAGATTAATACAAACGAAAACTAACAAATGGCTGTTAAGTGCTGATACAGTTGGAAATAGGATTTTAAGTTTTTCCTTAGAGTTGTGTGATACTCAAAAGTCTTTTCATGAGGTATATGGGGGAAAAATTTATAAATGCCTTAAAACTTTCAGACTTCCATTTTCATCTGTTCTGTTCTGCATTTATATTTTCACATGGTCTCCTATTCTTGAGTTTTGAAAATGCATACTTGATGAACCTTTTATCTGCACTGGCTAAGTAGAGAAATTAGAATTAAATACCATGAGTTTTCTGTTTATGAAAAGTTTTATTTATTTTTGTAAATTGTTGCTAGGTTTCTTTAATAGGAGAAAAGCCTATGAGTTGAAAATTTCTGGATTTTTTTTTTGTTGTCGTTGTTGTTCCTTTTTCATCACATTGCTTGGGAAGTTTAGACAAGGATGAGGCCCCATTGTGCAAAGTATTCAGTAAACATAGGAAACCCCTTGCAGTTCTTGAGAAAGAAAACTATTTTCAGTGTTAAGGAGTATATCCATTTCTTCATGTTTGATTTAAATGGACATTTTCAGAAATGAGAAAAACAATTTTTTAAAAAAAGAAATAGATAGTAGCAAAGTGGCAGAAAGGCACCATGAAAATCTGTGGTGGATCTTTTAAATTGCATTGTTCTGGAGGTTGATGGTTTTTACTATCAGGCATGAGACTGTTGTGGAAAAATTAATAGGTGTGCATTATCACATGCTTAACTAATGATCTCAAGCATTTTTACATTCAGTTTTTAAACCTCAAAATTCCTGTGGCCCAGGATGTGTTCTCTGTTCAGTTAGAAGTTCATTTTAATAATACCTTCTGTAAAGACTTGTGTGGAAAAAGTTCTGTGAGTATAAAATGGCTTTTTATTATGGAAGTTCTAACCTCGAAATCCAACATTTATAGAAGATTCTGTATTCTTACAAAATCAGGTCTTATTGAATTTAAAATCAATGTATTTAATAAAATCATCTATCATTAAGTGTTATGAGTTAAATACAAATTATAAGAAGAAAAAGCATAGCTACTTGAATACTAAAAAATGAGATGTGACTTTGGTTCAACAGCCTCTCTTTTCTTTTCCTAAAACGGTATAATATTGTCAAAGCAATTGGATGTCACTATCTTTTGATGCCAACTGAAAAACAATAACAGAGGTAATTTTTACTTCGCTGCTCTATTTAGATTTGGTCTATTCTTTGATATAAATACACGTGCAGAGATGGGAAAAGGGAAGACGCTGCCTGTGTAAGGTTTGATAAGGAGCATTAAAACAACATTTGCCTTTTGACGCTTTGGTCTAATGAAAAGATCTCAACCCCTGTTCTGGGCAAATGTCATGGCCTGGTAATAGAAGGTTCCCTCTTCTCACCTAATCACTTCCAGGTTTCTAGAGATGGCCAGCACAGAGATCACTGAAGGAGTTAAATTGTAACTGGCACAGACAACGTCAAAAAGGTTTATTAGTTGAAAAGTTTTCCACAGTTTATCTGTAAGACATGTGGTTTTGGTTTGGTTTTATAAACGGCCGTTTTAACAGATACACTGGTGTCAAATGCAGTTTTACCAAGCAGCTTCTTCCATAAATGAAAGTAACAAATCTGAAAGGAATAAATGGTATGGTGTCAGAGAGAAGGGAATTTGTTGTAAATCTGCGGCCACCTGAACAGTAAGATTGAGCAGTGCTACTGCACTGCATCTTTTAAAACCTACAGGAATGCTGGCACTTTGGGTCCTTTTTTAAGTTACAATTATCATTTCTCAGGGCTGAAAATATGCATCCATTTGAAGGTGGTAGTTATAGAAGAATGCCAATTTCTTTATTTGGATTTGCATGGGACAGTAACTGTGTGAACATAAGACGGTGCTCTGCTGGCAACAGGAGTTGCAGTTGTGTTTGTTGTGCGTACTTTTGTAAATGGAAATGGAAAAATACCATGTCTCAATTTACTGCTCTTGCTACACATTTCATTTTACTGCAGCTTAACATGCAAAGATACAGAGATGATTTATGTGGTTGTGTGGGGGCTTTTTTCCCCTGGCATGAGTCTTCATATGGAGTTCACTATTGAACATCGAAAATATAATGTAATATTACTGTATGTGTTAATGGATGCTGTTGTGGCATTCACCTAGTCTGTTTTGAAGTTGGGTTTTCTATTTCCTTGTTTTGACTTGCTTCAATCAGTAAGCACCTGATAGTATTCCAGAAACTGATCTTACACATGGTGTCAAGCTGTGTGTGCATGTCTTCTTAAGCACTAATCATAAATGCAAGACTAAATAGGGGATTTACTGTGCATGACAGAGCTCCATGCAGCACTACAGGTGGGGTCTCAGCAGAGTAGAGTAGGAGGGCAGAATCCCCTCCCTCATCCTACTGGCAAACACTGCTTTAGATGCAGCCCAGGATACAGTTGGCTTTCTGAGCTGCAAGTGCACATCACTGGGTCATGCTGAGCTTCTCGTCAACCTAACTATTTTATGTACCTGTCATCTCTTGAAGAATGCTCATTAAAATAAAATCTTTTTAATTGTTATTAGCATTAAAAGCATTACTGTTTAATCTCTCTTAATAGTTCTTTTTGTTTGATTGACAATTAGCAAATTATTGGGGAAAAGCCAGTTAATGCTGTACTCAGCTTCAGGGTTGAAAGCTGTTCCTTATTTAATTTTTTCCCTTAATTATGGAAGTACATGAAATAATAGGGGAAAGGTCTGGATGGATTGTACTCTTGGGTGTATTTTGTTATTATTTGTCCTGTTGATAAAGGTTGTATAATCTGTTCTGTTTTCTCTAGTGCAGGTGATAGTACCACTTATACACATAACACTTAAGGGAACAGTTTGGGTCACAAGATCCTGTCCATTGCTGTTACATGTCACATAATACATAAACTGATCATATCACAACAGGACAACAGCTATTGTTGTCTCATATGGAGAGTTATTAACTCATATGCAGTGTTGTCCTGCAATTTAGGGTTAAAACTGTGCTCTGATTTCCAACCATGGTGTGCTCGTGACCGTTTTACAGGCAGTTCTAAGGAGTACAGTTTTCTTTCAGCTGTCAGAAGTGAGCTGCACACCAAGGCAGAATTTAAGAAAACACTGTCAGTTCTGTCTCATTTTTCATCTAAGACAATTAGGCTTTTTTAAGACCCATTCTTCCCTGCAGCTTATCACTAAGTTTCTTGGCATGTAGTGTTCTGCACGTAATAGCTGGTATGCAGCTCATCTCTCTGGATGTTAACAGCTTCAGTCCTGCCAGAGCTTCAAATGGCATGAGATTGCCTTCCTGAAAACACTCAGTGGTCACTTAATTTTTTTTCTCCTCAGATAGGGTGAGGCCTCCTAACAGTATTTAAGTGGTTTGCCTGTTCCTTCCTCACAGCTGCGTGTAGGACAGAGCATACCAGGGCACTCTGCACCATGTTGATCCTGCTTTGAGCACATATCTTATTTCCTCTCCTATTTTTCCAAAACGGATAAAAACAAATGCATCTTGGCAAGTTGCTATGTACATATGCACAAACATGTTAAAAGATTTATTTGTGAGCAGAAAATGGCACCATATTATTTGCTGTCAGTGAAGGTGACTGTGCTGCTAACTTACTACTTTCTAACTAGAGGTCAAGAGCTTAAATGAAGCTTTGCGTGGCAGAAGTACACTTGTTCATACTGTATGTGATTTATGAATTGGAGGGATGTCAGGTCCTAACCAGAAACAATTTGTTCTAGATGATCTCAAAGCTGTGACTGATTGTTCTGATATAAAGAAAGCCTCAACTGTGACTGCATTAAAACTGACTTCTATTTAGCATGTTCTTTTTATCCTACAGTACTTTTCTGGCATCTGCAGTCTTTGCTGAAAGTAATGCATGGGTTTAATTTGCAGGAAACTTGGGGGAAGTGACTTCTTGGTATAAATTTCTAATTGCTAAAATGTTTTTCATCCACAAGAGGAGTTGAATATACCAGAAAGTTTAGACCATAAACTGCCTTGAAAAGTAAAAAATACAAAATGTGTGGCCATAAATCAGTGATAATACATTTTAAAAAATTCTTTGGCATTGCATCTGATGTCAAACCAGGAATCCCTAAAAACAAAATCTGTATCTTTACTGAAATTTGTAGTTCGCCTGATTGAAGAAGAGCTAGACTACTGTATACTTGATAACTCAGTAATTTTATTTTGATACATTAAAGGAAATTAGGCAGAGCAAAATATCTTTAAAGTGCAAATATAGTAAGAAAGAATAAATTTGCAACCTGTTTTGCAATGGTTACAGTTTAAATTCCTCACTTAAGTGTCTCCTAAATAAATTCATATTTGACTTATTAGTTCTTATCTGTAGGCTTTTAAATATTCAGTTTGTTATTTACCATTTTATATTTACTTTTATATGTACAGGATGTGAATGAAGACCCTGGAGAAGATGTTGCACTTCTCTCTGTTAGTTTTGAGGATGCAGAAGCTACTCAAGTTTTTCCTAAGCTGTACCTCTCCCCACGTATTGAACAGTGAGTGAGATAGGTGTTTTCTGAAATGTTTATTCTGCTTCATCTTGGAACTTTTCAGTTTTTTCCTGGTACGTGTGGTAACATACTAGATGGCAACATACTATTGCTTTAAATTGCTTTAAGTTATAGCGGTTACTACGAGTGTGTGTGTGTGTGTGTGTGTGTGTGGTGGAGAAATGAAAGATCTTCTCTCCGCTAGTTCTGTATCTATGTGATATTCTTCTAGCATCACAGTATCTGAAAACTATGCTGTCCTTTCCTGTGGCAGTATATTTTGAATGCCTTCTAAGGTACAACATAGTGAGAGCTTTTGTGGGGGGGAATCTTCAAATTTTCTTCTGTCTTTTGGGAAGGTAAGTTCTCTATGTAAACATAATACATTTGAATAAAGTGCTGTTGTAGAACCTAAAGGGCTTGGTTAATTATGCTTGCGGTATCTGCAGCTTTAGTAAGTTTCTTTTTTCAGAATACCTGAATATTTTATTTTAAGAGCATTGAACCTTACTAATCTGTTTATCAGTTGGCAAATAGATTTGCTGAGAAATGAATTTTTACTCCTACAATGGAAGATTGAAGACTAAAAATCAATTAGTTTTCATTAAATTTCTTCCTTTTCTGGAACTGAGTGTGTTTTAATGCTTCTCCTTGTCATCAGTATCTCAGTCTTGCAATGCTTCCAAAAAGTAACTATGTTAGATTTTTCAGGTATACCACAATCAAACTGGTCTAGCATTGTTTCATTGATGTGTTGTTTTTCTGGGTAATACTGCAGTGACTTTCCTCTGAACTGTTGATGATTCTTCTCTGTAGAGAAGAAAAGATGGGAAATGCTGTTTTCCACAGTTTTATAATAACTTGGGGATAAAGTCCGTGTGAGTGTAAAAACATGGTATCTTGACATTTTGCTCAACAGAGCGTTGATCTGGATAAACTCTTGGATGCAGTTGATAAAATGTAAACAGAATTTGATTTAGATAAAGATGTAAGACTTCCCAGATACTTTATTTAAGAAAATGTAGGTTACATATGCATGTGCAAACACACAGGTAATATATTTAGTAGCTTTCACATGTTCATTTTTTTCATCAATTCACTACTTTTTTTTCAGCATCAGTTGAGGGAATAAATGTAATTATCCTTCCATGTTCCAAAGGATTCTTTTTCTGAACTCTTAAAAGCAAAGGGGCTGCCATTAGTTTCCATTGTATTTCCAGCTATAGTAACATGTTGATGGTTAAGTGTGTTTCAGGCCACCCAGGTCTAAATCATCCATGAGCTAATGAATACATTGCTTATTTTCCCACTTTCGGTATCTTCAGAAAGATGTGAACCTCTTGATACCAAGCAGAGTAACAATACAAATGATCTCTTCATTTTCCTAAACGCATTGTATTTTCTCTCAGTGCCCTGAAGAGCATCTGATTTTAGATGTGTGATGTAGAGCAATACAGCAGAAAGATACTCGAGTGGTGTTGGTGTGTATGTGGCATGTCTGATGTATTTATGGCTTTGTCATTTAAAGCCGATGCAATCATGTTAAAATCATGCCAGTAAACCCTGGCGTTCCATGCCACACCTTGTCACATTATCTGTGTGTTGAAGTTGAGATACTTCACTCATCTAAGTCAATCTGTCTTTCTGCATTTGTAACATTTTCATCACAGTATCTATGTACTGATAATGCATAGTTAATTGCTTGTGAGCTGTTGCACTTGCATTTATGCTACTGGCTACTTTTTATGTGCCATGAAAAAATCTATGGGTATGTTTCCAGTGTTTGTGTAATTATTCTTTGATAGCAAAGATATAGTTCTCTCTTGTTTTTTCCCAAAACCAATCTCTGCTGTGTTTAGCAGGGGCTGACAGTCTAGATATTCAACTTCTCAGTGTTTAGGACTTGAAGCAACAATGTGTACTTCCTTATACTTTTTGCCAAAAGTACAAAAAGCCTCAAGAAGCCCTGAGGATTAGTTTAATGACTTGAGGCCATGGCATGTTACATTTGCATTGTGTTCTGCTTATAAAAGTTCTTTCCTGCTACTCACAGTAGTTGGATCTACAAAAGCCGTGTAAGCAAATTACCACTGTATTTTTTTCTATGCAGCAGATTTTGAGGTGTACCAAGTAGCAGTTGATAGTTCCCAACATAACATTCCCAAGTACTCAACAAAACATAAAAAATACCGAATTCCCACAATTATTTTGCTAATACTAAAATATGTTCACTTTAGGAAGAATGAGCAAACAGGAATAGCATTTTCCTGACGTGTGAAATAACATTTCAGGTTTGTAGAGAAATAAGAGGAAAAGGGCCTGTTTGTGTAAAGAGAGTTAGCTCCTGCTTTCCCAAGAGATTTCTTTGCTCTTGTGCTCTGCCATATAAACATGCATTCCTGCATTGCACTTTCTAAAAATGATACATACCCACAGATCTTGTCAGCAAATTTGAGTCCTAGCAATGTGAATATAGGTTTTTTGCTTTGAAGGGTTTTTGTAGAACACATTTGCTCTATTTTTTAAAATGGATAGTAAGTATAATACTACTAAGACTTTGACTGCACTTTGTCATAGACTCTGGAAGGGAAATTTCCAAAATCAGGGAAATGTCTGCCTTTTATGGTGTGGAGTGAAGACATTAGTACATTGGTTGGCTTGAAAAAGTCCACATATTAAAGCAGCAGGTAGAAATGCAATAGAGAAGAGTTGTGGATCATTCAAGTCAATACTGGTGCTTTATTGACTTCTGTGGTGCGTGTCTGACTGCAAGAGTGTCAAGTGCAGTTCTTACAGTCAAACAACCAACCCCATATTTAGGGATGGGAAGCATTTGTATTAATTTATAAAAATCCCATCAATAACTACTCATAACTATAGCTGGGTTTAATTCTTTCATTAAAACTTGCTAATATGAAAAGTTCATTTCAGTACTATTTGTTCAAAGCACATTAACAGCAACTTCTAATGTTTCCATAATTTGAAATCGGTCACTTAAAAAAGCTTACATTCTATAGTTTTAAGAATTCTTCCATCTTTTTGTTGCACTACATCAACAAAGAGATGCCAATAACAGTTGCTTTCAATTATTTCAAAGTTAGATCAAGTTAAAATGAAACACGGGATATTTATGAGATGTATTTATGTTTAAACGACTGTCTTTACTGTAGTATCATAGAAAACACTTTCTGCACACTTCTGGAGGAAGTGGTAAGCTGAGAAACCACACAGACTGACCACACAACTTGAGAGGTTGGTGCTTGTCAGCATCCGTGTGTCCCCAGCTCGTCCTTCACTTCCTCCCACCTCAGGACGTGGGACTTGTCGCAGGTTCTCCGTCCTGCTGACAGCTGCCGTGCTTTGGGTAGAGGGTCATACAGCTGAGCTCGGTTGGCACAGCTGTGTTCTGGGGCACAATAAGCACCTGCTGGGATATTTTCCCTTTATGTTTCTGTTGCATTTCCATCAGGTATTCATAATGTCTCTAAACCTGTTGGTAGAAAGCATCTTGCTTGTTTAAAATTGCCTTTCTAATGAAAGTATACTAGATATTCACATGAGAAGGAAATTTGTAATAAAACTGCCTGTCATATCTTTGTTTTCCATTTATTAAAAGTCATTAGACTCTAAACCCAAAGAATCACTGCAGGACTGAACAGCTGATTTCTATATTAATGCTTAAAGTGTGTGTCAGCATACTACACATGAATGTGGATCAGAAGGTTTTGGGTTTTTTTTTTTCTCAAGAGAAAAAATTCAATGTATGTAATTTTTTTTCCTTCATGAGTCATCCATGCTAAAGAACATAAAAATGGGTTCATCGTGGTTCACATTTTAAGAAAAAAATATATTAGGGTAGAAACACTGTTACTCAGTGAATGCTGTGTTCCCTGTGTTCACAGAAATAATCCTGCGATAAACACTGTTGTCCTGGAGGGCTTTTCTCTGATAAATACGCAGACGTGAATATGCTAAGAAAACCAGCTGTCAGTAGAAGTTGTTTTGCTTAAATGGAGCAGGCTGCATGCTTTGGGGACTGAAATGGTCGTTTTTTACTGGTCTGGGAGCTGTTCCAGAGGGTTCTTCGTGACTGAGGGTGGTATGCAGAGTTCGGTGACTGCGTTTAACCTTCTTGTACGGGCAGGGGAGAATAACAAGAACCTGATCTGAACTCTTAGGCTTTGAATATTGCTGTATGTTTTTCACTGATGGAAGAAAAAATTGAAGAGAAAATTAAATGTGTGTTTGCTTTAAGGTGTTTCCTGTCTTTTACCTGTGCTTTCTGCTGGGGGTTGGAGAAGGAAAACCATAGAATATTACCCATTTACTGCCAAGTACCGCCCCTTGCTATGATTGAGATACAGGGAGGCTGTGAAGGGCTTCACCTGTGAAGTTGGCATGCCATGCTGCCACCAGCAGAAGCCTACTGTTCCAAAATGAATATGAATACACAGTCACTAAATGAATGGTTGTGCTTGGGCCTTTTTGTATGTCTGCTTTGTAGAAGTCAGAAGTAAGATCTTCAGTGTGGCATATTAAAATGTGCTTATGCATCTGAGTTGATGTTTTCAGTAGAATGTTAGTAGTCATCCAAGTCCATGGCTTCTTCAAATCTCAGAACATCTTTGCAGGCAAGGGATGCAGGAGGAATGACTGTTGCTTTGCAGTGCTTCCTGTTCCATTAAGCCTTGTTTGGTCAGTGCCTGGCCAGTGCATCAGGCATACCTACTGCCTGCTGTGTGTGCCAGGCCAAGACAGCCAAGTCTTCAGAAACTGTAGCCAGTCCCACAGCCTAATTGCCAGTCTAGCTCTGCTTTGCAACTCTTCCTGTGTCCTAAAAATCATCTGTTTTGCTGCTACCAACTTTTTGATGGCCTGTTGACAGCTTCAGAAGAGATCAGGACAGACTGGGACTGGCAGTCAAAGCAGATTGACTTGTACTTCTATTCCAGGTGTTCAACTGTACTGATTGTTCTTCCCCCCCCGCCCCCCCAAAGCTGCTATAGAGCAATTAGTGAAAATAGTTGTAGGAGAGCTAAGATTATGTGTCCATCATCTAAATGGTGCTTTAATGTTAGATATGTTAATGCTCTCTTTAAATGGTTCAGTTAGTGAGATTTTTAAGTCAGTTAAGACACTAAGCAATTAAACCTATTTGTCTAGGTATGAAATACTTGAGGTAGTTCAGTGGGACTGATTTTGTTGCTAGGTAATGAGGTATCAGTTTCCCTGTACAGGAGATACAGGGCAGTTCTTGGTCTGACATACCTTTTATAGCAGTCCAGAGCTCAGTGTTGCCTCAAGTCTCAGAGCAAAACTTAGAACTGAGTATTAGGAAGGGTTTGTGTCTTCCTGGAGGTTTTGTCAGGCTCTGAGTGTCAGCCTGTATGTGTAAGGTTCTATAATGTGATGGTGGAGGGAGTATTTTTACTTTATAAATCAAACACTTTATCACTTAAAGTATTTTCTTGTATGGTTGAAATTCACATATAAAAAAATAATTAGTATGAAGTCACAAAAGAAAATGAAAACGTGGTTCAACACAGCCCTCTTCAACTCCCTCTGCATACTTCTGACTAGAGTAGAATGGTCTACAGAAATTTCGTAAGTTTTAAACACATTTGATTTCTTTAGATTGAATCTCTCCATTAGGCTGCTGCATTTTTTCACTTGTGCATATATAATTTATTTCAGGCTACCCTAATTAAACATCCAGTTCTGTATCATGTTATTTGTCATGTGCTATGACTATGCCACCTTTCATTGTAATAATCCCTGTTTCAACACACGCATTTCTAAGTATCATTATAAAGCTGTACTCTACTAAAATATCTTCCTCAGCAATTTTGCTGTGGTATCACTGCTTCTGGGCATGTTTATCCACCCACAAACAGTGATAATGAAGGAAATAGGGAACAGTAATTTTTTTTTAGGACGTCAGACATTATTATTCATAAAGGTGTTCTTAATTCTGCACTGTTGGCCCTATGTTTAGACTTGTATCTTTGTACAGTGAGATTGTCAAAAGCAGTTTTAATTAGTCAAAACTAATTCTGGCAACAGTATTGAAAACTGCTGTCATCTTCATTACTAGCTAGGTCAGTATATAGTATTTTTGAAATCTTCCTCTGTATCTGCAATAGGGGTTATTTTTAAAATTATTTTCTTAGATTATGTTTACTTTGATATTGAAATTCATTTCAGTTTTACAAAAAAATCTTACTTTTCTTTTGATACATTGAGTGTTTCAGTCTTTTCGAATTTTTATTGCCATTCAGACATTCCAGTACTGAAGTCCCTTTCTCAGATATTTCCCTAAGACATTAGGGCACACAAAGCAGGTTTCGTCTTAATTTCCTGAAATGTTTTTTATAGGGGAAAGGAAGCCTACTGAACAGAACCAATCCATGTTGGTACTAAACTGTGTCTGTCGTAGATGGCAGGATGTTTTTCGTACCTAAGAATTAATAGGAATATTTGTGGAGAGACGAGATTTATGTAGGACCTTTTGTTCTAAAGAACTGTGGACAAATGGTAGGGACAGTTTGAATTCCTTGAAATGTTTTCTGTAACATTTATTAGGCTGACCAAAGAAATTTGAAGCAGGAGTCATCTTTTTATTCTGTGGCATGTGATATGGCAGTAATAGAGCAAGCAGGAGGGTCTGGTAGATGGGGTTAAATGTTAACCTAAACAGTTACTGACTAGGGGGTTCTTAAAAATGCAGTGAAAAAATCAGGTCCAGGTAAAATTTATATGTAGGGGAACTTGGAGTTTCTAGGCCAATTTATTTGTCCTTTCTTGGATAATGTACAGGTGTTAAAATGCTGCTTCTAAAAAAAGCAAGTGTTAGATACAAAGTTACTGGGAAATCACATTTGAAGCAGTAGTTTCTGTTTTGTTAAAAAGACTTAATTCCATAGACTGCCTCTTTATAGTTTAATAGCTCTTGCAGAGGCAAAGTGCTTCAAAGTTACTGACAGCATCAAATTTTAAAATTACCTGACAAGTTTGAGGCTTCTGGTAATTTATCAGTAAATGTAATCATAGAATCATTTCGGTTGAAAACACCTTTAAGATCATTGTATTCAAGCGTAAACTTAACACTGCCAAGTCCACCATGTCCCTCAGTACCACATCTGCACATCTTTTAAATACCTCCAGGAGTGGTGTCTCAACCACTTCTCTGGGCAGCCTGTTCCAATGCTTGGCAATCCTTTAGGTGAAGAAAGTTTCCCTAATATCCCATCTAAACCTCGCCTGGCACAACTTGAGGCCATTTCCTCTTGTCCTGTCACTTGTTATCTGCAAGAAGAGGCTGAGCCCCACCTGACTGCATCCTGCTTTCGGGTAGTTGGAGAGAGACATAAGATCCCTCCTGAGCATTCTTCTTTCTAAGCTAAACCACTTCAGCTCCCTTGGCTGCTCCTCATAGGACTTGTGCTCCAGACCCTCCACCAGCTCCGCTGGTCTTCTCTGTGCTCCAGCACCTCAGTGTTCTTGCAGTGAGTGACCCAGAACTGGACACTGCACTTGAGGTGTAGCGTGACCAGTGCCAAGTACAGGAGGGCAATCACTGCCCTGGTCCTGCTGGCCACACTATTGCTGATAAAGGCCAGGATGTCATTGGCCTTCTTGGCCATCTGGGCACACACTGGCTATATGTTCAGCCACTGTTGACCAGCACCCCCAGGTCCCTTTTCCACTTGGCAGCTGTTCAGCCATGGTTCCCGAAGGCTGTAACATTGCAAGGGGTTGTTGTGACCCAAGTGCAGGACCCGGCACTTCACCTTATTGAACCTCACACAACTGGCCTCAGCCCATCGATCCAGCCTGTCCAGATCCCCCTGCAGACCCTTCCTGCCCTCTAGCAGATCATCTCTCCCACCCAACTTGGTGTCATCTGAAAACTCACACAGGGGGCACTTGATCCCCTCATCTGGATCATCAGTAAATATTTTTAACAGGGCTGGCCCCAGTTCTGAGGCCTGGGGAACCACACTAGTGACAAGCCACCTGCTGGATATAACTCCCTTAACCACAACTCTCTGGGTCCAGCCATCCAGCCAGTGTATTACCCAGTGAAGATTGCACCTGTCCAAGCCATGGGCTGCCATCTTCTCCAGGAGAATTTGGTGGGAAATGGTGTCAAAGGCTTGTGAATGACAACGTCCACAACCTTTCCCACATCCACTAAACAGGTCACCCTGTCACAGAAGGAGACCAAATTGGTCAACCAGGACCACCTTTCATAAACCCATGCTGGTTGTGCCTGATTCCCTGATTGTCCTGCAAGCGCCTTATGATGACACACAAGATAATCTGCTCCGTGACCTTCCCCAGTAACAGGCCTAACAGGCCTGTAGTTGCCCAGATCTTCCTTCTGATCCTTCTTATTGCTCATTACTTTGCTGAAGTCCAGTCAACTGGAACCTCCTTGGTTAGCCAGGACTACTGGCAGAGGATGGAAAGTGGGATGAGCAGGTCATGGAAGGTTTTTCTTTCAGATCAGAGATTTAGTTGTTCTACTGTATTCATTCTAACTGGGTATTAATTACCAAAACTGTCAAACAGTAGTTAAATGAGTTAATTAGAATCTTGGCAGCACATGCAGTGGGTATGGAAAGGCAGATTTATTCAACAGTTATGAAAACTCAGATTTCCTAGAGTACACTTTGAACCCAGTTTTGTTGCTGCGTGGGTATTTTTCCCAGTTCTTGATGTAAATGCAAACCCACCACTATAGAACGTGGTATCTTAACAAAGTACGCTTTCTTGAAGTTGATTTTTGCATATTTGTGATATGTAGTTTGCTTTCTGAATATGGTGATTAAATCATTTGTTTTCAGAGAACTTCACTCTGATTGTGATCTGCACATTATAGTGTTCAGTCTTCAGACTTTTTCTATTTTATTATTTGAAACAATTAACAAAAATTCAGCTACTGTTTAATGCTTGCTTCCAGATGGCCACATTCAATGGGTACAAATCTCTGACCACTGGAAAGTGAAAAGTTAAGGATTTTCAGACAGAATCCCTGGAAAGTGTGAAACACAAAATTAAGTTGGATGTGAAAGACCTCAGTTTTGATTGTCTCTGTTGTCTTCTCCCACTGCCTCCCATCCCCCAGCTGAGGAGAACTGGCAGTACCCTCTAGGAACCACATTCCTGTTACAGATGTTTCAGCAGGGAATGGGGTGGTACAGGGAGCATGAATTGATGAGTATACCAGAGGAACAGTCCTGTGGGGAATCTGGTGGGCAGGAGAGAGAATGTAATGGAGGAGTCTTGGCCCCGCTCTTTGTATGATAAAGGATTGTAGTGCATTCTTTGACATTACCAGAAGGGCTGGTTCCCCTGCCAGCTTGTCTTTCCCGTAAGCTTCTTGATCCCACAGTAGTACTAGGTACCACCTCTCAGTTTCCTTTGCTTTCTACCTCCCATCTTTCCTGCCAATAATGAGTGGTATTTTAAATTTGATGCCTTCTTGAAAGGAACATTAATACCTCCTTAATTATCAATTGTAGGAAGATGCCATTTTCCCAAAATAAATCATGGCTGATTTTTAAAATGTGACTACAGTTTCTGGGGGTTTCCTTTTCCCTAATTATGGTCAAGAATGTGATTCATTATATTGCTTATTTTATTTAAGGCATATGAGACAGTCACAGTCTGTCCTGCTACTTATCTACTACAAGCTGCTTGACTGAAGTGAATGTTAGCTGAAACCCTGGCTCCTTTCAGCACTTACACATTGGACCTGCCTGAAGAATATGTATAAAAGACATTATCAAGTGTGAGACTTGTTTGTTGAATAGTCTTTTCCTAGATAACAGATTCCCCTTCAAGAATATTGAGAACTTCTTCCTACGAGCTTTGCTCTGAAGAGTCCCCTTAACAAATCATAAGGATTTGTTGAATTTTGAACCTACCACAGGCATCCTGTAACTATACTAAACTTCGGCTATCTTTAAATGAGAGTGCAGATTATAGGCAACAAATCATGTGGCCATTGTGTTAATGAATAGGACTCTTTTTATGTGTAGTTTGGAAAAACATACTTGTATGTCAACAAAGAACATTACAGAATTTAAATGAGAGATCTTACATAGGATATTTAGTATGTGCATGCAGTATGTGTCAAACATCCCACGGAGGAAGACAAAGTAAATTTGGCAAAAACTGAAAATTTAGATGATGAAAGTATAGATTCTTTTTAGTTGGATTTTAAAACTAAATTATTTGAACTGGTTTCTGGTCAGGGGCCATTAAAAATACATGAAGAGGAAACTTCAGCTTTTTAACAGTTTCAGTGGGCAAAACTTTGTTAGTACTGAAGTTGCAGACACCACAGTGCTGTGGAAAAACCTGTACAAATAGAGCGAAACAATTCTGCTTGCAGATATTTGCTGCTGAAGCCAATGAAAGGGCTGTGCTCTTCTGTGTGGTTTAGTGATGTCAAGCACTACTTGCTGGAGGCAGCTGCTCTACTGCAATGCTTTCCTGACCTTAAATAGCCTATATGCTGGGTAATGCAAGTGTTCAAATATAAATACAGGGCACATAAGGACAGAGGGAGGCCAGAAAAGCCATCGAGGCCCCTTCCCTCCCCTGAATTAGTCAGTGTCTTCCTCAGTATTCTTCTCTTCTGGTATTTGTCCAAGGTATTTACAAAACCGTTTAGACTAATTGTTCCCTTGTGTTGCCTCAGTACTGTTTATTCCATATGTTAAGTACTGCGTGCGAAGCAGTTCTGCTCTTCAGTGTGGCTGCTGCTTGCTTTGCTTTCCTTTCCTTTCCTTTTCCTTTCTACGAGGTTGCCTTTGATATTAACCCAAACAGCTGTGCAACCTCTGTCTGTACTGGGAGGTTGTAAGTACCACAGCAGCAGCCCACTGCTCTTCCCTAGACCGTCTCTCTAGGGCAAGCAGAGCTTTCTGGGACATTCTGTGGAGGTAGTTCCTTCAGGTCATGTTTTTGGTCGGTTTCCCAGATTTTTTCTTTTTTTCTCTGTAATGGGAAGATGGTTAGATGGCATGTATGTGTAATTACATAGTGATCATCCTAATTTGTTCCATAGCTCAAACACTGTTTTTCTTTTGTAACTGTAATGAATGTATAACTTGCTTTCTACCTCCTCAAATCCTGTTCTTTTCAATTGGTACTCTTGTTTTTGTTCATTTACCTATCACTTAAGTTTCTCATCCTGCCTTCCATTGGTTTTTTTATTCCTTTACGTTCCATCTTTATTTTCTGGTTTCTCTTTTGGCTGTTTGTTTTCAGCTCTGCACACAAAGAGTTGTGCTTCATTTTCAAGAAGTGAGACTGTTTTTTGTATGTCAGGTAGCAGTTTTTCCTGCTGTTGACATAGAAACTGCAGGGAGAGTTGAATGATGAATGTACATCCTGACAAAGCAAGTTGTGTTGAAAGTTTAGGCTACATTTGATCTACAAAAATCTAACAGCCCTTTTAATTGTCTGATACACAGAATCAGTGCACATCCAGAACAATCATGTAGTGGTGTCTACAATTTCGGTGCCAGTGTTGTCTTTACTTTAAAGCATTTTAAAATTAGTTTTTTAAAACGTTGTTTATTTTACATTTCTTTTAACATTATTTCTCTAAACAATTAATTGTTTCCATTTATGAAAGGAGTAAAACCTTCAGGATTTTTATGCAGCAGTGAAAGCAAAAACATTCCATTATATTGTATTTATCAAAGCCAGGATTACATATAATTGAACAAACTTTTTTTCCCCTCTACAGTAGTATTCTATTTAGACTACATATCTCAGCATTAGCAAAAATTATATTTCTCACTACTATGAATTCCTTTGTTTTCCTAGCATTGCATTAAATTTTGGAGGTCATAGCAATTCATGAAATATATCAAGTTCCTTAACCTAGGATAGCTGCAGTGTTTTTGTAGAAAATCTTTTGCAGCAACTAAGTTGTAGTTCTCACATCAGAGTCATAGAGCTCTTTGTTGGAAAGGAACTCTGAATCAACTAGCCCAGCTTCATGCTTGGCATGGGATTACCACCAGCACTAGCTCAGGTTTTGTGTTGCAGAGTCTTTGTCCACATCTTGAACACTCCTCAGTGGAGATCCTACAGGCTCCCTGAAGAACCAGTCTGCTGCTCTGCCACCCTCCTCAGGGGAGGACCTCTTCTGAAAGTCCAGTCTGAGAATCACAAGGCCTCAGCTGTCCCAGTCCTTGGGACATAAATGTCCCTTCAGACTGAAGGTGTGCAGTTGGTTGTAGCAGTATTATACAATGTCATTAGCAGGATGCTATGTATTGTGGTAGTGAGAAGTAAAGGCTTTTTTTAGTTAGTCTTATCATGCTTCTCCAGCAGCATGGAAGGGTGAGTTCTTAAGCACATATTGCTATCTAGGATTTGTTCTGGCTCGAGGTCATGATGAGCTGGTATAAAGTTAAATTAAGTTCCTATCTCACTGCTGCCACAGCGAAGGGATGGCATGAGGAACACGGGCATGAGTTTGCTGCCTTCTGACAAGTATCACTAATGCATAGGCCTTTTGGACTAGCTGGTACACATCATAAATTAAAACACTGCATGGGACCAAATATTAAAGAATTTGGGTCAGCATTATGGGTGGTGTTGCAACACCAAGGCACATAACACTGGGAAATCTCTTTTACTTTGTCTATTTAGCTCTGTGTACTAAAGCTTCAAGTTGCCTTTTCAATACACAGATGCTAATTTATATTTTCCTTTCTTAATTTCATATACTATATCAGAATTTTAAAAAGTAAATAAATACCCTGAAATGGAACGCTAGTCACTAACAGTGAATGATCCTGGCAATGCAACTGGCATTGCTGAGTACTTTCCACATACAAGAGAGTACACTTAAAATGTTAGAAAAAAGATAAATTTATCCTGATTTTGTTTGTTATACTAATGCTGTGAAAGTCTAGCATTCTATTTTTGTTTATCTACCAATCTGTTCAGCATATTTTGTTTAATAGTTTAATGGTAGAGTCTATATGCAACCACCCATGTTACATCAGACTCTGCAACTGGAATGTTGTTTACTTTTCACCAAGGCAACTCCCTGTTTTTGTTAATTAATATCTAGCAAAGTCCTGCAGCTGACTCGCTTTACAGTCAAGAATTTAGGGCTGTTGAGAGTTTATAGGCATACTGTGCTAGCAGAAGTGTCTTTTGTACTAGTGATCTATTAAAGGACATGGTTTGGGGTTGCTTTTTTCATTTTTATGTGTGTGTATATTCTTTTATTCTTCAGCAGCTATCTTGGACAGCTTATGTTTGTACTACATATGCATAGTCCTTTAACACTTACTTCCATGAAGTTATTTTCTAAAGCCACAGAAGGAAACTGAGAAGATTCGTGGGAAAGTCTTCTACACCATTCTCTCACCATTCTTTTGGGGACTAAAGGAGAACTCATGTTTCTGAGGTGGTCAGATTGACAGTGGTGGCTCATGTCTAAAATGCACTTTATTTTTCTTATAATTGACAACAAAGCATCTCTTGAATGTCTCCATTACCACAGCAAGGATTTTTTTGTTAAATGTTTAGAAGTTTTGTCAGTGCTTGATTTGAAATTATGCAAGGAATACAGTATACATAATTTTCTAGGTTCTGTTCCACTGATAAAATGTTTTGCTGTCTTTTAATCTGAATATCTGTTTTTGCAAACTTTAATGTGTTGATATCTTGGTACCCTTCTGGGATTAGATAATACCAAATACTGTCAGGATGTGTGAATGTATCTATGTGCGTCAGATTTCATGATTGGGAAAGTAGAAGCAAACAGTAACTCCCTTTGATAATCTCAGTCTGTACCAGATAAATGTTGCTAGATTTAGGAATATCTTATTTCTTTTATAGTCAATTTTTTTAATGCAAAATGTCTTCTCAGTTGCCCTCGTCAGTCACGGCCCTGCCTTAACTGTATAGGCTATCTTGAGGCTATCCTCACTTAGATGCACTGATACAGATTCCTCTGGCATCAGCACTGGTATTGTTTGTGCTGTGTCCTCTAAAGAAATGGAAGTTTAAAAATTCAGTGTGTGCAGAAGTACATTTTTTTCCACTGTGAAAAAGATCTTTTTAATAATTTGGTATGTTTTTGAACTTTGACGCCACCAGTATATCTCAGTAACCTAGTGATAAATAGATATTGCAATTGGCAAGCTGATTAAAATTGTATCTTCAGGCAAGCAGAAAAGACTTTTTAATTTAATTCAGTCCTTAAAACCTGTAAAAATGCTGGGTTCTATTTTAAGAAGAAGTAGTAGGTAAACAGTGTTCCACCCAAAATCTGCCAACTACTGATTGTGTTTGTGTTCTTTTATTTTTTTTTTTTTTTGTAAGTTTGTTTGTTGTAGGAGGACATTTTGGCAGAGCTTCACATATGTGGTTAAGTGTTTGCTGAGCCACAAGCAGATAATACTGTACAGTTAAGCATTTCTTCCTGCATCACCAATTTCTATTCTCTTGGGCAACATGAGTTCAAATCTGGGCAAAGATGACAGGCATAGACCTGTCTGATTGGATTAATAACATAGAAACTGTTGTTAGCCACCATAATAATATTTTACAGTTAATCTTGTGGTAAGTTTCTCAACCCAGATTGTGATTTTATTCCAGCAAATAGATAGGCAGATAACTCTTCAATCCTAAAGGACAAAAGGAGAATTTGTTTCCCATTTTCAGATTTGGCAGATCCAAATTCTGCTAAAGGAGGTGGAAAAGGGTATGTGGAAACCTGAGGGGCAGTGATGATTCAGAGATGACTTCCAGTATATTGACTGTGGGGGATTTCTTTTTAAATGCTGTATCATTTTTGCTTGTGTGGCATTTTCAGTGTCTCAAAGTGCTTTTGTTTGGAAATAAGAAATAATTAGTTTGAGAAAACGTAAATTTTCCAGTCAAGTGTGTTCATTCACACCTGGAATGGAGGTAGAAGTAGGATTAGTTTGCTTATCACTTGGCTATTATAATAAAAAGTTTTTTGGATAAATTTATTTAATCATAAAATCAGTGCTCTACAGGGAAAGTCATGATTTTTGTTGTGTTGCTAGGTTGAATGACCTCAAATTGTTCCTTTATCTTAATTTTTCAAAAAGCTCAGGTAGTGTATATTGGGTAGTAGGATCTGTAATTTGGGGTCGTACCATGAAATTGAATGCATGTGAAAAATCTATCTGCGACTTAAAATTTGCTTTTCTGTGCCTTTGTAGTTGTCAACAGTAGCTAAGACTTGGGAAGGTAAAGCTGTATTACAGGAATTCATAGGGAGCTTTTGTGAAAGTAGTCCTGAAATTCAAGGAGTTTTGAACTTACTTTACAGTGAGGGTGTAGAACAGCTTGCCCAGAGGAGTTCTGGATGCCACATCCCTGGAAGTGTTCAAGGCCGGATTGGATGGGACTCTGAGCAACCTGGTCTAGTAGGAAGTGTCCCTGGCTGTACATGGCAGCAGGGTTGGAACCAGGTGATTTTTAAAGTCCCTTCCAGCCCGTTCTATGATTCTCTGACATGCCTTATTTGTCATTTCTTACACTTGTAACATGGTGTAAATTCAACTTTAGTTCTCCTCAGAATGCTGAGTAGGTTTTGATACATTCGGCGTATGATCTTGTACATGCACTGTGAAACCTAAACTCCTAGGAAGGAAAAAGACAAACATCTTTTGTAACTTAATCCAGTTTATTGAAGTTATTGCAGTGTCTGGGCAGTCTTGATGTGGTGCCTGCTGCGGAGACTTGCACCTTGGTTAGGATACCAGTCACGATGACACAAAGTCACAACTGTGCCTATTTAAAACTCTGTTTTGTGTTGAAAATATGCCAGTGATCTGTTTGAATTAACTGTTGGAGAAGAAATACCTGTTTCATTTGTCTAGATCTGGTACCATATGAAAAAGAGAAAACACTAGACAGAGTAATACAAGGAGAGGAAGTTCTGAGTCTTTTTGTAACAGAACTAAGTAACATTAGTAATTTTTAAAAAACAAACTGTATCTTGTTCTTTTAATTAATAGAAATACATTTAGTTCTACCATAAACTGTATCTTGTACTTTTAATTAATAGAAATACATTTAGTTCTACCATAAACTGTATCTTGTACTTTTAATTAATAGAAATACATTTAGTTCTACCATAAACTGTATCTTGTACTTTTAATTAATAGAAATACATTTTTGAACTATAGTTCTTTTTTTCCCCAACTAGGAGCTTTTGCTCTTTTATTCCTCAGGTCTCCCTACTTTTGGAGTTGTCTGTGTTTTAGCTCCTCTTTAATGTATATTTCCATTGAAGGAAGGATGAAAATACCTGGTCTTGAAGATCATTCAGTAGAACTGAGCAATTCTGGGGATTTCCTGGTAGACAGACCGTAGATTGCTGGATTTTCAAGGTGAAGTATGAAATTTTAAATGAAAATAATTTTTTGATCTTTGGGATTATTACCCTGAGACTTGATAAATAATAGTTTACAGTCAGCTGTTCTCCAGGCTTCCCTTGCTTTCTCATCTGCTGCATTTTTATTTCTTCTTGAAAAGTTAGAAAAATGTAACCATGGATGTAAGTTCCAACCTTTCCCAGCGTTTGGTTAGAAGAGGTACAATTAGTTACTTTTAGTCCTGGCCAGGTTTGCATCAGTGTTCTTCAGGTTCTAAACTAATTAGATACTTAATAAATACATGGTCCCTTGAAGGCTGGATAGCCTTTTCCAAGTACTGACCACAGCTTTAAATAGGTCACTTTCCAAAGTAGGTCTCCAAAGAGAAACCAATTTGGAGCAGGTGTTACACAAGCCATAAGAGTGTAAGTCTGACAGGTAAAGACCTAGGTGTCTTTCTTTTTTCCCAACTAATACGTGGATTTTGAAGTCACTTACTAAGCCAATAAATCCGTGCATTTCAGATGCTATTTTTCATGTATTGTCAAGTTGAAAGATGAAAATTAGATGTTTCCCAACCAATTTTGTCTTTCATGCTCTGAAATTATGTATGATGCCAATCATATTAGAAACTTACGGATGCACTAAATCAGTTGGTAACAGTTGCATGTCACAGGTTTGGCAGACTTGGAAGAATAGAAAGTGGTGAGTTAGTTACAAGGAACAATGTAGATATTAGTATGCAATGCTTGAAAAGTTTGTGATGTATGTAACCATGACCTCCACCCTCTTCAGTAATACTATTGCGATTGCTAATTTCTAACAAAAAGCTACTCTCAGGTAGTCAGGTCAGTCAGAGCAGAGACACAAATCATTTCTGTTTTCTTTATGTTTGAGAAGTGTATGTTTGTATAGCTCAGGTGCTAAAAACAAGCAACACAGTTTTTCAGGAAATCTGCCTCTCAGAAAAGAATGAGATAGTTCCATTCTTGACCACTTCTACCTTTCAGCATAGGATTTCAATGTAATTACAAATCTAAAGTGTCTCAGATGGTGAATCCCCACCCTTGCCTCTAACTTACCCAGTTCTTGAATAGTATACACCTTCAGATCTTTCTTTAGTGTAAAGTGTCTTCTTTTTTTCCCTTTGGTATTCTTTTATTTTTTCCTGAATTTGTTTGTGCTTAAAAGTACAAACTTATATTCTTTCACAGTAGGAAATTTCTGGTAACTTACTGCTGGGACATTGGCTATATCTTAGCAAGGCAGCATCAGTTTGATGGCTTTTCACTATGATCAGGGGTGACAAGAAGTTAGTAAGAAAGAGAAAGCTGGGGAATCTGTTGATAATTGATTTTTATCTGATTTGGAGGTAGCAAAGAAATTCAATGATAGTTTAGAAGTGGGTTGGCTGTCTTTTAATTCCTCATTAACTGACCTATGCATTGATACCTCTTCCGTGCTATAATTCTGACAAATCTTGTTTGAGCTCCTAGTGAAATAGCCAAGGACTTATTTGACCATAGCTACTGAATTTCCCTCCAAAACTTGGATGGACTTCCTGTGGGCTTTTATCTTAAATTTGGAAGGTTCATATGGAGATTGTTTTGTTGTTGCTGTCCTATAGAATTCTGTTTCATGAATTGTGGATTTCAGTACCTAGGTGTGTTACTTTTCAAGACATGAAATAAATTGGACTACCTAGTTATGCTTGCTGGTATTTTTACATCACTTCTTTTAGTAAAATGACCTCAGATATCAAGTTTGCATTATAACTCTGCCAAACAGCAAACAAAGGAGAACATTGCATCGAGTACAATGTCTGTAGTTTTCTTCCCTTTCTCTCTTCCAGCCTGTCAAAAACAAGATTAAACAGAGGTAGCTGTATCTCATCACCCACACCTCAGCTCTATACTGCAGTGGTATGAAAACAAAGAGCACACAAATAGAATCAGGCAATAGCATTAGCTAATTACAAAATTCGTTCAGTAACAAAGGCAAGAGGCCTTTAATCAAAATTCCAGCACTGCCTGTAAGTGGATCTTCACTGGTGCATAAGTGCATCCCTAACTCACAGCCATATTTGGGAGATGGTGTTTGCTTGCCCTCCTCCCCTGGCATCTTGCAACTAGCCATACCTGTACACAGGGATATCACTGTGTACAGCAGTTTGCTGGTGGTGTCTTTAGGCTAATTGTGTCCTTACTTGACTCCACCTACTCTGAGAAGTTTGACATACCCTGTTTCCCAAAGTAAATAGCATTTGGGGTTTGGTTGTTTTGTTCATACTGTTTCATCCCCACGGAGGAATGAATAGAGCCATTTTGTAATCTTGATTCTCAGTTTACTTCCTTCAATCTTCCCTTAAACCTCATCACAGTAAGTGTTTCAAGTTCTCTTTTAAGCACATGCCATCCAAATCGTGGTGGTATGTGAAATGTCATGTTAGGCAACTGTTGATATTGTCAGAGGGATTGTATGTTAAGCTGGGGTGGGGAAGGTAGCACAGTGTGTTTTGCAGAGCTGTGCATTTTTAAAATCACCATGATCCCTGGCATATCACTTGTACTTGCAGAAAAGGGCAGGGTCCTACATCTTCAGATAGGGTGCTTTTCCAGATGTTCCACCCAGCCTGAGTTCATGTCAGACAAGTCAGGTCGTTGCTGCAGAGCTGCTGAAATTCTAAGAAGAGGATATTTATTTATCTGAATGTTTCATTGATTTCATTAAATCTAAAACTCTTTGAAGGTATACTACATTTTGTTGATCACAAAATTAATTACTTTAAAACCTTCTCTGGGGGAAAAGAAAATGTAACCATTCTAAAGTTCTGCCTTTTTCACCCCATTAGCTCAGGTTACACTAACAACTACTTTTACTGCAGTTTTAAGCAAACATCATCATTTAAATGATTAGTATCTGTTTTAATCACATAATACTGTGACAATCCTTTTAAATTTTTTTATGTAAATAGAGAGATGCATGTTTGTGATTAAAATTTAGCACTGTAAATTGCCTTGCAGTATCATCTAAATATGCCACCCCACTAGAAAATCACATGCATGTGCAAAACTAAGTTCATAGAAACAGGCTAGCACATATGATATTTTGCCATAAGAATTCTCCAGCCCCAAGTCTTTGGTGGCTGAGGAAATTTGATTCATGTGTAATCCTGAATGAATTTTTCTTTCATGTACTTGTCCAGCCTACCCTTTGCATGCATATTGCAACAGGGAATTTCATAGCTCCACTACAACTTGCATTAAAATGTACCTCCTTTTAGTTTTGAAACTAGCTCTTCCTGTTAGCTGAGTGTCCTGCTGGCCACTACACTTGTATTGGAAGAGACAACAACTAGTCAGTGCTTATTCACATTTTCAGCATCACTCATCATGTTATGGTAATCAGTCTCCCGTCCTCATTTTCTGGTTTCCAGACTGAGTTGTGCTGCTGACAACTTTCTACTTCTTTCCTCATAATCCCATACTTCTTTTTGTTTGGGCTTTTTATTTTGTGCTGAGCTGACATTTCAATTGAACCTTGGTCATAACCCTGAGAGCAGCTGAATGTTCAGCTTGGTGTTCATTTTACGTTTTTGGTTTGGGTTGTTTTTTTCTGCCTGTATCACTTTATACTCATCTATGTTAAAGCTCCTCTTTCTTACTGTCATCCAATTCCTCTGCTTCAAAGCCTGTTCATTACTGTTCATGGTTGGAGCTTGTTTTGGCGACCCTCAATAACCTCTCATTCCTGAACTGTCACCTGGCAGCTCACCTGTTTGCCAGGTCATTTACAAATATTTTAAACAACACAAGGTGCTACTGAACCCTCCTGCTGACTTAACACCCCTGTTAGAGCTAGTTATTTACTTGGGCTTCTTAGTGACTCTTTCAAAGACCTGCAGTAGATGTGGAAGACAGGACTACCCCTAACTGCATAGGAATCAGCATAGCTTTTACACAGTGCCTATGCGCACATACATTCTTGGAGGGAGGTTCTGAAATGAACCCATTTGCCTAAAACTTAGGGAAGCTCTCACAGGAAAACCCCCAGCTTTCATCATGTCTTTGTAGTTTCCACAGCCACCCCCTTTGGCTTGGTTTTCTCTGAGTGAAAAACCTTAGTTTTGCTCTGCTTAAAACCAGTGGTGATGATTGTGCAGGTACAGGTGGCTGTTGTGCTATCATTTGCTAATGTCAAATGCTAATGTTAAATTGAGTTCTTGCTTGTGATGTCCATCATCAGTGCAACAGAGAGCACCGTGCTTGAGATGACCTTCATTGACTCTGACAAGGAGTGACCAGTCTTTGAGCAGCCTTATGAGAAACTAAAGGAAAGTTTAAAAAAGAGTAAGTAGAATTACATTCAGGAGTATCTAACTACCCCCTTGCGTGATAGGCAATTGTTTTACAGTAAATCAGTAGCAAATCAATGGTAAGTAGCTTCTGCTAGAAAATCTCTCTAAATAGAAAGCCCTGAGAGCAGGTTCCTGATTGATTTTTTTTTTTTTTTTTTTTTTTTTGCTTTTCAATGTATAAGAACAGAAAAATCTGCTCAGAGTTTTCTGAAAAGTCAAGTGGTGGAAAAAATGAGATAAACCAGTACCAATAGGTCTTTCTTTGTAAGATGTTTTCTAGATGGCATTGGGGCTGCATAGTAGAAGAACTGATTTCTGGAATTACGGGACCTTCCCTATCACATGCATTTTGCATTAGATTTTAAAATTCTAACAGAAGGAGATGAGCAGAGTACAAAAACATTTTCTAACTTAAGAAGTGGTGGTAAAGCTTCCATATTTTCTGCTTACCCAATGAACATAGGCAAGTTTCCATCACCTTCTAATATTTTGACCACTATTTTCCTCGTGTTGATTCATTCACCTTCTTTTCTCACCCACTAGGCAAGATTAGTAAACTTACTGAACTTAACTGTGGAACCAACAGGAATTCCTAGAGCCTTTTCTCTAATACAAACCCCCAGTGTAAAAAAAACAACCAAAAAACTGGCTGATGGAACCTTTTAAATTTTACACTGTGGGTACTGCCCAAGAGAGTCATAAATACACATGTCCAAAACTATAAAGATTAATAGATTCCTACTCTGGAGCTTTGAGGAAAAAAAAGGTCATCTCTCTAAACTTAGACTAAAAGGCTTTTGTCAGATGTTTTCAGCAGTATTAAGCAACTCCTACTTTCCAGTAAAGCTGGAAGTTGGGAGACCAAACAACCTTTGAAATTTGCTGCAATTGGTAATTGCCTCATGTTTTCCATTATAAATATTTTTCTTTTGTTTCTTTCATTTAAAAAAATTTTCAGTTGCGGACTGAGGTTTTCCATATGAGATAGCTGTTTCAAATGAGTCCTGTTTTGAAGCTTCTTTAGGACTAGCATATTTGTCTTACCAATTCCTTTTCCTTCCCTCAGAGGTGTCAATATTCTTTTCTGTGACAGTGTCAAGTTACATCTTCCTTCGGCAAGCACCTTAGATTTACAGAACTTGATATGAAATTATTCTTCTGAGTATGCACCTGTGTGCACTAAGGGTAAAGAAGATTGCTTGGATTATATTGGCAGTCTTGGGATTGTGGTTAAGAAGGCATTTGTAGAAGCTCTCACAACAGTGGTTTTGACAAATGATTTACCTAATGGGATGAAGTTTCCTATGCTTGTTCTTACTCAGGAAGTGTCTGAGGAAAATTGTTCCTCTCTCTGAATTACATGTGCAATGTGAGTTTAATCAGTTGTTTTTCAGTTTTTTTATTTAAGCTTTCAGGTTTAACAGCGGGGTTGGTTTGGGGGTGGGTTTCTTGGAATTACAATAATTTTCTACATAGGCAGAGCTTGAGGTCTTGGCTTTGTTCCTTCTGGTTACCTCTGCCAAGGACTTCAGTTCCTCCCCAGATATGTTGTGTGGTGGGAAATTAGGGTTATTTTTAAATCTGGTGTCCTAAGAAAATTGATTCTGTTTCCTATAAAATTAATATGATCATGCTGTCTGTAGATACAGCTATCTGTCATTTTTGTTCTACTAACTTTCTTGAGCCTGCTGGTCAATTTAAAAAATAGAATTGCAGAAAGGTGGAAGTCCTGAAAATAGGAAATTCTCACAGTTTCATGAATATAACTGCTGCGAAGAGGCAAATGCTGTTACTGCCACCTGAAGGAACGGCTGAAGCCCTTTGTAACTGTATTCAGTGAGTCAATGTGGGAGAAATAAATAACAAATATTCTAACCTTAGGAAGTGCTTCGGTCAGAATTCATGTCTTATTAAACATCAGGGGGAAAAAGCCTCTCTTCAGTCAAGATTCCTATCCTGAATGCATTCTCTGGTGTCTTGCAAGACATGAAGAGCATTTGTAGCTTTCCGTTTGGCAAAGGCATTTAGAACCTCTTTCCAGTGTGGTTTCTCTGATATTTAACACGGACTGAACTCATGCTGTGCTGTGCCTTTAATACGGCCCGTGTAAAAAGTCACTCCAATGCATTGTAGAAGTCCACTGGAAACCAGACTTTGTTACTGTGCTACTTGTGAACTTCCTTCTCATTTGTCCTGTGAATAGTCCTGATTCATGTAGATACAGATAGGTAAATATTGACTGGCAGGTATTCAGGAATAAAAGAAATACAGAGATTACATCCATAGAATATTATAGCTGATGTTTACATACATAAAACTCATAAAGAAGTAATTCATCAACCTTTATTAGGTCATGTCCATATATTGGTATGACATTAACGTTGATAACATTGTGTTGTTATAGCACATGTGCGGAAGAGGATCAAATTACTGTAGATGTATGAACCAAGACTTTGAAATTGTGATTCTTTTGGGGCTTTGGGGGAAAAAGAATTGTTGACTAATTGTAATACTACACATTTTGTCTATGAACTTATGTCTGAGGTGCAGGTGGTTATAGGGGTAAAAAGGCATTATTGCATTTTATCAAGAAGACACTCAGATACGGATTTATACATCCAAGGTTGTAGTAACTGCAATATATATATATAGTGGATTGTATCCAGTATGTACAAGTGCCAAGTTTTAACCGGTGTATTTAAAGAAAAAGGATAAAATAGGAGAAGTTCTTGGATTGGCCGTCCTTTGTGAAGTCAGAATTAGATGAATAATATTAAAGACTCTCATCTCACTATTGCCTTCTTTTTAGCTTGAAAACAATATATTAGGTACAGTAGATCCAAATCCTATGGTTCTGAGTACATTGTTATTTTAAACCAAGGTGGATAAGAATTTACCTCAGTAAAAGAGGATCAAATGTCATTCCTTCATTCGTATCACAAATCTACTGATTTTTTTTTTAAACCCTATGTCTGAGTCTTAGTCTGAAATGAAATTGGGCATGTATAGTATCCTGGCATTGCATCATCAACCCAAGCTCTTAGTAAAAGATAAAAAATCTGAAAGTGTGAAATGAGTATGATTTCTTTGCTGTCAGTGTAATCCCTGCAATTTTTAAAGAAATTTAAAATTACCAGTATCCCAAGAAACACTAACTATAGTAGCAGTTACTAAAGGCAAAGCCTTCAGTCATTTGGAAGAAGGAAGCCAAATGAACACTGGCTGTGTACTGGAGAGTTTAGATTTAAATTCAGAACCGTATTTTTTTGGTTTTGTAAAGTCAGTTTTTTTCTCTTTTACTCCACCTTCAGCAGACCTAAAATCTTCATAAGCTAGCACAGTCATTACGATTCACTTTAAAACACCCAATGATGGCCTGTATGTTGAAGACAGGAAATAGAACAAAAAGCTAAGAGCGTGTGATTTCTGAGAACTTCTGTCTTCACAACAAAATAATAACCTAAGCACACAGAAGCCCCAAATCAGCTATTCCTGCCCCAGGTTAACTAGAATTCTAAAATACTATTTATAGATTTAAATAATATGGAAAGTTTCATTTTTTACATTCTTTAGTCAATTCAGAAATAACTTTTCATGAGTGACAGATCTTCACAGTAAAAAAAGCTTATGTAGTTGCCTCCATCTGAAATAATGTACTGCTGTGGTTACAGATCAATCGCATAGACAGTGTACAATGTCTTCTTTAAATTCTGTAAAATGAGAAAAGTTAACCTGCCTGAGTAGCTAGTATCCAAGGGATTTTGTTGACTCTGTGATGTTTTTACTTGATGGAAGGCAGAACTTTGGATAAACTGGAATTACTCCAATAGTAAACTTCACCTTGAAAGATGCTGAGGACCTGCTTGAGAAATTCTGATCATGCTCATTCCCTGACATAAATTGTATCAAGGATTGTATATTAATGTGTTTGAAGCACCTATAGGAGCACTGTACACAAATGTTAAGGTCTTAAAACACTTCACATTTTTAGGGTAAAAGGTATTTTAACAAGACATGTAGTACTGCTTCAATGCTTTTATTCTTGGTAATCATCTGATCTTTTTTACATATCTGTATTACTCAAGAGCCTTCATATAATTTCCAGAAAGAGAAGACTTTATTTAGGAAGCAATTCTAGATGTAGAATCCTATTATTTCAGTTTTACTAAAAGACAGGACAGAAATTATTTAAAAGCTGTCAATCTTTCTGAAAATGTCATTTTTCAACTAAAGAGGCTAGTTTATGAGAGCGCACAATATTTATTCGTAAATACATCTGCTTGCAGATACCATTTAGGCCACCCTATTATCTTACCACTCAACATCTTAAATGTTAAGTAATATTAACCAAATCCTTAAAAGGTGATAAAGTATACTAATCTAAAGGTGGAAATTTTGTCTTTCAGTGAGTCATGTAAGTATTTGCAGCCTCTAAGGGAAAGAGGGACAGCTTTGAAGAAGGTTTAGGTGATGGAAATGTCTATGTTTGACTCGTGGCCTGACTGATAAGCTGTATGTCCACTATGCTATGTTCATTATCTCTTCTGGGGAAAGGGGAACCTTTATGAAAAAGATTTTTTGCTGCAGTCTTTGCCTTGTAATACATGCTATAGTGAGTGTGCTCCATGACCAAAATCCAGGCATCAGTGTAAACAAAATCCTGGGAATACCTGTATTCACCTTCTGACCAACTAACTGTTGCTCTAAGTTACAAAGTATGAGATTTCCAGTTTCTTGTGTATGTATGAGATCTCTGCTTCAATTTTAACATAGTGAAGACTTGTGGGTTTATTTTCTGCCTTTTCTGTTTTAAAAGTAGACCTGTGTCTGCCTTTGTACAGAAGGAACCTTTGTTACTTCTGTTGTAAAACCAGAGTTTCACAGTGCCAGAGTTTCCTTCTGAGAATTTTTCTTGAGAAAATTTCTGAGAAATTTTCCACATACCAAAGGCTGCCTTTGTGCGATGTGATCCATAGCTCTGCTTCCCTCTGTTTTGAAGAGAATGTATTAGGATCAATTTTGAATTATTTGTGTTCATAGGAACAAAACAGACTTGCACAAATTCTTGTGGTAAAAACTCTGAAAGGGGCTGTAAAAAATGTCTGAGCAGATTGATATCACCTTGTTAACTGAGTAAGGGTTTAACATGGTTCATATTAGCTTGTCAAGCCACAGTGGCTGTGTTTACATGAAAAACTGATGTTCTCTTGCCTTGTGTCCACATGTGTATTTGGCTTACATAAAACGTGAGTGTGCTCGGCCTCTTGGAGCATTTAGCAGGAGCACCAGACCAGACTTGTAGCATTCCACATCATTTGTGAACATAAGATAAAGCCAATTTCAAGATCTGAGCAAGAATGTCCTTTAATCATGCTGCATGCACATGGAAATCAGTGTCAGAAGCCAGATGTATGAAAGAAAAATATTTTTCTCCTTTAACTCTCTGTCTCCCTCGGGCATTCTTATCGATGACCCAAATGCTCAACTTCATATCCAAAGTTTTCCAGCATGTTGCTCTCATTTCATTTCTGAAATTTTTCTGCAAGTTTTCTTGCCCTCTCAGTATGTATTTCTTGTTTTTCATGTAAGCTAATTAAATGTGATGCTGATGATGCAGAGGACAGGATGTTTCATACAAAATGTTTCTCCAGATAGATGAGATTCACAAGAGGATTACTGTCTGGCCTAAGGAGAATGGTAAAAAAAAAATTACATGAGAGAAGTTTACAACACAACAGTGTTTTAGCACAGAGGCAAAAAATAAATGCTCTGCAAAATGGCTATGTCATTTGAAGTGTTAGACATTAAGCAATATAGGAAAAGATTAACAATAAGAGATAATTACTGTAATTTGGCAAGTAGATTAGGGAACATAAATTAAAAAAGAACAATATGAGCAAGTGCAATCACAAAACATTAAAGGCTGCGAGTTATAGGAAATGACTGTTGTTCTTCAGAAAATGCCAAGAACAGTAGGCAGGGAAGGCAATAGAGTCATACAGGTTTTGAGAGTCACTTTCCTGCTTTATAATAGGCATTGCTGGTTAGCTGGGTTTAGTACAAGTACTGGAAAATTACCTGCCATGTGAACAGTCACAATATAGCAAGCTGGATGTCATTGAATGCATGCTGGAAGAGTGATCAGAAATTACAGATGGGTAGGGCAAATGTTTGTACATGTGACTGATACCATCTTAGAGCAGTTACTAATTTATGTTATCCGCTTTATTGATGCGTAATAAGAGAAGATGTGCATGGATTTGTGATAAATATTCTGTTTAATGAGTTGTTTAGGAGATCTTCGTCACTAAAGCAGAGTGGTTATGCTATAAGAGTAGATCAGTCTCTTAAATGCTGTCAAGCACTCTGTAACATGCCACCCAGGCTTCAGTGCAGAGAGGAATTTCCAGTGATCCTTACAATAAATAAATCCTGGATTCTTTTGTTAACTTATTGGGTGCTACTGTTTCAGAGGAGAATACTGCTCACTGCATACCAACACTCAAATCTTCTTTTTCTTCTTTATGCAGAAGTTTATACTTCCTAGCTCCTGTCTTAGTGATACACCATTCCGTTGACACAGCTCTTCCAAGTCATTGCATTTTTCCCTTGAAGTAGAAGAGCCAAGGCCCAGTATTATTTTACTTGCTACTTAGAAGGCCCTCAATATATTCACAGTTAAGGTGGTTATAAATATATTATCAAAACAGGCAATGACATTAAAAGTACCTTTCTGAAGAACAGGAATTTGAAAAGTAAATTCGTACAACAGACTCAACTTTCCTCCTTCACAGTTCATGAGAAGCAGAAATGGGGGTAGTATATAATTTTAAACAAATTCCTGGGTTTACGTTGGCATCTCAAACCAGTGCAGGATGGAAAAGTTTTACAATTCAGTTACAGTTCATTTTTTCTTCAGCCAAAATCTTGTTTTGTCATAGTTGTGACAAGTCTACAGCCTCTTTCACATTTGCTTTTCTTTCTGAGATCCATACAGAAGAAAATTGAAGGAGGTTAGGCTACATGGTCTTTCTCTTGGCATCTTAATTAATTTCTTCAATTTTCATTTATAAGTTTCTGAACTTCTATGGAAATGAAAACAAAACAGGACTGCACAGTGCTCTCTTTATTTACTTATCTGCCCATGTTGCTTATCTTATCTACCTTTTCTGTTCAGTGGTGTTTGCTGCTGCTCTATTTGTCTGAGTTTCTTTCTTAGAACTTTTCCTGGTTGTTTGGGAGTTTTATTTGCTGTTGTTTCCTTATTGCATCACATTCTCTGTGAAAGTCTTCTTTGACATTTCTTCACATCTTACTCAGGTTTCTCTTAATTTGCTGCCAACCTTTAAGAAATAGACAAAATGCTTTGGAAATTATTTATCTCCTTTGTAAGTGTTAAAGGATTGTCTCCTTTCTGCAATGTATGTGCATCCTATCCTCTCATTTTATTCCTCTCTCTGCAGTGTAGCATGAAATACTAGACTGTGAAAGTTTTTCGGAACAGGAACCATGCCCTCCTGTTTAAACTGTGAGGCATCTAGCAACTGATTCAGGACTTCTTCTATTTGTTCCCTGTAAATATTATTTAATAAATTATTGTTTAGTAAAAAATATTTAAGACTTCATATTATTAATTGGAGTTAATACTAGTAAGCAGTACCTCTGGGGGTGGGGGGAAGGGTACACCAAAGTTCTTTTTTTGGTATCATAAGGAGTGTCTCTAAATTCAGTTCTGTCATTTATTAGGGATTCTCATTATTATCTGCCCCAATTGACTGAGTATTGTACATTTGCAATACACATTACTATTGGTGTTTTTTGCAGAAAAACTAGGAGGCCATCAATTCAGTAAGTTGCAACACAAAAGCAACATTTGTCAGAGTTTTTTAGCCTTATAAGAGAGAATCACATTCTTTTTTATAGCCTGTGGAACTTTCCAATTTTGTTTTTGAACCTGTTCATAGTGTATTATGAAATCTAATTCTATATTAATACTTTGAAAGAGTTTGAAATATATTGTTTTTACACTTTTCGCTTGTGTTTATGTTGTCAGAATTGAATAAGTGACCATAATTTTTGTACCATTTTATGGAGTGATGATGTTGACACCAGTTAACCTTTACACTTTGAAGTCTCACTGATAATTTCTGTTGCTTGGACTTCTCCTCAAGTTTGTACCTTGAGGTGCGATGGAGGTGCCGGAGGGCAATCGATTGTGCTGGGCTGCCTGCCTGCCCAGCTGTCTGCTGTAAGCCAAGGATCAGTTTATAAAAATGGGTCCCCTGACCTAGAGAAGAAACAACATGGTGCCTGTTGCAGGCAGAGTGCTTGTATGCCCTGTGCTACCGCTGTGTGATATCAAGTGTCCCATCAACCACAGAAAAAGTGTTACCCTCTCGTGGTTTTGTTTCTTCAGAGAATGTGAAATCTGAGGATGGCGGAGAGCTCCCTTTTCCAGCATTGGCAGCCCAGGCTTTCACTCACTCAACACATCAGTAGAAATCTGTCAGTCCCCTTTATGCAGAACCTTTCCGTGTGTAAAGACCCATTAAGCAAGGGAAAAATCCTTTCAGTCCCGATTTATCTAAAACAGAGGAAATACTAACATTTTCAGACTTTTACGCTAGCAAGTAGTGGTAAGAAAAACTTCATACTGCAAGAGTATCTGTTCTTTCTCCCTCCAGCTCTTGAGTACTGTCAGGGATGGGATGAAAAGAAACATATTCTAATTTAATTATAGGCTTAACCATCCATTAATCTCATGCTTCTTGAGTTATTTTCTTTGAGAAGGAGTAGAATCCTGGGGACAGAGCTCCTATCCCCACAAATCTTTCAGTATTGAATCACTCTAGCTATGGTTTGCTTGTATGTCTGATAAAGTCTGCTAGAACCTAGAATCTGTACAGTTAATGTAAAAACTTACATATAAAAATTTTGATATAACCACTTTGTCTAAAATGAGTAATACTTTATAGACAACTGCTTCTTTCTTACAATTCTACCTGCAGCAGAATACAGAAGTTGGAATAACCCAAACATAGTATTTATTAGCATTTACAGATGACTTCATCCCACAGCTTTTATTCTATTCTATGAATATTATTAAACTACCATGTACCTCAGTATAAGCATCTGAACATTATAGGTGGGCAGGCAGAGAAGTAGAATGGTTGCAAATAACATGCTAGAGCTTACAAAGGCAGCAGAAAAGCTGCAATAAAGCTCAGTAAGTCTGACTCAGTAAGTTTTCTGCACATTCTGTAAAACTAAAATACATTCTGGTTTTACTATTTGCTCTTTACAGTGATTATTTCTTTTTTTTTTTTT